>OU896710.1:18420423-18994200 GCA_918026855.4 Phaedon cochleariae | reverse complement strand
TTTTTTATTCTGAAAAATCAATTATCCGAAAAGAAACTGAACATCACAATATTTTTGAGGAACCATGAGGATTTACTACTAGGAGTAGTTTTGAGAACGCTCAGCTCTTGATATTTCGCGTCATATCCATCGTCTGATGAATTAGTCGGTCTTGCTTCAGTGAACGAATCCACCAATAGTAGAGTTTCATTCCATATTGTTTTTTATTCTTTCGAATCCAATCTTCGATAACTTGATCAACACGTTTCAATATTTTTAGATATTCAAGAGTGTCGTATACTGAGAGTTTTCGATGAATTTTATTATAATTCAGATATTTCTTGTCTTATCGAAATTATTCTATACAATTCTGTTGGGAAATATACTCATTCATCGATTTTCAGAATTAAATTCTGATTTCCAGAGAAAAAAATGGATGAATTTGCTGAATGATCATTGAAAATTCTGAGATATTTGATGATCGAAGAATACTCTGGAGTTTGGATGAATCCGTGAAAATTCGAAGGTTTCTTCTGCTCAATAAATCATGAGAGATTTAATAAAGATTCTTTGAAACCGTGTCATTTCAATTGTTCTTTATTCTTTCGAATCCATTCTTCAATAACTTGATCAACACGTTTCAATATTTTTAGATATTCAAGAGTGTCGGAGACTGAGAGTTTTCGATGATTTATATTATAATTCAGATATTTCTTGCCTTATTGAAATTATTCTATACAAATCTGTTGGGAAATATACTCATTCATCGATGTTCGGAATTAAATTCTGATTTCCAGAAAAAAAAATGGATGAATTTGCTGAATAATCATTGAAAATTCAGAAATATTAGATCATAAACAGCATCAAAAGATGTCGAAGAAAAACAAAAAACGATCTTCTACAATTCTAGATATTTTTCGATTTGCTCCACCACGTTTTTTATTCTGAAAAATCAATCATCCGAAAAGAAACTAAACATCACAATATTTTGGAGGAACCATAAGGATTTACTACTTGGAGTAGTTTTGAGAACGTTCAGCTCTTGATATTTCGAGCCCTATCCATTGTCTGATAAATTAGTCGGTCTTGCTTCAGTGAACGAATACACCAATAGTAGTGTCATTCCATATCTTTCGAATCCATTCTTCCATAACTTGATCAACACGTTTCAATATTTCTAGATATTCAAGAGTGTCAAATACTGACATATGTTAGAATGTGAAGGAATTTTCTGCTCGATGAATCTCTAGATATTTTTCGATTTGCTCCACTACGTTTTTTATTCTGAAAAATCAATTATCCGAAAAGAAACTGAACATCACAATATTTTTGAGGAACCATGAGGATTTACTACTAGGAGTAGTTTTGAGAACGCTCAGCTCTTGATATTTCGCGTCATATCCATCGTCTGATGAATTAGTCGGTCTTGCTTCAGTGAACGAATCCACCAATAGTAGAGTTTCATTCCATATTGTTTTTTATTCTTTCGAATCCAATCTTCGATAACCTGATCAACACGTTTCAATATTTTTAGATATTCAAGAGTGTCGTATACTGAGAGTTTTCGATGAATTATATTATAATTCAGATATTTCTTGTCTTATCGAAATTATTCTATACAATTCTGTTGGGAAATATACTCATTCATCGAAATGAAAGATGCCATACTCATTCAAGAAAAAACCAGGAAGAGTTTATATATGAATCCTAAAATGTTCCCCACTACTATGAAATTCAATAGAAGGTCTCATTCTTCAAATTTCCCAGCTGGAGTCGTTGATCCTGATGCATTGAATGCAAAGATGTTCTCGTCTTCATTGAAACAGAAAGATCAGAAACAGCATCAAAAGATGTCGAAGAAAAACAAAAAACGACCTTCTACAATTCGGTTGTAAATATTTTCATCTATATATTATCCAAGCCATATTGTGATCTCTAGAATGCTTCAGTGAGCGAATCCACCAATAGTAGAGTGTCATTTCAATTGTTCTTTATTCTTTCGAATCCATTCTTCAATAACTTGATCAACACGTTTCAATATTTCTAGATATTCAAGAGTGTCGGAGACTGAGGGTTTCCGATGATTTATATTATAATTCAGATATTTCTTGCCTTATTGAAATTATTCTATACAAATCTGTTGGGAAATATACTCATTCATCGATGTTCGGAATTAAATTCTGATTTCCAGAAAAAAAAATGGATGAATTTGCTGAATAATCATTGAAAATTCAGAAATATTAGATCATAAACAGCATCAAAAGATGTCGAAGAAAAACGAAAAACGATCTTCTACAATTCGGTTGTAAAAATTTTCATGTATGAATGATCCAAGCCATATTGTGATCTTCAGAATAAAAAACTGGATGAATGTGTTGAATGGTCTATAAAAGTCCTGGAATATTTGATAATTCAAGGAACTCCGAAGTGTGAAAAGATATGTGACAATGTGAAGAAATTTCCTGCTCGATAAATCTCTAGATATTTTTCGATTTGCTCCACCACGTTTTTTATTCTGAAAAATCAATCATCCGGAAAGAAAATAAACATCACAATATTTTGGAGGAACCATAAGGATTCACTACTAGGAGTAGTTTTTAGAATGTTCAGCTCTTGATATTTCGAGCCCTATCCCTTGTCTGATAAATTAGTCGGTCTTGCTTCAGTGAACGAATCCACCAATAGCAGTGTCATTCCATATCTTTCGAATCCATTCTTTCATAACTTGATCAACACGTTTCAATATTTCTAGATATTCAAGAGTGTCGGATACTGAGATATGTTAGAATTTGAAGGAAATATTAGATCATAAACAGCATCAAAAGATGTCGAAGAAAAACAAAAAACGATCTTCTACTGTAACGGTCCACTTGAACCTTACATAAACTTAAGTGACCCTTCTACTATTCATTTTTTTTCAGTGCAATCAGTTTGGAGTAACACTCGGTATGCATCGTATTTTCAACAGAGAAATAATATTTCAGCATTAATTTGTCAGGACAACCTGTATATAACTTTCATCTTCTTCCTGTGATTGTGATCGAGTCATACGTGGAGATGCTGATATGCTTTCCTGCTAAGAGTTTCACTTGTGGATGTGTTTATCTTATTCTTATTTTTGTCAACAAACTCAAGACTTCTTCTTCTATTTATAACAATTAAAATATCAACCTAGAGAATTCACTTCTATATGATTGCCTCACCTGTGTTATTAAAACAGTGTGGACAATCGATGTCACGTTAAATACAAAGTCACTAGATAAGGCCAATTTACATAGCACTCAATTAGACCCAGCGCTCTGGTTTCTTAGTGTTCTGTGTCTAAGTTCGACGGTGTAATCTTGACCCCGCCGAAATTCGAGCAAGATTGACGGAGATCGTTCTCTCTCGACTGGCGCTTGGCAGAGCAACAAGTAAATTATTTTACCGTCTTTCGAAATGCCAATTATATTGGAAATAGGCCGATTAAAACCTATAGGTATGTACAATATGATATAAGGTTCATTTTGAGCCATTTGATAATGGTCACACAATTATAAAAGTATAAGAAAACACATCGATCAACGTGAAATTCTTTTCAGGCCTTTTTGATTTCCACTGGAGCCATTTTTTTTAATATGCGATATGCACTTGCGCGCATGACATGTCGTCATGGCGGCAATTTAATGATAACCTAACCGTCCTAACCTGTTGATGTTTTGGTTACAATAAAACTATGTGATTTCTAATTCACAATTGGGACTTATGGTTCGATGCCTCCCAAATTTCGACCCATATTATTGCTAATGGGGCAATAACAAGTGTTCGTCAGCTGTTGGAGTTTGCTGCCTGTTTTGTTTATGTTTGGATACCATGTATATTATGAATTAATTGGATACCATTTGCTGATGCAATTTATGGAGTATGAGGAAGCCACCCATACAGTTAATGGTTAATTTTGAGTAAGAGTATAATGATGGATGACCCTCAGTGAGTACTATACTTGTGATGTAATTTTTGATTACCATTGAGGAGTTGAAGACATAAATCTTCACTAGTGTCTTACTTTGTTTCCTTGTAATAAGTGTTCTCCTATTTGTGAGAAACGAAATAACAGCTGCTATTTCCTTTCGTAGGAAACCTAGGTACTTTTTTACATTTATTATTCCCAGTCACCTGTTGACTTATTATTATCACTTGCTAGCCACAGTGAGGCTGTCATAGATTTAATTTCACTAACATTACATCTCTTGGCATTGCCTAGAATAGAGTTGAAATACTCACCTATTCATTGATAAAATTTCACTAACATTGTAACCTTAAGTAATCTATCAAATTTCAATTAAATCATTACAATTAGTCATTATATTAACATTAATTGTAGTAAACATTGACTTATTACACACTGTGTGTAAGCACTTCTAACATCATTTAGGTAATTATATGCATGGTTTTCAAAAGGTATAGTTTGATATTTTTGTTCTGTCCTATCCTAATTCTTCTCAGTTAACTCTGAGTGGCGCCCATAGTTTGCTTTACAGATAACATCTTGTAGAAAAACAAATAGAAAATAATTTTCTCAAAATCCCACGACCGCTCTACGACTATAAAGGCCACCGTGCATTGAGGCTTTAATTTCTTTTTGTGAAGTTACGCCACATAAAATTGGCGCCTTAACGTGTGGGGCCTATTTTTGAATTTGCAAATGTCAACTATGCATTAATTGTTTGTACTATTGAGTTTTTCAAAGCCAGGCAAAAGCAAACAAATCTCTGTACCTTCCCAAATTCCTAGGACAAAACAAAAATCAAACCTTTTGTTTACTGCATAATATTATTTGCAAAGATTTACTTTTAATTTGCAAACACCTTCCAAACAAAAACAGCAGCAGTTCCTTTATTGAATTCCATTCAAGGTTTTCAGGTTTTTTCACGTCTGATTCGATTTCATTCATACAGGGTGAACGTAGTTGGATATAATTTCAGATTACTGAAAATATATATATTTATTCCTCAACATTTTTGCATAATCTCTTGAGAGCAATAATTTTTTATCACTGGTGAGTATATATACAGGGTGAACCAGATAATTTTATGCTGGTTGATAATCCATTTACATGAGGAAGTTTGTATTTTGAGTAAGTACTTGAATTTTTGAATTTTTGGTAAGTGATTCATTGAGATTTTCTGTGTTGATTGTACAGGGTGATCCTGAGTTGTGTTCCGAAGTGAGCTGCATTGATTAATTTACTGTGTTGTTAGTTATTCCTATTCATTGAGTTTTGCTAAATTCTCTTTCAAGATTTAGTACCTTTTCTCTTGGATTACATACAGGGTGTTCTCCTGGGTGACTGATTTGACAGCACATTTTTGTAAATTTCGAAGAGATTTTTCAACTTCTCGATGAAGGCTGATTACAATATAGATCCAAATCATCTGAGGACTAGAGAATTAAATTACGAATTACGTATACGGGGTGTTGCGGTAGACAGGGCAGACACTGATCAAAAGAGGAAATTTTTGAGAAGAGAGTTGAGACAAGATTTAGCTAGACCTGATGTCCAGTACTTATGTGACACCAGATTTTGATTTTCAAGATGAAAGTTCAGAAATTTCAGAAAGTATAGAATCTATTGCTGAATTAGTTAACAATTTTGATGGTATCAATGAAGAAATTTTCAAGCGGGTGAAGAGTCGAATAAATCATGTACTAGGTCGTTTATGTAGAATACCTAAGGATTCAAGTCATGTTGAAGTTGTAAATTTTCGGGCAGATAATATTATCTTAGTTAGTACTCTTGAGGAAGATTTAACTGAAATTCGGGATCAATATTTGAAGGGACAAATAGTAAACCAACCCAACTCGGCTCAAGCACTGTCAGTAAACACTTTTGCTAGTAGATCAGTACCAGTTTACAAATGGGGTATTACTTTTGATGGAACTCTTAGGAATGGTTCCCTTTGGTCATTTTTACATCGTGTTGATGAGTTACGTACTGCACGGAATTGTACAAAACAGGATTTGTTTCAATCATCTTCAGATTCATTTGATGGTATTGCGCGAGAATGGTTCAGATCTCAGTCTCGACAAAATCGTTTTAACTCTTGGGATTCATTAGTAGACGCTCTTAAGAGAGACTTTTTGCCATCAGATTATGATGATCAACTTTGGGAAGAAATTCGCCATAGAACTCAAGGTCATGATGAACGGATTGTAGTTTATTTATCTCTGATGGAGAATTTGTTCAGTTGCTTGATAGATGTCCCACCTGAGAAAGAAAAATTGAAAATCATCAGGAAGAATATTTTACCTCGTTATCAGTCACACTTGGCATTGCAGTCGATCGACAACATAAGTCAACTTTTGGAAATATGTAGAGCTTTAGAGGATGCAAACGTAGTTCAAGCCAGATATCAACCTCCACCTAAACGAAATATTTCTACACTTGAACCAGGTTTAGCTTATAATTCCTCAGGAAATTCTGGTCATCAATGTTGTTGCAATTCTAGTAATATTAATAACAATAATCCAAGTACCAGCTCAAATGTTGATTCTAGTATTCAGATTAGGAATGAGAGATATTCTAATAATAATAATTACCGTGGTAATAGTAGAAGTTATGGACATAGAAATTTTATTAATAATAATTCTCAGAGAAAATTTTCAAGTAATAATACTAATAGACAGGTTGCTGTTGTACAGGAAAATAATGTTCAGCCGGATAGTCGTAATTCCAGAGAGACTAATCGGCGCAAGGCACCCTATTGTTTTGGTTGCGGTAAGCCTGGTGTCATACGTCCTAATTGTCCTTTGTGTTCAAAAAACGATCAAAGGGGAAGCGCAAGATAGGCCGGTGCTCTCCCAATGATTCTTCAATGGCCTACTATTGTTGTAGTATTGAAACTCCACAATTGAATGTCAGATCATATCCTAATAGAATTTTTGTTGCTTCCAAAATAAAATCACCCTCTAGCAATGAATGGAAGTCATGGTTGAATGTAGTTAGACAAATGTACATAACTAAAGTTGTAAATAATAATTCTTCGAAATTGAGAGAGACAAATACGGTTTTTGTAAATAAAGCAAATGATGACAGACCTTATGTTGCTGTACATATTTTTGGCAAACGGATTATTTGTTTAGTAGATAGTGGTGCAAGCCATAGCGTCATAGGAGGACCTGGTATGGACTTGTTGGAAGTTTTTGGTTTACAAATTCTAGATTGTGCTGACTCAAGTATTAACACAGCTGATGGAGCTGCTCAAACAATTTCAGGTTATGTCAACTTGCCAATTGAAATTGATAATACAGTGAAACTTCTGAAAATCTTGGTTGTACCTTCTGTTTCACATAGCTTCATATTAGGGTCAGACTTCTGTAGAAACTTCAATGTTACTCTCGATTTTAATAGTAGGTAATTCTTGTTTTATTGGTCAGAACCGACTTACAGTAGAAAATCCTAATATTGGTGAGATAAATGTAATAAATCGTATTCAATCTAAGTCAGAATTACAAAGTAATCAGTTATTACAGTTAGAGGAAGTAATAAATAAATTTCAAATTTTATCTTCTTCCAAATTAGGCAGAACAGACAAGATTGTTCATAAAATTGATACTGATGGTAATGCAGAACCAATCAAGCAAAGGCATCATTTGATGAGTCCGTATAAACTAGAGATCCTTAATAAGGAATTAAACAAAATGTTGGAACTCGGAGTAGTACGTCCTTCTAGAAGTCCATGGTCAAGTCCAGTATTAATAGTGGAAAAAACAAACGGAGAACCTCGATTTTGCTTCGACGGTAGGAAGTTAAATTCTGTCACCAAGAAATGTGCCTATCCATTACCTATTGTTGATCACATTCTTAGGAAATTATCTGGTTCACAATATCTCAGTAGTATTGATCTTAAATCTGCTTTTTGGCAAGTTCCTTTAGAACCTAGTTCATGTGAAAAAACGGCATTTGTTGTACCCGGTCGAGGACTTTTTGAATTTGTTGTGATGCCCTTTGGACTTTGCAATGCTGCGCAAACGCAACAGAAATTGATGGATACAATCCTTGGTCCTGAATTAGATCCTTTCTGCTTTGTATATTTAGATGACGTCATTATTGCGACGCCTACCTTCGAGAAACATATCGAAATTTTGAGTTCTGTATTCGAGAGACTTAAGAGTGCCAAGTTGACGATTAATTTGGAGAAATGTAATTTCTGTCGTCCAAGTTTAAGATATTTAGGATTTATGGTAGATCGTGAGGGATTACGAACTGACCCCGATAAAATCAAATCAATGTTAGAGTATCCAGTACCCAAGACAGCTACGGAGGTTAAACGTTTTATAGGTCTAATAAGTTATTACCGTCGATTTGTAAAAGATCATTCATCTTTAACAGCACCTATTACTGCTTTACTTAAAGGTCGTCGTAAGTCACAGAAAATTCAGTGGACTGACGAAGCCAACACAGCTTTCTGTCAGGTTAAAGAAGCTTTGGTATCAGCACCAATTCTTGCCTCTCCAGATTTTTCTCGCGAATTCACTTTGCAGTGCGATGCTTCAAATGTAGGTGTAGGCAGTGTTTTAACTCAAAATATCGATGGAAAGGAGTTTATAATCGCTTTCGCATCTCGATCTCTATCTGATTCTGAAAAGAAGTTCACGACTACCGAAAAAGAGTGTTTGGGCATATTGTTTGCTGTAGACAAATTTCGTCCATATATAGATGGAGTACATTTCAAGGTCATAACCGACCACGGTTTACTGTTGTGGTTGAGTAATTTAAAAAACCCTACAGGTCGTCTTGCTCGTTGGGCAATGCGCCTAAGCATGTTTGATATGGAAATTATCCATAGAAAGGGAGTTTTGAATATACTTCCTGATGCACTTTCTAGAGCTCCTCTAGAGGTGAACGTTATCACAATTTCACAAAATGATGTTGAGGCAGATGTATGGTACTCCACATTAATTGAAAAAGTTTTGAGTTCTCCGGAAAAATACCCAGATTTTGATGTTCGTGGTGGTGTTTTATACAAACATGTTCCACTTGAACTTGGTTTTTCCACGAATTTCCCCGAATGGAAATTAGTTGTTCCTAAGCAGTGAAGGCTGTTAGTTTTCAAGAAATGCCATGATGATGCTCAAGCCGCGCACCTTGGTGTCTATAAAACGGTTAATAGAATCCGTGAATTATATTTTTGACCTCGCATGTTACAGGATGTAAGAAAATATGTGAGACATTGTCACGTATGTAGCGAACAAAAGGTAAGCTCTTCTGCTCGCCCAGGATTTATGGGACAGCCCAAGAAAGTCAACTTTCCATGGCAGTATGTGTCAGTAGATTTGCTCGGACCTTTACCTCGTTCTAGAAACGGATATTCTTACGTTCTATTAGTATCTGACTACTTTTCAAAATTTTGTCTAGTTCATCCCCTGCGTCAGGCAACAACGCCTCAAATTGTCAAATTCATTGAGGAACAAGTAATTTTGATTTACGGTGCTCCACAAGTTTTAGCTTGCGATAACGGTGTACAGTTCACAAGCAACATTTTTAAGCAACTTGCGGACAGTTATGATATCAAAATTTATTATAATGCGCGGTATCATGCACAAGTTAATGCTGTTGAACGTGTCAATAGGGTACTTGAGACTGCCATTAGATCTTATATAAAAGATAATGATCATCGTGATTGGGATAAGGAAATCCACAAAATAGGTTTCGCATTAAGGACAGCCGTTCATGAGGCAACTGGTGTCAGTCCAACTACTTTAAATTTTGGTAGATATGTTCCGGCAAAAGGAAATTACTATGGGAAAATTGAATCTTTGAAAGACTTTGATCTGAATGATATCAATGGTGTAAATTATGGTGATGAGATTGAAAAACTTCCTCAATTATACCTCGATGTTAGACGAAAGCTAGCTGAAGCTTATTCAAAAAATTCCAGAACTTACAACTTGCGTAAAAGACCCAGTGATGTTTATCACAGAGGTGATCGTGTCTGGAAAAGAAATTTTGTTCTTTCAAATAAAAGTGAGAACTTCGCCTCAAAACTAGCTCCAAAGTTTCTTCTTTGTACTGTCAGTAGAGTTATTTCAAAATTAGTTTATGAACTGATAGATTCTGATGGAAAAAACTTAGGCAAGTTCCATGTGAAGGACTTGAAGCCTTATTTTGGCCCGGAATCACCACCTGATGGTGAATAGACGGAATTAGTGTGTGTGTGTATCGAATGAATGTGGCAACGAATGTAGAATGAATGTATTGTATGAATCTTATTCAACGTCTAGTCGTTCAGTAACAGCATGAATTCCATCAGTAGTTTTTTTGTATCAGATTGTCTCTACAATATATCAGTATCAAGGTATATTGTTAATTTTTTGAGCTAATAGTCTCATCCAGATAAAATTATGCTGAAGTGTGCTTTTGAATCACCGTCACCTAGGATCGCTTAAATCTGATTCCGATACCGTATGTATTCAGGAAACTCTTCTTATCGTGAATGTCGGACATTCAAAACAAGGATTAGCGAGTCGGTCAGCAACGACAGATGAGCTGGTCTGGTGATTGACTGGTTTTCCAGTTTAATTACACCTTTAATGGTCTAAGGTTGTGTTAGATGTGATTCTACCAGCCGCACAATCCTGAGATATAACTTCTCAACCTAGCAACCGGTAGATGAATTTTACAAAAATATTTTCACTGCGTTCAATATTTTTTGTGAGGAGAGGGGATGTGTAACGGTCCACTTGAACCTTACATAAACTTAAGTGACCCTTCTACTATTCATTTTTTTTCAGTGCAATCAGTTCGGAGTAACACTCGGTATGCATCGTATTTTCAACAGAGAAATAATATTTCAGCATTAATTTGTCAGGACAACCTGTATATAACTTTCATCTTCTTCCTGTGATTGTGATCGAGTCATACGTGGAGATGCTGATATGCTTTCCTGCTAAGAGTTTCACTTGTGGATGTGTTTATCTTATTCTTATTTTTGTCAACAAACTCAAGACTTCTTCTTCTATTTATAACAATTAAAATATCAACCTAGAGAATTCACTTCTATATGATTGCCTCACCTGTGTTATTAAAACAGTGTGGACAATCGATGTCACGTTAAATACAAAGTCACTAGATAAGGCCAATTTACATAGCACTCAATTAGACCCAGCGCTCTGGTTTCTTAGTGTTCTGTGTCTAAGTTCGACGGTGTAATCTTGACCCCGCCGAAATTCGAGCAAGATTGGCGCTTGGCAGAGCAACAAGTAAATTATTTTACCGTCTTTCGAAATGCCAATTATATTGGAAATAGGCCGATTAAAACCTATAGGTATGTACAATATGATATAAGGTTCATTTTGAGCCATTTGATAATGGTCACACAATTATAAAAGTATAAGAAAACACATCGATCAACGTGAAATTCTTTTCAGGCCTTTTTGATTTCCACTGGAGCCATTTTTGTTAATATGCGATATATGCACTTGCGCGCATGACATGTCGTCATGGCGGCAATTTAATGATAACCTAACCGTCCTAACCTGTTGATGTTTTGGTTACAATAAAACTATGTGATTTCTAATTCACAATTGGGACTTATGGTTCGATGCCTCCCAAATTTCGACCCATATTATTGCTAATGGGGCAATAACAAGTGTTCGTCAGCTGTTGGAGTTTGCTGCCTGTTTTGTTTATGTTTGGATACCATGTATATTATGAATTAATTGGATACCATTTGCTGATGCAATTTATGGAGTATGAGGAAGCCACCCATACAGTTAATGGTTAATTTTGAGTAAGAGTATAATGATGGATGACCCTCAGTGAGTACTATACTTGTGATGTAATTTTTGATTACCATTGAGGAGTTGAAGACATAAATCTTCACTAGTGTCTTACTTTGTTTCCTTGTAATAAGTGTTCTCCTATTTGTGAGAAACGAAATAATAGCTGCTATTTCCTTTCGTAGGAAACCTAGGTACTTTTTCACATTTATTATTCCCAGTCACCTGTTGACTTATTATTATCACTTGCTAGCCACAGTGAGGCTGTCATAGATTTAATTTCACTAACATTACATCTCTTGGCATTGCCTAGAATAGAGTTGAAATACTCACCTATTCATTGATAAAATTTCACTAACATTGTAACCTTAAGTAATCTATCAAATTTCAATTAAATCATTACAATTAGTCATTATATTAACATTAATTGTAGTAAACATTGACTTATTACACACTGTGTGTAAGCACTTCTAACATCATTTAGGTAATAATATGCATGGTTTTCAAAAGGTATAGTTTGATATTTTTGTTCTGTCCTATCCTAATTCTTATCAGTTAACTCTGAGTGGCGCCCATAGTTTGCTTTACAGATAACATCTTGTAGAAAAACAAATAGAAAATGATTTTCTCAAAATCCCACGACCGCTCTACGACTATAAAGGCCACCGTGCATTGAGGCTTTAATTTCTTTTTGTGAAGTTACGCCACACTACAATTCGGTTGTAAAAATTTTCATGTATGAATGATCCAAGCCATATTGTGATCTTCAGAATAAAAAACTGGATGAATGTGTTGAATGGTCTATAAAAGTCCTGGAATATTTGATAATTCAAGGAACTCCGAAGTGTGCATAGATATGTGACAATGTGAAGAAATTTCCTGCTCGATAAATCTCTAGATATTTATCGATTTGCTCCACCACGTTTTCTATTCTGAAAAATCAATCATCCGAAAAGAAACTGAACATCACAATATTTTGGAGGAACCATGAGGATTCACTACTAGGAGTAGTTTTTAGAACGTTCAGCTCTTGATATTTCGAGCCCTATCCCTTGTCTGATAAATTAGTCGGTCTTGCTTCAGTGAACGAATCCACCAATAGCAGTGTCATTCCATATCTTTCGAATCCATTCTTTCATAACTTGATCAACACGTTTCAATATTTCTAGATATTCGAGAGGGTCGGATACTGAGATATGTTAGAATTTGAAGGAATTTTCTGCCCGATGAATCTCTAGATATTTTTCGATTTGCTCCACTACGTTTTTTATTCTGAAAAATCAATCATCCGAAAAGAAACTGAACATCACAATATTTTTGAGGAACCATGAGGATTTACTACTAGGAGTTGTTTTGAGAACGCTCAGCTCTTGATATTTCGCGTCATATCCATCGTCTGATGAATTAGTCGGTCTTGCTTCAGTGAACGAATCCACCAATAGTAGAGTTTCATTCCATATTGTTTTTTATTCTTTCGAATCCAATCTTCGATAACTTGATCAACACGTTTCAATATTTTTAGATATTCAAGAGTGTCGTATACTGAGAGTTTTCGATGAATTATATTATAATTCAGATATTTCTTGTCTTATCGAAATTATTCTATACAATTCTGTTGGGAAATATACTCATTCATCGATGTTCAGAATTAAATTCTGATTTCCAGATAAAAAAATGGATGAATTTGCTGAATAATCATTGAAAATTCTGAAATATTTGATGATCGAAGAGTTTGGATGAATTCGTGAAAATTCGAAGGTTTCTTCTGCTCAATAAATCATAAGAGATTTGATGAAGATTCTTTGGAACCGTTTTGTATTACATGAAATCGATCATCTGAAAACTTGTACCTAACACTACGCTACGCAGAAGGATAGCATCATTTCATATTGGTGTTCATTACTTCAAATCAATACCTGAATAACCTAATTCACACAGATAAATATATTTGAGAATTCAATAGGGTCGAATACTTGGAGAATTTCATATTTCATGTTATGCTCCACATATTTCGCGCCATATTTCTGGTCAAGTGATTTGATCGGTTATGCTTCAGGGAACAATTTCACCATTAAAACACGGATGCGTCTATGTTCGTGTCAGTTTCTGCTTGTTCTCCAATCAAGATGTTTCAGTTACTAAACTTTCGTGCTGCCTGTTTCGCTTTACCAGTTCTTCCAATAGAATTATGGTCTACTATACTTCGGTAAGTTATGATAATTTTGTTGTTTCTCTGATGTCACCATCGATTGAAATCGTTGAAATAACAATTCACATTTTTTACAGTTTATTGGATCTTTTGTCACTGTTGGCATCTGCAAGAGCTGATACAACCTTCATGGATGTTTGCCTCACTGACAAAGTATTATGTCGAAAAATGAAAGATGCCATACTCATTCAAGAAAAAACCAGGAAGAGTTTATATATGAATCCTAAAATGTTCCCCACTACTATGAAATTCAATAGAAGGTCTCATTCTTCAAATTCCCCAGCTGAAGTCATTGATCCTTGTTGAAATATATAGAACACACTGTAGCTTCAAGCAAACCTGTCAATATTATTGATATACTTTTCATGTCTAGTCTAGAAGGCAAAAATAGAGTTGTCATGGAAGTTGTTAAAACAAAAATAACAGTTCAGTTGAAAGAATAAAAATTCTGTATGATGTTTTTGATGAAGAATTAAATGTATAAAAACACACTCTTCTAGAATCGTTTTAATCAATTCTTAACATTGGTTATGGGCCCAGAAGAAAGGAGAGTGTGTTCAAGTAAAGGAAAGTAAAAGTTAAATAATTGGGTCGAAGAAAGAAGATTGAAGTAAGAAGAAAAGGGAAAATGGAATCAGGAAATGAAAATAAATATGGGATTGCTCCTTTCAGTGGAAATGGATTTGATAATTGGAAATTCAGATTGTATTCAGTAATGAGAGCTATGGAATTAAGTGAAGTTCTGAATGGAGCAGGAAACAGTCAAAGAGATGAAAATTGGCACAAGAAGAATAATAAAGCATGTATGGTAATAATACAGAGTATAGCAGATTCACATTTGGAGTACTTCAAGGAAATTGATATGGCTTTTGATATGATAAACAAGTTGGAAAGAATTTTCACTAAGAAAGGTACCTGTTCAAAGTTTTATTTATTGAAAGAGATAACAAGTCTCAAGTATAGTTATAATACTGATTTACAAGATCATTTTTCTAAATGTGACAGAATATTTAGAGAATTGAAGAGTTTAGGGAGTAATTTTGATGAATCAGATATATCCTGTTTTCTCCTGCTTTCAATGCCTAATGAGTTTGAAAATGTGGTGACAGCTATCAGAACAATGTCAGAAAATGATTTGAAGTTGGAATTTGTGAAAAGTAAGCTATTAGAATTCGATATGAATGCTAATTCGAACAAATTTATGAAAGATAATGTAGCTCAGTCATTTGCGGCCACACAGAAACAAGTTAAATGTTTTAAATGTGGAAAAACGGGCCATATGAAGAATGTTTGTGGCATCAAATGTTTCATTTGCAATAAATTTGGTCACCGTTCAGTACAATGCTATCATAACAGGAGAAAAGAATCAAATAGAAGTAATAAAGCCAATTATGCTGAGGGTGAAGGCGAGGCTTCAGGTGTGTCAAAGTCAGAAGATGAAGATGTTGCTTTTTCTGCTATGTCCAGTCAGTTTTCTACTGAGCTTTCAGCAAACAGCTTAGTATGGTATGCAGATTCTGGTGCTACGCATCATTACATGAATAATGAAGATGGATTGGTGAATAAAAGGAAATTTGCAGAACCAAGATCGATACAGCTAGCAGAAAAAGGAAAGTTTATGGAGGCAACATGTGTAGGTGATGTAGAGGTAGTGAGTCAGGTGAAGAATAAAAAGATACCAATTACTTTGAAAAATGTATTGTGTGTTCCAGGGTTAAGGGTAAACTTATTGTCAATTTCTGCTATTGAAAAAGCTGGTTTTGAAATCTATTGTTCAAAAGGCAAAATTATTATTAAGAGAGGTGAAAATGAATATGTTGAGGGTGATCGCACAAATAATTTGTATAAAATATGTTTTGATGTCAAAAGTAATGAATATGCAAATTTAGCTGAAACTAAAGAACTGTGGCATAAAAGATATGGTCATTTGAATTATAATTCCATATCAAAAATCAGAAATATGAATTTGGTTGATGGTGTACAATTTACAGAGATGAAAAATGATAAAATTTGTGAAATTTGTGTCAAATCTAAACAAAAATGTTTTCCATATTACTCAAAAGTATCAAGATCAAGTAGAGTTTTAGAAATGATACACACAGATGTATGTGGTCCTATCACACCAATATCTCGTAATGATAATAGATATTTTGTTACTTTTGTGGATGATTTTTCTAGATTTGTAATGGTTTATGTTATTAAAAGTAAAGATGCAGTTTTTAACTGCTTCAAAGATTATGAGTCCAAAGTAACGTCACAGTTTTGTGGTAAAAAGATATTCAAACTAAAGTGTGATAATGGAGGTGAATATCGATCAAAGTTATTGTTAGATTTTTGTGCAGAAAAAGGTATTCATATTTCTTACACTCCACCTTATACTCCTCAACTCAATGGAGTTGCTGAGAGAATGAATCAGACTCTAATGAATCTAGCAAGATCAATGATAATGCAGGCTAATGTAAATAAGTTTTTTTGGGAGGATGCTGTGCTAATGGCAGCCTATATAGCAAATAGAACACAGTCTTGTTTGATTAGAGAAAAAACGCCCTATGAATTGTGGTTGAATAAAAAACCAAATGTTTCAAATATGCGTGTTTTTGGCTGCATAGCTTATGCTAGAGTTCCTGATGCTTTAAGAACGAAGTTAGATGATAGAGGAGTTAAGTGTAGATTTATTGGGTATACAGACAGTGGTTATAAGTTATGGCAAGAAAATAAAAATAAATGCATTCACTGTAGAAATGTTGTATTTGATGAAAATAATTTTTTATATAAAAAAAGTAATGAAGTTGAGAGTAAGAGAAGTTCAAAGCAGGAAGTACAAGAGTGTGATAGTGTAATAGATTTTCATCTTGAAAAAAGAGATGATGATAATGATGTTGATAATATTGAGAATGAACTTCTGAATGAGCCTAATGTGATTGGAGTGCCTGGTAATAATGAAAGAAATCAAGAAAATGTTAGGTTGAGAAGAGAAAGAAAAATTCCATCTAGATTTGATGATTTTGAAATGAATATGAGCTGTTTAGCATTGCTAAGTGAATTTTCAGATAGTCCCAAGTCATATTCAGAAGCTAAAGGTGGGTCAACGTGGGATAAGTGGGAAAAAGCAATTGAAGATGAATTAAATGCATTAAAAGAAAATGAAACATGGGAACTTGTTGACCCATCAGGCTATGAGGAGATAATAAGTAATAGGTGGGTTTTCAGAGTTAAAGAAAACGATGAGAATAAACCTGTATATAAGGCACGATTGGTAGCGAGGGGTTTTGAGCAGAATAATATTGATGATCTTTCATCAATACATGCTCCTGTTGCAAGACTTTCGACAATGAGAATTTTCTTAACTATTGTGACTAAATATAATCTGTTTCTAGAACAATTGGATGTCAAAAATGCATTTCTCAATAGTGACATCAAAGAAAAAGTGTATATGAAAATTCCAGAGGGTCTCAAAGTTTCTGAAAATGATAAAAATAAAGTGTGTTTATTGAAAAGAGCCATTTATGGCTTGAAACAAGCCCCTAAGGCATGGAATGAAAAATTCAATAGTTTCATGACAAATTTACATTTTGAGAGATCAAAATCTGATTATTGTTTATATTCTTTTCTTGGAAGTGATATACGATGTTACTT
Source organism: Phaedon cochleariae (assembly GCA_918026855.4). Classification (NCBI taxonomy): domain Eukaryota; kingdom Metazoa; phylum Arthropoda; class Insecta; order Coleoptera; family Chrysomelidae; genus Phaedon; species Phaedon cochleariae. The sequence continues at coordinate 18,976,616 of OU896710.1, read as the reverse complement.
ACTCCTCTATGTAGATGATATTCTGATAACTTGTAATGACAATAATTTTATGAGTTATTTGAAAGAAAAGCTGTTTGAAAGTTTCAAGATGAGGAAAATGAATAGTAGCAGCCAGTATAACTTTTTAGGAATAAGAATTTGTAGAAATCCAGAAAATAAACAGATGACTCTTGATCAATATTCAGCAATTCTAAATATAATCAAAAAGTTCAATGTAGAAAACTGTAAAAATTTCAAAACACCTATGGAAATTAATTTGAATTTGGAAAGGAATTCTAATTCAAATGATCATACTGTATTACCTTATAAAGAACTTTTAGGTAGCCTTATGTATATCATGATGGGCTCACGGCCTGATATTTGCTTTAGTGTTGGTTATTTTGGAAAATTTCAAGATTGTCCTACTGATGAGCATTTCAAGCATCTTTTGAGAGTATTGAAATATCTAAAATCAACTATTGATTATAAATTGCACTTCTATCATTCTGATAATGAGTTAGTTTGTTATAGTGATGCCGATTGGGCAAATGATGTTAATGATAGAAAGTCTATAAGTGGTTATTGTTTCAAACTATTTGATAATTTGATTAGTTGGAGTTCTAAAAAACAAAATATTGTAACACTGTCAAGTACTGAATCAGAATTTGTTGCAGTTTGTAGTGCATCTTGTGAGTTAATTCACATAAAGAATTTGTTGAATGATTTGAAAATTGATGTTTCTCTCCCAATTCAGTTATTTGAAGATAATCAAAGTACCATCAAACTGCTTCAAAATTTTGAAAATAATAAGAGATGTAAACATATTGATGTCAAACTACATTTTATTTTAGATTTGATCAGTCAAGGAATTATTAATGTTGATTATATATGTACAAATGAGCAATTAGCTGATGTGTTTACCAAATCTTTATGTTATGATAAGTTCAGTCGATTTGTGAAATTGTTGAATGTGAAAAATTGAAAATCTAAAATCTATTTTTATAGACTGCCAGGTTTGAAGGTGGGTGTTGAAATATATAGAACACACTGTAGCTTCAAGCAAACCTGTCAATATTATTGATATACTTTTCATGTCTAGTCTAGAAGGCAAAAATAGAGTTGTCATGGAAGTTGTTAAAACAAAAATAACAGTTCAGTTGAAAGAATAAAAATTCTGTATGATGTTTTTGATGAAGAATTAAATGTATAAAAACACACTCTTCTAGAATCGTTTTAATCAATTCTTAACAATCCTGATGCATTGAATGCAAAGATGTTCTCGTCTTCATTGGAACAGAAAGATCATAAACAGCATCAAAAGATGTCGAAGAAAAACAAAAAACGACCTTCTACAATTCGGTTGTAAAAATTTTCATCTATATAATAGAATGCTTCAGTGAATCAGGCGACCGTGAACATCGGTGTGGTGGTGTCGTGTTAGGTGCTAATATAAACATACAAATTCGATTAAACTGAGTTTTACGTGTCCGAGTCGGATCGTCACCTAAAAACGGTTGGCGCGGGACCTGAGTTGAGACTCAAGACCGCTCAGCCAATTATATACTGGCAGACAAAGAGTCTGCATCTAGAGTATATCTTGAATCAGCTGGGTTAGATAACGCTTTCAGCCACATAACACAGGGTGCTTCGGCACCCTGTAACAACCTGGAAGGAGTAGGGAAGACAGTGAGGAAACTAAGATCGGCCTACAACATTGAGGGTTCTAGAAACGGCAATGAACAGGGTGGAGACAAATCCGATCCAGCTGAGCTGGACCGGGTAGGTTCGGCTGGAGAAGGGTCCTCCACCCCCGACATCGTCGTGATAGAAGACCTCACAAAGCACAATAGGAGCAAAACAAACAACGAAATGCCGATCTTTGGCAGAATGGGAGGCATTAAAAACCTACCCATCAGGAATTTGCAGCAAATACCAGCCCATATGCGAAGAAACCTCTTCACGAATCTTCCCGTCAAATGGAAACTGGAAGCGTTTCGAAAATTCTACGAGAAAACAGGGTACCACCTCAATGACTTTGAAAAATGGAGCGACTTCAAAGTCTGCAAATCACCCAAAATCACGAACATCAAGCTGAATAACACGCAGCACAAAGTCATTGTGATGGATATCCTCACGGAGATAGAAACCCTCGCCAAACCAGAAAACATTCCTCTGTCATTGTGGAGGATGACAGGGCAAATGTACCCCAAAATTAGTTTCGAGGCTAGAACCCAGCTGATACAAGAAAAAATGAAACAGAATAATATAGAGGGGTTGCAACCTGACAATTATGACATCGTCAATAGATCATTTTCGAGCATAGAACTAACCATACCCCCACGAGATGCAGTAACCACCCACCGATCACCCCCTCCATCCCCTACCCCTCCCTCACGGAACGAGGTGAACGAGGAAACTCAGGAAGATAGAGATGCGAGGATGAGAGGGTCTGCTCATAAAGCCAACTCTCCAACCTCGTCCCCCACCCACCTGGAAATAAGCATGGCTGTAACCAGAACCCTAAGGACCAGGAACCCTAGAAGAACATACACACCTGAAAACCAAGATCGACCCAGATCCCCGAGGCTAATCGGGGATTTTGTGGAGGAGGCGGTGATAGTTACCCTCTGTAAACTCCAAGATCACTACACAGCCCCTTGTTGAGGAAATCCCTGCTATGCCGGCTCACTTCAATTTGGCATATGCAGAGGGACTGAGGAGTTTGCAGAGTGAGGAGAGAAATAACAGCCTTATGGAGGTGGAACTGCATCCGATGGGGCGATTACTGGAGAAAAGGAGGAGATCGAACGACCCCCTACCAGATACGGAAGAGAACCAGAGTGGAGCTACCACCAAGCAGGCCAAAGACAATGATGGCTTTATCATCCCAAAGAAAAGCAGCAAATGGTCGGAGATGATCAAGCAGAGGTGCGAAATAAAACCAGTTGAGACGGCTAATAGGTTCAACCCCATCTCCGACCAGGCCCAGCCTGGCCCTTCTGGGACTAGTGGGATCAAAGAGACCCGCCCCACTCCCCCTATTAGCAGTAGCTGTTGCTCCTCCGAGGATGAAGAGGAGCAGGTACTAATTACAAATAGCAACCCCAAGAAAAAAAATAAGGCAAACAAAAACAACAAAACACAAAAACTAAATAAAAATAACCCAAAAACCAAACAAAATAATACTAATCAACCTAAGAAGAACCAGAAGCCCCCTCCCATTGTCATACAAGGGATAATCACAGACAGGAGGAGGTTTTCTAGAAGAAATCAGATCCATAGCAGAAAAAACAGTTTTCTTCAAATACGGGCACAATTCCACTTTGCTCTATGCGGAAAATGAAGAGGACTATGTAAAGCTGCGAGATGAGTTCAAGACTGAAAGTGTCCCTTTTCACACCTATACGCAAAGAAAAGATAAGTCTCACGCATTCGTGGTGCGAGGACTGGACTTCGAGCCTGAGGCCTCTGAAGTCACAACAGACTTACTGGAACAACATCAAATAGTGGCCAAGGAAGTCTTCAGGCTTCGGACAAGGTTTAGGCCCCTTTACCTTGTCGTTGTTGACCCGAAATACACTCTACAACTTCTCAACAATAAAGCTAAATACATACTATCAACAAAAATTTCGTGGGAGATGCGACGCAATAATCGCGAGATCTCACAGTGCAGGCGGTGCCAGGTGTGGGGACATGCCACCAGCAACTGTTTCAGACCACCTAGGTGCCTGAAATGCGCTGGTGGCCACCTCACGTCGGCCTGCAGTTTGCACAACTCGCAGCCTGCGAGATGTGCGAACTGCGGGAACGATCACCCTGCGAACAGCACGGATTGTGAGATCTATAAAAAGAAAATAGCTATACTTCATCAGAGTCGGGTCAATAGGCCTGGTAGAGGTGGTTACACCCCCGCCCCTCCCCCCACCAGGAATGCGTGGGAACAACGTAGAGAGGCCCGGCAGCCCACCGTAGCAGCAGAGATGGATAGAAGTGACCCACCCTCTCAAACCAGCTCCCAAAGGCCGGCAACGAGTGCGCAGGGGACTGGGACTAACACCGAGATGATGGGGGTGATGGCTGAGCTGCGGACTCTTAGTCAACAAGTCAATTTGGGTGAGTTGTTTAGGGCACTGCGAGATTTGAATACGAGGATTGCTGCATCCAACAAAAACCCCATGGACATCTTGATGATATTCCAGGAGTTCGCTGAAAATATAGCGAGTTACCGAATTAACAATTAGCGTGGCTCTCAAGATGTGCAATTTCAACGCAAATGGCATCAGTTACAAGATGCCATCTTTTGTTGATTTTGTATATAGAGATACCATCTTGATATCATCTTCTTATCGGAAACCAAACTCCGACAGGAGCATAATTTTCGTGTGAAGGGTTTTGCTATCACTAGGGTAGACCGGCCTGGCACAGACAGATATGGAGGGGTAGCTATCCTGGTCAGGAATAACATTCCCCACTCTGTGGTTCCGCCGAGACTCTGTTCTATAGAGCACGTCGGAGTGAGACTACATAGTGGGGAGGTACTTTTTTCGGTATACAACAGCCCCAGGAACAACTTCACTGAGCACGACCTCGAGGCTCTGTGTAGTGCTGGGAATAAAGTCATCATTGCAGGCGACCTGAATGGGGGAAATCACGCCGACAATACAAATGGACGTACCTTGAGAAGGTTCGGCATGGCTGCCAATGTCAACATCGAGGCTCCTAGCTCTCCCACTCATCTTCCCTTCAACGGAACGTCACCGACGATAATTGACCTGGTAGTGACAAAAAACGTTGTGGATGTCGCCAGAATCAAAATAGTGGATGAGATGAGCTCTGATCATCTTCCAGTGCTATTTGAATCGGGAGTAAAAGCCCCCGAAATCAAAAAATCAATTTTTGACTACCGAAACACAGACTGGAGGATGTTTAGAGCTCATTTGAATGAGAAAACAATAATTAGGGCAAACATCCCTCTGGATGAGATTGATGAAGAAGTAAAAACCCTCATCAAGATCATCCAGGAGGCCAGAGCGGTATCCACTCGTAAGGTCACTATCAGCTCCACCAGGGACCACCTTCCTGGAGATATTCTTGACCTCATTGCACTGAAGAAGCGTGCCAGGCGAACCTGGCAGCGCCTGAGGACGGCCGAGTCTCGAAATGAGTTTAAGAGGCTCGGCAATCTTGTAGACGTGAGGATCCGTGAGGTCAGGAATGCAGCCTGGAGGGCCAAGGTGGAGAACTTGAGTCCTCGGGACAATTCTCTGTGGAAAATGACGAAGGGACTTCGCAAGAAAGCCCAAATCGTCCCTACCCTAGAGAATCGTTCCGGAGACGCGGTGACAGATCCGCAGAAAGTAGAAATGCTTGGGAGGCATTTCCAAAGCATAAATCGAATTGATAAAAATCCTATAAACGACCAACAGGCTGAGATTTTGAGGTTGGCAGCACGATATCGAACCATACCTAGTATTCCTTTGTCCCGTCGAGTCTTGGGAAGATTCCTCACTACTTCCAACGGATGAACATCAACAAAGCACCAGGACTCGACGGTGTCGATGTGATTTTGCTGAAAAACATGCCTCGTAAGACGGTCGTTCAATTGCACTATATAATTAATTCTATTATTAGGCACCAGTACTACCCAGAGTCTCTCAAGACTGGAGTTGTTGTACCTATATTGAAATCAAGGAAAGATCCCAAGCAACCAGGTAGTTACCGCCCTATCTCTTTGCTCAGCATGGTGGCCAGAGTGATAGATAAGACAATTCTTCGTATGGTTGACACTCTTGCAGAAGACCTGAGTGTGATCTCTCCTGAACAATTCGGGTTCCGAAAGGGACATAGCACAACGTCTCAAGTAGCCCGAATAGTCCACGGGATCAAAGAATCCTTCAGCCAAGATGAGAACACAGTTATGGTCCTGATGGATATTGAAAAAGCATTTGACACCGTTTGGCATGAGGGGCTGATATGCAAGCTGGCGTCTGTAGGGATGCCCATGTTCATTGTTAAATTGATAGATTCGTATTTATCCCGTCGAAAAATAAGAGTCAAACTCAATAATTCATTATCGCGAGAATTCCCACTCGAGGCAGGGGTTCCACAGGGGTCGTGCGTTTCACCTCTGCTGTACTCATTATATACGTACGACCTTCCTGTGTCCGAAAGTACGAGTACCGCACTGTACGCAGATGATACTGCTATCTATGCACACTCGTACTTCTCGGACGTCGCCAGGGCACAGATCCAGCACCACCTGGACAGAAGGGTCGTACCGTACTTTGACAATGCAAAGATCCGGATAAATCATGCGAAAACTGAGATAATCAACTTTTCAAGGAAATATACCAACAATACGCTATTCCGACCTTTGCGTGTCAAAGACACTGAGGTGGAGGGCAAAGCTGTTGTGAAATACCTGGGGGTAGCTCTGGACAGGCGTATGAACTTCTTCGCAAATACAGAGTACTTATTGGCAAAGGCCAATGCTTGTGCAAGGAGCTTGTATCGCTGTTAGCGAGGAATTTCTCGCTTACTATGGACAACAAGCTCCTGATATACAAACAGATCATACGTCCTACTCTAACATACGCCTGTCCGGTGTTCTGTAGTATCTCGCCTACCCATATGGGTAAGTTACAAATACTACAGAATGAGGTACTTCGTATAATTACAAACGGTAATAGGTACTCTCGAGTGGCAGATATGCATGCACAGTGCTATGATCTGCCCCTAATAAAGGACTATATCCTTAAATTATCGGATAAATTCTACTCGTACCACATACGAAACAGCTCCCTAACAGATGGTATTACGTCAATTAGGGCAGATCATGGCCAACGCAGAAAACACGGGCTGATTTACGAAGCTTGTAGTATTTTCAGAGGACCCCTGGAATAACCACCCACCTTCCCAATCCATCCCAACAGATTGAAAGCACTCCCTTACAAACAAATTTCACGACTCGAAGGTGGTTTGGTCGGCCCCAGGACTGAACGCTTTGGTCCGACTGTACGACCTCCGAGTGTCTACACATATTGCATTCCTGTTGGCACCGACCAACAGATATACATCTAGATTCTATCTGCATAATCTATGTGCTATATCTCAGTCTGTTGATCCCTTTTTATCCCACAAAACCCATCCTAACCCTCACCCTTCCCTACTCCCCTCGACATAAATACAAATCGAATTGTCAGAATGTGGTTTTTGGTTTTTCTTTAATTTTCCACAAACAAATTAACGAAAAATTATAGAGTTCATGATAGCGCAATCCAAACATTCGAATTTTCGCTCGCACTGAGCAGCTCGCCCTATCAGCTATGGAAAGGACCATGTCCTAGGACGTAGTTCGGACGTCTTCCTCAACACACTTGATTAATAAAATCCGCCCCCCCCCTGCGCCACTCGTGGCCAACCTCTGGGAACCGATAGAGGTCTACCCGGAGGGCTTTTAATATGTATATTTATTTGTATCGTTTTGTGCGTTCCATATATTTTATACATGTTAAATATTAAGGATTTTATTTATATTGAGTGTATGTCTGTGAAAGTTAAATATTCAAATAAATGGATTTAAATGGTTGTAAAAATTTTCATCTATATAATAGAATGCTTCAGTGAGCGAATCCACCAATAGTAGAGTGTCATTTCAATTGTTCTTTATTCTTTCGAATCCATTCTTCAATAACTTGATCAACACGTTTCAATATTTTTAGATATTCAAGAGTGTCGGAGACTGAGAGTTTTCGATGATTTATATTATAATCCAGATATTTCTTGCCTTATTGAAATTATTCTATACAAATCTGTTGGGAAATATACTCATTCATGGATGTTCGGAAATAAATTCTGATTTCCAGAAAAAAAAATGGATGAATTTGCTGAATAATCATTGAAAATCCAGAAATATTAGATCATAAACAGCATCAAAAGATGTCGAAGAAGAACAAAAAACGAATTGCTACAATTCGGTTGTAAAAATTTTCATGTATGAATGATCCAAGCCATATTGTGATCTTCAGAATAAAAAACTGGATGAATGTGTTGAATGGTCTATAAAAGTCCTGGAATATTTGATAATTCAAGGGCCTCCGAAGTGTGAAGAAATTTCCTGCTCGATAAATCTCTAGATATTTTTCGATTTGCTCAGTGAACGAATCCACCAATAGTAGTGTCATTCCATATCTTTCGAATCCATTCTTCCATAACTTGATCAACACGTTTCAATATTTCTAGATATTCAAGAGTGTCGGATACTGAGATATGTTAGAATGTGAAGGAATTTTCTGCTCGATGAATCTCTAGATATTTTTCGATTTGCTCCACTACGTTTTTTATTCTGAAAAATCAATCATCCGAAAAGAAACTGAACATCACAATATTTTTGAGGAACCATGAGGATTTACTACTAGGAGTAGTTTTGAGAACGCTCAGCTCTTGATATTTCGCGTCATATCCATCGTCTGATGAATTAGTCGGTCTTGCTTCAGTGAACGAATCCACCAATAGTAGAGTGTCATTCCATATTGTTTTTTATTCTTTCGAATCCAATCTTCGATAACATGATCAACACGTTTCAATATTTTTAGATATTCAAGAGTGTCGTATACTGAGAGTTTTCGATGATTCATATTATAATTCAGATATTTCTTGTCTTATCGAAATTATTCTATACAATTCTGTTGGGAAATATACTCATTCATCGATGTTCAGAATTAAATTCTGATTTCCAGAGAAAAAAATGGATGAATTTGCTGAATAATCATTGAAAATTCTGAAATATTTGATGATCGAAGAATACTCTGGAGTTTGGATGAATTCGTGAAAATTCGAAGGTTTCTTCTGCTCAATAAATCATAAGAGATTTGATAAATATTCTTTGAAACCGTTTTGTATTACATGAAATCGATCATCTGAAAACTTGTACCTAACACTACGCTACGCAGAAGGATAGCATCATTTCATATTGGTGTTCATTACTTCAAATCAATACCTGAATAACCTAATTCACACAGATAAATATATTTGAGAATTCAATAGGGTCGAATACTTCGAGAATTTCATATTTCATGTTATGCTTCACATATTTCGCGCCATATTTCTGGTCAAGCGATTTGATCGGTTATGCTTCAGTGAACAATTTCACCATTAAAACACGGATGCGTCTATGTTCGTGTCAGTTTCTGCTTGTTCTCCAATCAAGATGTTTCAGTTACTAAACTTTCGTGCTGCCTGTTTCGCTTTACCAGTTCTTCCAATAGAATTATGGTCTACTATACTTCGGTAAGTTATGATAATTTTTTTGTTTCTCTGATGTCACCATCGATTGAAATCGTTGAAATAACAATTCACATGTTTTACAGTTTATTGGATCCTTTGTCACTGTTGGCATCTGCAAGAGCTGATACAACCTTCATGGATGTTTGCCTCACTGACAAAGTATTATGTCGAAAAATGAAAGATGCCATACTCATTCAAGAAAAAACCAGGAAGAGTTTATATATGAATCCTAAAATGTTCCCCACTACTATGAAATTCAATAGAAGGTCTCATTCTTCAAATTTCCCAGCGGAAGTCATTGATCCTGATGCATTGAATGCAAAGATGTTCTCGTCTTCATTGAAACAGAAAGATCATAAACAGCATCAAAAGATGTCGAAGAAAAACAAAAAACGACCTTCCACAATTCGGTTGTAAAAATTTTCATCTATATATTATCCAAGCCATATTGTGATCTCTAGAATGCTTCAGTGAGCGAATCCACCAATAGTAGAGTGTCATTTCAATTGTTCTTTATTCTTCTGAATCCATTCTCCAATATCTTGATCAACACGTTTCAATATTTTTAGATATTCAAGAGTGTCGGAGACTGAGAGTTTTTGATGATTTATATTATAATTCAGATATTTCTTGCCTTATTGAAATTATTCTATATAAATCTGTTGGGAAATATACTCATTCATCGATGTTCGGAATTAAATTCTGATTTCCAGAAAAAAAATGGATTAATTTGCTGAATAATCATTGAAAATTCAGAATTATTAGATCATAAACAGCATCAAAAGATGTCGAAGAAAAACAAAAAACGATCCTCTACAATTCTAGATATTTTTCGATTTGCTCCACCACGTTTTTCATTCTGAAAAATCAATCATCCGAAAATAAACTAAACATCACAATATTTTGGAGGAACCATAAGGATTTACTACTAGGAGTAGTTTTGAGAACGTTCAGCTCTTGATATTTCGAGCCCTATCCATTGTCTGATAAATTAGTCGGTCTGGCTTCAGTGAACGAATCCACCAATAGTAGTGTCATTCCATATCTTTCGAATCCATTCTTCCATAACTTGATCAACACGTTTCAATATTTCTAGATATTCAAGAGTGTCGGATACTGAGATATGTTAGAATGTGAAGGAATTTTCTGCTCGATAAATCTCTAGATATTTTTCGATTTGCTCCACTACGTTTTTCATTCTGAAAAATCAATCATCTGAAAAGAAACTGAACATCACAATATTTTTGAGGAACCATGAGGATTTACTACTAGGAGTAGTTTTGAGAACGCTCAGCTCTTGATATTTCGCGTCATATCCATCGTCTGATGAATTAGTCGGTCTTGCTTCAGTTAACGAATCCACCAATAGTGGAGTGTCATTCCATATTGTTCTTCATTCTTTCGAATCCAATCTCCGATAATATGATCAACACGTTTCAATATTTTTAGATATTCAAGAGTGTCGTATACTGAGAGTTTTCGATGATTTATATTATAATTCAGATATTTCTTGTCTTATCGAAATTATTCTATACAATTCTGTTGGGAAATATAATAATAATAATAATAATAAATTACGTTTATTTACCTTCACGTTGTTATTACAATGCATATTGGAGAAAAAAAAAATATGGAAGGCAAAAAGGTTGAACTCAGTTCACCACGGCACTGCACAACTGCAGGCTGCGGCGTCTGCTCTACCGTTCAACCTACTTGATGATTATTTTGTTCATTCAGTTTTTATCTATAAATAAATATATATATATATATATATATAGAAAACCTATACCTATACAGTGTAACGGTTAATTTTGGACACTAGACAATCTTATTACAAAAACTATTAAATCAGGTACATACTATCATTTTTATTTTATGTAATACATCAATACAATCCAAGAACAATCTTTCACCCTGTAGTCACCTATAGAAATCATCTAATCAAGATGATTATCAATCTGAACAAGTAGTTTTCTCCTCAGAGTTCTCTTTTCGCTGTTCGATCCAGGAATTTCTGAAGCACTCAGATATTTCAAAAGTAGATCTTCCTTGGAACCTAAAATAAACTATGATTAGCTGATATGATGTGCAGGTGAATGTGAATTAGCTGTATTACCACTAACAACAAGTTTTAGGCTGGAATTTGATGCATCTGAGGTAGAGGCAGATAGTTACTGCGAACCACTGGAACTTCATGATCAGTTTTAGGATATTTTCTGTAGGTTATATCAAATTTCTTGGCTCGAATTATCTTCACTAGGTATCATTCCAGATGCAGGGCCATAGTTTGTGCTGATTTTGTATGTATTTTGAGCAAGAATCCGACACTTCTGTTTGAGGTTATGTGCTGTGTTTCCGTTCAGTTTGGGGTGTAGCGTATGTTTAATAGTTCTTAGGGCTTGGTTCAGTCATCCTCAACTCATTTCTGTAGGCATATTATTATCAGAAATCCTATAACACCTGGAAAAAATATATAATCTTAGTTCTTGATGTCGATTGTTGTTTAGGTTACTTTTGATAGTGTAGTAGTCCAAAGTCGGTCTAGTATGTTACAGTTACTCCATAATGATCTTAATTTCGCGATTTGATTCTTACCCATTCGTTTCCTATAATATTTATTCATAATTCAGTGTCGATGATTATGTAACATTTTGTGGACAAACAATAACAAATGTTTTACGGCTGATCTGTCATCAGTCTATTTCGTTGTTACCAACCTGAAAACTGAGAAATTACCCACCAAAATGAGCATGTTTTCATCGGAAAATGCAAATTTTTTGGTATTCAGTTTGATAATAATCTAGTGACTTCTGGCGATACGAGTTATGATTGGTCGAGTCATGCGGAGATACCAATCAGCGCTCGGGGAATAAATCATTAAAAAGGAACAGCTACATTATAATTAAATTCACGTTCTCATCGTTGAATAAAATCGATCTTACTTAATTATTCGGGCTTTATGTCAATCTGTTGACATTATTTGAGTTAGATTTTTGAATCTAGTGTAAATATAGTCAGTGATATTTTAGTAACTTCTGGTTACCTACCCTCTGATTGGTTGAGACCATTCGAGTTGGCTACAATGTCAAATTTTGAGAGTTTTTTTTGAAATTATATTTACAATGAGATAGAAAAGGATTGACGGTCACTTATTTCTTGTTTCTTGTAGAAATTGGGTTTGTTAATTGACATTTCATCTTTGTGAGTTCAGTTCTCTGAAATAAATTATATGTTTTGAAAAACATCCTTTTTGGGAAAAAGTATTTCAAGAGAAACTATAGTGGAAAAAATTGCCAATGAAATTCTTCATAGTTGGTTGAGGATATTTTTGGGTATTTGGCATTTTCACTCTCAATTTTGAGGAACAAGCGAACTCAACGTAAGTCATTCATAACCACATTAATTTTCTGCTCTTCAAGTAATGGCTAATTGTTTCCATATATTATTATAGTGTCACTACCATCAATCCCTTTCTACGAGGATAAGAAAGGAAAACCATTCCCAATATAACCAGGCGTAATAGACATTGTTGGTGGGAAAAAGGTTTATATAGGAAAAAAAAAACCCTTCCACTTACAGAAGGTATGTACACTGAGTTATTTCTGCTAAAGCTAAAATTAATTAGTTCACTTGGAATATCAAATTAGTATAGATGTATATATTTTTTTTTTGCCAGGGCTCGAAATCTTATGTAAATTTTACATAGCCTTTCAAACAGCAAGTTTTTTTATTAAATATTGCAGTTGCAAGTTAGTGAATTATGCAATAATCTCATTAATCAAGAGTACTTTATAATCTATATCCAATGGAATAAGAAAGAATAAAATTATAAATTTCACTATGATGTGCTAGCAATGAATTGGCTTTGGAAATAATTGTGGGCTACACTTGTATTCCTTTCACTGGAAACTATATTCACTTGCCATGCCAGGAAAATAAAACTGAAGACAGTTTTTTTGAACAGGTAGTTGGAAAATAATTTAGACATCATTTTTATTTAGTTCGCTATCTGATAATTCCAGTCAGTGACACAGTTCGCAGGAGATGACTTATATTTAAGATTTTCTTGAACTGTAAATTTTCTTGGTATACAGGGCGATACAGAGGTAGTCTCAGTTATTCTGATATATCCAAGCATCCACTGCAATTTCGTTTGGAAACTAATGACTAACAACTCTACTTGTGTTCAGAAGAGATTTTGAAATAAAGTTTCGGAAATTTATTTTTATATACAGGGGGAATCTTAGTTATGTTGAATTACCCAATCATTCATTGTAATTTCTTTTGGGAAATAGTAACTAAAACTTCACTTGATTTTGGGAAGAAATTTCGAAGTGTAGTTTCAAGACTTATTTTTATATACAGGGGGAAATCTTAGTTATTACAATTTATCAAATCATTATTTATTGTCTACTTTCTTTTTTTTTGGGAAAATAGTAACTGACAACTTCACTTGTAGTTTGAAAAAGAGTTGGCAGTATATTTTTAGAAACTTATTTTTTTATTATTTTATTTTTTTTATTTTTTTTTATTGGCTAACTGTTTTGATCACCTCTACACTTTCTAGGAAGTGTTGATGATTTAATCAATGTTGGCTCTGTTAGAGTAATTTAAATGGGAAAGTATGTTGAAGTATAAGCTTTTACCATTGCCCTTACCAGTGGCGTAAATGATTTAAATTTCTAAGGGTGTCACACTCTGTAGTGATGTTTCCTGAAACGAATCTTCATATACGGGGGGGTTAACATTGTTGAAATAATATTATTTTCTTTTTTTTTAAAATCATTCGAATCATTGGCTGAATTAAATGACGGGGGATGCTTTTGATTAATTTTTTCTTTTGTTAGTCAAGTTACTGATGGGTTCTTTTTTTCCAAGGGTTTTTTTTTTATACGAGGACGTACCAATTATAAAGATTTGGAACTGAAGAGACACCATTTGGTTTTGGGAATCCACCCTGGGTGTTGTGGCAGTCCATTGGCTGTGTCGTTAGTCGCTGCTATTTTTGAGAGGCTTTCCCGCTGTTATCCGGAAGCCACCTGTCGAAACGGACACGCAAGTACCCCTATGTATCGCTAGTGCTCGCGTGGTATTCATAAAGATTATTTAACAACAATTGATTTTATTGATTGAAAGGCTCTATTTGGGAGTCGTGCTTTCGCTTTCCGATTATTCCTGCGATATATTATACCGGTTTATTATAAGTATTTCTTTTTGTACAGCGGAAATTAATCCTAACTCCTCTGAAGGTATTTATGCAAACGACGCTTTCGCTTTGGGCCCACAGCTAACAGCGGTTTTCGGAGCTATAATTCCAAATTGCTTTATTCTATAACCCTCGTTTTCTTTTTAATTAATTTCTGCTACTGCCTTTTTCCTTAGAATGTAAAGAAACTGCTATGAGATCTAGAGTTGCGTTTGGCTTGACCGACTGAGTTGCATGTACTCGGTAACTTTGTGCAAACTTGTATCTATGCTTACTTAGGCAATTATGCTGGCTGACGCAATTATCATTATTTAGACCATTATGCTAACTTGTTAAATTATGCTTACTTATGCAATTATTATGCTTACTTAGATGGTTAGGCTTACCCAAGCATTACGCACGCAGATAGACTTACCGAATTAGGCTTATTAATTCAACCTTGCTTATTTATTTGTTGAACTGTCCTCCTCACATATTTATACTCACCCCCTTGGTTGCTGTAATTGAAATATTATATTATAGGATGAGTACATATTGAATAAAAATTATATTCATTCTGTCACCATTTGCTTACCGTTTTGGTCGTCAATAAATAAGGTATATATTTCCATGACACTTGCTTGATTTTCTGGTTGTTGTTCCTATCATGACTTTGGTAAATTGAGGAGTGGTAGATTGTACTACGTTGAGGCATTTGAGGTCATTAAATTTACCTGGCGCCCATTTTATAGCAACATCGTTTAGAAACCCACCCCGTCTTCACTGAGTGGACCGGCAAATGCTTCCTGTTCGACGACAGAGGCTCAAGTAACGTAATTGGTGTTAGTGTTAGGTAACGGTCATTTCGTAACGTTACATTTGGCGCCCAACGTGGGGCCTAGAAAAAAAAACAGACACAAAGTTGGGTGATAAAAGTTTCTGGTGTGTTCAGTTGGTGTTAACTTTTATTTTTATCACATTAACTTTGTCGTGAGGAGTGATTATATAACTCGCGGAATTCGAAGTGTATCGTACAGTGAATATTTGTGAATATAAGTGTTAGAGTAACGGAGACAAGATGTCCCGGAAAATGACGATTAATCGTCTGGATAAGGACGAACTCACCTATGAGTTGAATATTCGAGGGATTTCGGTCGGAAACTGCGACGAAATGAGACATCGGCTGGTCTTGGCGCTGCAGATGGAGAAAAGTGGCGACAGCCTGCGATACCCCCCGTACCCTTATACCTTTGAGGATGACTTAGATAGTGTGGCGCGGAAAATCGATGACATCCTTACCTTGCTGGCGGACTTCAATGGAGTCAGGTCGAGCGGCGAAGCTGCGAAACTACAGACGAAATTGGCCCATGTGTTAGGTAGGATAGATAGGATGGAACCAGGAAATAGTGAGGATAAAAAGACACAGAAGGCCGACCGCTTGGCACTGATATTATCTCTGATGGAGAAATTCAACCAGAAAATGGATAATGTGGATGGGGGGCCCACACATGTCCCAGCGGCACTGACTCAATTGGAAACCAGGCTAGGAGCACAGTCATTCAATGCCAACGTGGGAGCCGTCCCTCGATCCTCCTTAACAGGGGACCCTGACATCAGCTTGGGGGCCATTAGTAAAATGATTCCTCCACATAAGTGGAATGTGCGAAAATTTTCGGGAGACAGTAAGGGTATGTCTGTCACGGCCTTTTTCGAGTTGATTGAGGAGCTGAGGCTCGCCAGGAACGTACCCAAGAACATTTTACTAGACTCGGGGATGGACCTCTTTGCAGAGAAGGCTTATCAATTTTATAAGGACTGCAGGACTCGAGTGGGTAATTGGGATGAGTTGGTAGAAGAATTTCGACAGGAATACCTGACGGCAAACCATATGGAGGCCTTATTTGAGGAGCTTCAAAAGAGGACACAACATCCAACAGAGAGCATTGGTGTTTACCTGGCCGTGATGTCCAGTTATTTTGGCAGATTGAAATGTCCGGTGTCAGAGGAGGCTAAGTTGGCAATTGTCATGAGGAATCTCCACCCCTTCTATCAGGACCGTCTCAGAGACCCGCTACCTACGAGTCTGGCTGAACTTAGATCTCTTTGCCGACAGATGGAGTCGAGAAGGGACATAATAAATAGTTATGTGGAGCCCTCCTCTCGGCGATCCAACATAATCGAGAAAGACCTGGCCTTCGTTGAGATCACTGAGGACTTAAGTGCTCTTGAAGTAGCCACAGCGCAAGCCTCGACTTCTGGTGAGCCAAGAACGATAGTTTGCTATAGATGTAATACTCCTGGTCATAAGGCAATTGGATGTGCTTTGCCTCGAAGGTTACAGTGCTTTGGGTGCCGAAAGGAAGGCTTTACGAAATACAACTGCCCAAACTGTTCGAATAAGGGAAACGACAGAGGGCGTCCTTAAACTGTCGGGGTAAGGATGTCCGACCATTAGACTCGACTGCTACACTACGACCAATTCTTGATTATATTTTGGACCATGCAGACCACGATGAGAGACCGTACCTGAAGGTGAAAGTTATGGGGCGTAGCCTCCTTGGATTGTTGGACTCGGGGGCGTCAGCAACGATTTTGGGTAGCCGTGGATGGAGAATTGTTAAAGACCTAGGTATACCATTAGATACCTCTAAACGAACAAGGTGCTCGGTGGCTAACGGTCAGATTTGTGAGAGTGTTGGTGAGTGTGAAGTACCTTTTTGCGTTCGGGACAAGCTGAAGTTAGTGAAGACACTCGTGATACCCAGCCTTCATCATACCTTGATCTTGGGGGCCGACTTTTGGAGAGCAATGGGAATAGTACCTGACTTGAGACACAATGAGTGGTATTTTTCCAAAGAGACTTGTCAGCTCGATGTCGTTGACCACCTACGCAGTCAGACTGTTTTAACGCCACTAGAAGAAGTCCGATTAAAAGCCGTCATAGACAGGAATATTGCCTTGATGGGAGAAAAACTAGGGTGTACTGATATGGCGGAGCACGTGATAGTGACGAAGTCGTTACCAATTAAACAGCGGTACTATCCTGTGTCGCCCGTTATCCAACGACAGATAGATTTAGAACTGGAAGAAATGGAAAGGAATGACATAATAGAGCGGTCCAATAGTGCCTGGTCATCACCAATTTTACTCGTCAAGAAGAAGGATGGTTCATATAGATTCTGTGTGGATTACCGCAAATTGAATGCGGTTACTGAGCGAGACAGCTACCCCTTGCCCTATGTGTCGAACACCTTGGACAAACTTCGAGATGCCCACTACCTGTCCTCACTAGACATTAAGTCGGCGTACTGGCAGGTGCCAGTAGCAGAAACTTCAAGGGCTTACACGGCTTTCACTGTACCGGGGAGAGGGTTGTACCAGTTTAAGCGGATGCCATTCGGGCTCCATAACTCGCCGGCTACATGGCAACGCCTTGTTGATCGGGTGCTAGGCCCAGATTTAGAACCACACGTGTTCGTGTACCTTGATGACGTGGTGGTAGTAACCCAGACTTTTGAAAAACACCTCTCAGTCTTAGAAGAAGTTTTTAAGCGCCTCCGGGAGGCGAAACTGACTGTCAGCCTAGATAAGTGCCAGTTCTGTCGACCGGAGATGAAGTACCTTGGCTATGTGGTTGACAGAAATGGTCTTCATGTAGACCCGGACAAGGTCAGTGCTATGCTCCAGTTACCTGTGCCGCAGACAGCGAAAGAGGTCAGGAGGTTGATGGGCACCTTCTCATGGTACCGCCGATTTATCCCCGATTTTGCGACGGTAGTCTCTCCAATCACCACCCTACTAAAGAAGAACAAGAAATTTGAATGGACGATCGAATGTAATGAGGCATTTCAACAGGTTAAGGAACTACTGATAACCGCGCCTGTTCTTAGTTGTCCCGACTACACGTTACCGTTCTTGTTGCAGACGGATGCTTCAGCATATGGAATAGGGGCTGTATTGACCCAGACGCATGGCGAAGAAGATAGAGTGGTGTGCTACCTCAGCCGATCCTTGACCAAACAGGAGCGCAATTTCTCTACTACGGAACGAGAGTGCTTGGCGGTGTTGTGGGCCATAGAGAAATTGCGACCCTACTTAGAAGGTGTACCTTTCACGGTAATTACTGACCACTATTCGCTTGTCTGGCTTCAAACTTTGAAAGATCCAGCTGGTCGATTGGCGCGATGGGCCGTGCGCCTGCAGCAATATGATTTCAGGATTGTACACCGTAAAGGAAAAGATCACATTGTTCCAGACGCACTGTCTCGCTCTGTACCAGTCATAGATTCTGTCCGAACCACTGTTAAACAGGTGCAAAATGATAAATGGTATGTAAATATGCAACAGAGAATTTTGAACAACCCATTGAAATGGTCTAATTGGAGGGTGTGTAATGGGCAAATTTTCAAATATGTGAAACCTAGTCTTCCAGAGTTGAGTACCTCAGGAGATGCCTGGAAATTAGTAGTTCCGAAGGAGCAGCGGAAAAAAATCATTAGTGACTCACATGATTTACCCACCTCGGGGCACATGGGAATTTTTAAGACTTACCACCGAGTCGCAGAAAAGTATTTTTGGCCAAAAATGAGATTTGATGTCTCCAGGTTTGTACGGGGCTGCAATACTTGTGCTGCCCACAAGCCTGATATAAAAGGTCCAGTTGGATTGATGGCAACACAACCGAGGGTAACCCAGCCGTGGGAGATGGTGTCCACCGACCTGATGGGACCGCTGCCCAGGTCCATTAAAGGACATAAATTTATATTAGTAGTCACAGATTATTTTAGCAAATATTCGCTGGTGTTTCCGTTACGTTCGTCCACAGCAGATATTGTGTCGAAGAAGATTGAGGAAGAGGTGTTTTTGGTGTACGGCGTTCCTCGCCTGCTTCTGTGTGATAACGGACCCCAGTTTCGTTCGCGACAATTCCGAAGATTATCAGAAGAATACAAGTTCACTATAAGATTCAATGCCCATTACCACCCACAGGCTAATCCTACGGAGAGGGTTAACCGAACGTTGAAGTCTATGTTGGCGATATATGTTTCAGACAATCATCGTACGTGGGACGTAAATCTGCCCAAAATCAGCTGCGCCCTCAGAACTGCCAAGCACGAGTCCATCAACCATACTCCTTATTTCGTGAACTTTGGTCGGTCCATGGTACTATGTGGAGAGGATTTCCAACAGAAAGAGGCGGTTACAGGCGGAGAGACTTCTGCAGAGAATTCGCGACCAGAAGGATTCAGGAAACTGTTTCAAGAAGTGCGGCAACGTCTAGATGCAGCTGCTGAAAAGAATCGGAAAACCTACAATTTGAGGCGACGATGTGAGGAATTTTGGCCAAACCAGCCGGTGTGGAGAAAGAACTATGTGTTGTCCGATGCGAGCAAATTCTACACGGCGAAGCTGGCCCCAAATTACGTAGGCCCATTCTACATCAAAAAGAAGGTATCAACGTGGACATACGAGTTAAGAGATGAGGACGGGAATTACAAAGGGATCTGGAACGCGAAAGACTTGAAATCGGCTAGCGCCGGTGAAAATTTACCCCGGTAAATTTTCTTCAGGAAAGGGAGGTATTGTAACGGTTAATTTTGGACACTAGACAATCTTATTACAAAAACTATTAAATCAGGTACATACTATCATTTTTATTTTATGTAATACATCAATACAATCCAAGAACAATCTTTCACCCTGTAGTCACCTATAGAAATCATCTAATCAAGATGATTATCAATCTGAACAAGTAGTTTTCTCCTCAGAGTTCTCTTTTCGCTGTTCGATCCAGGAATTTCTGAAGCACTCAGATATTTCAAAAGTAGATCTTCCTTGGAACCTAAAATAAACTATGATTAGCTGATATGATGTGCAGGTGAATGTGAATTAGCTGTATTACCACTAACAACAAGTTTTAGGCTGGAATTTGATGCATCTGAGGTAGAGGCAGATAGTTACTGCGAACCACTGGAACTTCATGATCAGTTTTAGGATATTTTCTGTAGGTTATATCAAATTTCTTGGCTCGAATTATCTTCACTAGGTATCATTCCAGATGCAGGGCCATAGTTTGTGCTGATTTTGTATGTATTTTGAGCAAGAATCCGACACTTCTGTTTGAGGTTATGTGCTGTGTTTCCGTTCAGTTTGGGGTGTAGCGTATGTTTAATAGTTCTTAGGGCTTGGTTCAGTCATCCTCAACTCATTTCTGTAGGCATATTATTATCAGAAATCCTATAACACCTGGAAAAAATATATAATCTTAGTTCTTGATGTCGATTGTTGTTTAGGTTACTTTTGATAGTGTAGTAGTCCAAAGTCGGTCTAGTATGTTACAGTTACTCCATAATGATCTTAATTTCGCGATTTGATTCTTACCCATTCGTTTCCTATAATATTTATTCATAATTCAGTGTCGATGATTATGTAACATTTTGTGGACAAACAATAACAAATGTTTTACGGCTGATCTGTCATCAGTCTATTTCGTTGTTACCAACCTGAAAACTGAGAAATTACCCACCAAAATGAGCATGTTTTCATCGGAAAATGCAAATTTTTTGGTATTCAGTTTGATAATAATCTAGTGACTTCTGGCGATACGAGTTATGATTGGTCGAGTCATGCGGAGATACCAATCAGCGCTCGGGGAATAAATCATTAAAAAGGAACAGCTACATTATAATTAAATTCACGTTCTCATCGTTGAATAAAATCGATCTTACTTAATTATTCGGGCTTTATGTCAATCTGTTGACATTATTTGAGTTAGATTTTTGAATCTAGTGTAAATATAGTCAGTGATATTTTAGTAACTTCTGGTTACCTACCCTCTGATTGGTTGAGACCATTCGAGTTGGCTACAATGTCAAATTTTGAGAGTTTTTTTGAAATTATATTTACAATGAGATAGAAAAGGATTGACGGTCACTTATTTCTTGTTTCTTGTAGAAATTGGGTTTGTTAATTGACATTTCATCTTTGTGAGTTCAGTTCTCTGAAATAAATTATATGTTTTGAAAAACATCCTTTTTGGGAAAAAGTATTTCAAGAGAAACTATAGTGGAAAAAATTGCCAATGAAATTCTTCATAGTTGGTTGAGGATATTTTTGGGTATTTGGCATTTTCACTCTCAATTTTGAGGAACAAGCGAACTCAACGTAAGTCATTCATAACCACATTAATTTTCTGCTCTTCAAGTAATGGCTAATTGTTTCCATATATTATTATAGTGTCACTACCATCAATCCCTTTCTACGAGGATAAGAAAGGAAAACCATTCCCAATATAACCAGGCGTAATAGACATTGTTGGTGGGAAAAAGGTTTATATAGGAAAAAAAAAACCCTTCCACTTACAGAAGGTATGTACACTGAGTTATTTCTGCTAAAGCTAAAATTAATTAGTTCACTTGGAATATCAAATTAGTATAGATGTATATATTTTTTTTTTGCCAGGGCTCGAAATCTTATGTAAATTTTACATAGCCTTTCAAACAGCAAGTTTTTTTATTAAATATTGCAGTTGCAAGTTAGTGAATTATGCAATAATCTCATTAATCAAGAGTACTTTATAATCTATATCCAATGGAATAAGAAAGAATAAAATTATAAATTTCACTATGATGTGCTAGCAATGAATTGGCTTTGGAAATAATTGTGGGCTACACTTGTATTCCTTTCACTGGAAACTATATTCACTTGCCATGCCAGGAAAATAAAACTGAAGACAGTTTTTTTGAACAGGTAGTTGGAAAATAATTTAGACATCATTTTTATTTAGTTCGCTATCTGATAATTCCAGTCAGTGACACAGTTCGCAGGAGATGACTTATATTTAAGATTTTCTTGAACTGTAAATTTTCTTGGTATACAGGGCGATACAGAGGTAGTCTCAGTTATTCTGATATATCCAAGCATCCACTGCAATTTCGTTTGGAAACTAATGACTAACAACTCTACTTGTGTTCAGAAGAGATTTTGAAATAAAGTTTCGGAAATTTATTTTTATATACAGGGGGAATCTTAGTTATGTTGAATTACCCAATCATTCATTGTAATTTCTTTTGGGAAATAGTAACTAAAACTTCACTTGATTTTGGGAAGAAATTTCGAAGTGTAGTTTCAAGACTTATTTTTATATACAGGGGGAAATCTTAGTTATTACAATTTATCAAATCATTATTTATTGTCTACTTTCTTTTTTTTTGGGAAAATAGTAACTGACAACTTCACTTGTAGTTTGAAAAAGAGTTGGCAGTATATTTTTAGAAACTTATTTTTTTATTATTTTATTTTTTTTA
Organism: Phaedon cochleariae; assembly: GCA_918026855.4. Classification (NCBI taxonomy): domain Eukaryota; kingdom Metazoa; phylum Arthropoda; class Insecta; order Coleoptera; family Chrysomelidae; genus Phaedon; species Phaedon cochleariae. Next base: position 18,953,861 of record OU896710.1, on the reverse strand, counting down.
TTTTTTTTTATTGGCTAACTGTTTTGATCACCTCTACACTTTCTAGGAAGTGTTGATGATTTAATCAATGTTGGCTCTGTTAGAGTAATTTAAATGGGAAAGTATGTTGAAGTATAAGCTTTTACCATTGCCCTTACCAGTGGCGTAAATGATTTAAATTTCTAAGGGTGTCACACTCTGTAGTGATGTTTCCTGAAACGAATCTTCATATACGGGGGGGTTAACATTGTTGAAATAATATTATTTTCTTTTTTTTTAAAATCATTCGAATCATTGGCTGAATTAAATGACGGGGGATGCTTTTGATTAATTTTTTCTTTTGTTAGTCAAGTTACTGATGGGTTCTTTTTTTCCAAGGGTTTTTTTTTTATACGAGGACGTACCAATTATAAAGATTTGGAACTGAAGAGACACCATTTGGTTTTGGGAATCCACCCTGGGTGTTGTGGCAGTCCATTGGCTGTGTCGTTAGTCGCTGCTATTTTTGAGAGGCTTTCCCGCTGTTATCCGGAAGCCACCTGTCGAAACGGACACGCAAGTACCCCTATGTATCGCTAGTGCTCGCGTGGTATTCATAAAGATTATTTAACAACAATTGATTTTATTGATTGAAAGGCTCTATTTGGGAGTCGTGCTTTCGCTTTCCGATTATTCCTGCGATATATTATACCGGTTTATTATAAGTATTTCTTTTTGTACAGCGGAAATTAATCCTAACTCCTCTGAAGGTATTTATGCAAACGACGCTTTCGCTTTGGGCCCACAGCTAACAGCGGTTTTCGGAGCTATAATTCCAAATTGCTTTATTCTATAACCCTCGTTTTCTTTTTAATTAATTTCTGCTACTGCCTTTTTCCTTAGAATGTAAAGAAACTGCTATGAGATCTAGAGTTGCGTTTGGCTTGACCGACTGAGTTGCATGTACTCGGTAACTTTGTGCAAACTTGTATCTATGCTTACTTAGGCAATTATGCTGGCTGACGCAATTATCATTATTTAGACCATTATGCTAACTTGTTAAATTATGCTTACTTATGCAATTATTATGCTTACTTAGATGGTTAGGCTTACCCAAGCATTACGCACGCAGATAGACTTACCGAATTAGGCTTATTAATTCAACCTTGCTTATTTATTTGTTGAACTGTCCTCCTCACATATTTATACTCACCCCCTTGGTTGCTGTAATTGAAATATTATATTATAGGATGAGTACATATTGAATAAAAATTATATTCATTCTGTCACCATTTGCTTACCGTTTTGGTCGTCAATAAATAAGGTATATATTTCCATGACACTTGCTTGATTTTCTGGTTGTTGTTCCTATCATGACTTTGGTAAATTGAGGAGTGGTAGATTGTACTACGTTGAGGCATTTGAGGTCATTAAATTTACCTGGCGCCCATTTTATAGCAACATCGTTTAGAAACCCACCCCGTCTTCACTGAGTGGACCGGCAAATGCTTCCTGTTCGACGACAGAGGCTCAAGTAACGTAATTGGTGTTAGTGTTAGGTAACGGTCATTTCGTAACGTTACAACAGCACACAAGCAGACCACCACCAGACCCGTACCACCCCTGGGTTAAACAACCTGTAATTGCATATCATTCGTATAGGGAAGTATCACTTTTTTTTGTTTATAAATAGTTGAAATTGTTTTTCATCAAGAATTCTTTGGACTTATATCTGAATCTGCTCAGAGAAATGTTTTTTAGGCTATTATCCAAATGATTATACATTTTTACTATAGAATAAGAGAAACATCTTTGAAAAAAAGCACTTGAGTGTCTAGGCATGGAGAGTAATCCTCTATGACGAATGTTTAAATTGTGGATGTCCGTACGGTAAGTTATTTTAATATATAAGTAGGCAGGAGACTTGATGCATATCAACTTATGATAAAAACACATTGCATGGTGGATTCTTCTTTTTTTCATATTTAACCAACCAATTTCAGAGAGTTTGTGAGAAATATGTTCATATTTTCTAATTCCATAGATGAAACGCAAGCAGGCATTTTGTATTTTTTGAATTCGAGCAGAGTCACTGTGATCAACAAGTGTTATATAATACATCCGCATAATTAAATTGGGAAAGGACTAGGCTCTCACATAGGAGAGTTTTCAACTGTCGATTCAAGATGTGTCTATTACTATAAAGGATCTTGAGGTTGGTGTATGCTTTTTTCAACATATTAGTTACTTGCGATTTGAATCTCATTTTGCTATCTATTATGACTCCCAGATTTTTTGCTTCCATAGAACACTCCAAAGGATGTGTACTCACCATAACATTGAGTCTATCTTTTACCATATCAGCCTTGTTTCCAGAGATAATTAATGATGATTTATTTGCGTTTAAAAGCAGTGAATGATTTTCGGCTTTGGTTACGAGTCTATCTAAATCCTCGTTTAGCATCCTATTGGCTTGCTGCACATTCTCCGGTTGAAATGAAATATAAAGTTGCGTATCGTCAGCATAAAAGTGATGTTGACAGTACTGGAGTGATGATTCGAAGTCAGACGTATATATTGTATATAATAGCGGACCAAGGACTGAGCCTTGAGGTACTCCCCGACTCATGCTCCTAAGGTCACTTGCATTGTCTCCAATGATAACTTTCTGTAGCCTACCAGATAAATAATTGGTCACCAGTTGCCTGGCACCACTAGAAAAACCTATATAATGTAAATAGGCTATCAAAATATCATGGTCTAGCGTGTCAAATGCTTTACTGAAATCTAACAATACGACAGCAGTCACTTTACCCTGATCTGAGGCCGAGATGATGTCATCAGTTATATTGAGTAATGCTGATGTACAACTGTAGTTTTTGCGAAAGCCAGATTGGTAGTTTGGAATTAAGTTAGTAGAGCATAAGTATTCTCTTATTTGAAAATCCAGAGTTTTCTCTAGGACTTTAGAAAGCGTGGGTAGAATGCAGATAGGTCTCAAGTCCTTGAACTGCTGAGCGTTTGATACTTTTGGTAATGGTTTAATAAGGCCAACTTTCCAGCAGTTAGGAACCACATGGTTTTCAATGCAAAAATTAACTAGATGCGTTATAAGAGGAATAATATATGGAGAACATAGTTTTATCAATGTTATATTGATATTATCGATGCCAGTACTTTTCGAGGTTATACTTGAGATTATTTGAGAGATTTTTTCATCATTAATGCGTTTGAAGTTGAATTCTGTATGGATATGCGTTTTGTTATTTTTTAAATAAAATTGAGTTAGATCATTTTTAGAATTATTTGTTGTGTTGGGAATTGAGTCAATGAAGTAGTTATTGATTTCATTTGGGTTTTGGAGATCAATAGGTATTTCTTTTTTACTCTTGTTAGTAATATTGAAGCGTTTTAGTTCATTCCATGACTCTTTGGCACTAGCATTACTGAATTTCGTTTGCAAATACGACTTTTTTTCACTATTTATTACTCTATTTGTGAAGTTACGGATATACTTATAGTTATCCCAGTTTTGTACTGTCTTATTGTTTCTATACTTTTTTAAGGCTTTTTCTCTCTCGGACATGAGGATTTTGATATCATCAGTGATCCACGGAGTGTATGTTTTTCTCAATTTACATTGTTTCAAGGGGATATATTTTTGAAAGAGGTACAATAATGAGTTATTGAAGAACTCAATTTTCTCATTAATATCATCAAGTTCCACGATATAAAAAAGGGGCAGAAGAGTCAGCTCTTGATAGAATGCATCATAATTCATATTTTTGAAATCTCTATATGTGCAAAACCTGTTAATAGGGGATGTGGACAGCTTCAATTCACAAAATACTAAATCATGGTCAGAAAAACCATGCATACCAATTACACCTTTGTCATTAATTATTGATGGGTCTGAGATAATAATCAGATCAATAAGAGACTGTGATAAACCATTGATTCTAGTTGGATGTGAAATTATTTGTTCATAATTCAAAGTTTCTAATAACATAGACAGTGATCTAGCAGAGGGGCTATTGAATTGTAATTGATCAATATTGAAGTCACCAAGTGCAACTAAATAATCGAATTGCAGTAAATCATTTTGTATGGTCAGTTCAAAGCTTGTTAAAAATTCAGTATAGTTGAAATTCGGAGGCTTTTAAAGAACTCCTACAGCAAAATTTTTTCTATTCACTGTGAAACTCACCCATAGCTGCTCTATCTGATTGGATGTTTGAATTAGTTGATATTTTATACTATTGTGAATATACATTCCTACACCTCCTCCACGTCCTGCTTGCCTATCAAGTCTTTCAAAGTTATATCCTTCTATGTAAACTGCTTCATCAGATATATCAGGAGTCAGCCATGTCTCTGAAATAGTGAAGATAAAGTATTTTTTCGTATTTACCAATTCTTTGAAAGCTCCTAGTTTTGCAACAAGAGAACGAGTGTTAAGATGTGCAATTGTTAAGTGATTCATGAGGGATACTCACCTATACAATAACATGATATGAGGTAATGAGAGGTGGTGATATACCTAGGTATGGAATAGTGCAACAGTTACAAATATAAATATAAAAATATATATAATTATATACCTAAGGTGATATGAAGTTGACAAAAATAATAAAACAGAAGTGATATGAGTCTATGTAGGTCTGCCTGTGTGCCGCGGAATCTGCTAATGCACCAACGAGTGCACCAACAATCATCAAGAGGACACTCTTGCGTAAGTAAAGTTATATGCAGAGAGGCGAACAGAGATTTTCTAAAGGGATAACTTGGAAACATCATTAATCAAAATGTATCACTAGGTACATAATAGATAACAAGTTAAGAGAGAAACATCATTAATCAAAATGTATCACTAGGTACATAATAGGTAACAAGTTAAGAGGAATTATTGTTTACATACCTCAAAATAGAAACAAGAAAACCGAAAGTTTTCCTGGAATAAGCATTTTATGTATAACTGTAAACAATCAATAAATATCAGAATGCATGATGAGAAGAATTAAAAATTAAAAATTAATGCAGTAGTTACCCTAAGATTATCTACATATGCACTTGATCACAAGAAAGATTTTACAAATCAAAATATGTTAAAGTGACATAGACATCATAATACCTTAGCCCGCCAACTGAACCAACTATAAATTGGTAAGTATACCCACATGACAAACAGTTTATATACATTGAACTCTGTTCTCACTATAAGGAACATTGAGTAGAAAATTGAAATTAAAATTAACTACTTACTTGAACAAGTAAAACATAAAATTCACCAAGGAAATTACTACATTTCGTTAAATCCTTATTCATAAAAATAATTGTAATTGTAAACAATACATTCCAAAGTAAACAACACAAAACAGTTTGGAGATTGATAACCTTATTCATAGATGTTATAAGGAAGTGAATTGCAAATTATTCATATCGTCTTGTGCAAAAGGTTGATACGTGCGAAAATCGCTTGACTGGCGAATTAGTGGCGATCATAACAAAAATGTCAGGTTACATTTTTATTTACTTGAATTATCCACATTTCTTGTATTCATAGCGCCAATTTTATCAAGATCCTTACGTGATCGAATGGAGATTTTAACTTTCCCATCAAAAACAACCACTTCACCTTTCACTGTAAAGCACTGGTTTTTGAACTTCCTTCTTCCTTCCTGGTATAGTAGGAGATTCGATGTTGTTAATACTTCATTCACAACCATTTTCGTTCCTTTCAGCTTTGACTTGGCGTAAAAGACTTCATCGCGCTTCCATTTGGTGACGAATTCCACAATTAACGGCCTAGTTTTTTCCTCAGTTTTTTTCCCAATTCTAAAAACTGAATTGATCTCGTTCTTCGAGATTGTTATTGATTTGTCATTGAAGGATTGTAAAACGAAATCGATATCTGGGATATCACGATTTTCATTAACACCATACATTATAATTTTGTTAGCATTTAGGCGAGATTCTAGGCGCTGAAATTGTTTGTTGTTGTTTTCTATCTCACTTTGGATCCGAGAGAGATCTGCTTTGAGGTTGGTAAAAGATTCATCCACGTGTTTCTGGAATTCAATAAATTTGTCCAAAATACCTTGATTGGATAACGGGTTGACTGCTTGGGCATCACGGCTCTCGCTTACCAGCAATTGCTTGAGCTTCTCCATTTCAGAGCTGAATTTCTCACCCAACTCCTCAACCTTGTCATTCACAACTTTTAGGTTCAGATTCTTAGAACCCATTTTTGTACAGATACTGGACTAAGTACTACCACTAAACACACTTATGCAACTGAAATGATCGTGAATAATTAATGTCAGCACCAATTCATGCGTGCATATCGCTATTAATGGATAACTTTTAAATCTATACTCTCCGCATCTTTAACGTGTGTTATATCATCACTGTGATAGGACATTGCCACTTTGGTGTACATCTACTTCGACAGAAACAGGACGCTGTTAGAAGGTGTCGTCTTCAGACAATACGGGAAACCGTGCACTGAATATTCTAGGAATCACCTTGCAGTTATAATTTCATTCTCTTTCCCACATTCTGTGGACAGTCAAGATATATTCTTCATGTAAGACAGTTGATAAATATTTTAATAAACCATCAATAAAACCCGTACCTTGTTGCATCATAAGTTATTTGGCGCAGTCGGTTAGGATATCCGGAATTGTTTCGTATCGAACGGACAATTTTCGTATCAACGATTAACTGGATATTGAACAATTTGGTGAAAAACTGTTAGTTGATATTTGAAACGGAGTGGTTCCTCGAACTTCAGGACGCCCAATCTATCGCAGATCCGCAGAAAACCCAACAGCAGCAACCCACCGAGATTTGGAACAAAATAGTCCATTTCTGAGAGGAGAACAACCCTGGTGAAGACAAAATCGCCGATCCAGACGTGATCCTCATAGATGATGCACAGAGTCGTCGTTTATTTGATGTAGGTACAATTCAATGGTTGACAATTTTGATAACTTGGCTCAAGCTTTAGAACATTTGACAATAATCGAAAAAGAAGAAGAATCTTTCGTTGACTCACAAGCTCCTCCTAATAATCCAATTCCACATACAATAATAGGATACATAATGACTCAAACATTCAAACCGGAATATCTGAATTGCGTCCCAACATTCGATGGCAATCCGAATGATTTGAATAGATATATTTCTGTCTGTGACAGTTTAATACTAAATTTTTATGATCAAACAAATCCCAATAATTTTCAGAATACCTATTTACTGAATTCTTTGATTTCAAAATTAACGGGAAATGCTAAACTTGTTATCAACATTCAGAACGTTTCTTCGTGGGATGATTTGAAAAATACTCTTGTTAGAAATTTTGCTGACCAGAGAGACGAACCCTGCCTTAATAGGGATTTAGTGATGTTGAGGCAACTGCCAAATAAAAAACCGCAACTGTTTTATGATAGATGTTTAAATATTCTCAATTTATTATGTAGTTATGTGGAACTCCATGAAGTAGATGCTTCAAAAGGTACAAAAAAAATTCTATATAATAATTTGGCATTGAAAACTTTTCTATCTGGACTCAGAGAACCATTAGGTACTACAATTCGTTGCATGAGGCCTACTACACTTAATGAAGCCTTGCAATTTGTAATTCAAGAAGAAAACGTTCATTACTTTCAAAATTCAACAAATAAGAATTTTTATCGACCTCCAAATCAGCCTAGACTTGATATGGCTCCACAAAATAGATATTATTCTCAGAATCCTATACCATACAATAGACATACTTATAATAATCAGTTTCAGAATCAGCGATTTCCTTCTCAACCAATCCCAATTGATACAAGAACCAACATTCAACCACAAAATTGTTTTAATAATTCCGAAGTCTTTAGGCAACCTCAACAAAAACAGAATGTTTTCAACCCAAACCAGCTCAAACATTTTCAAAACCCTACACCAATGAGTACATCGACTAGACATACATCATATCCTCAGCCAATGAGCGTTTCTACGAGGAATTCTACTAATCACGAACATTATCCTTCAACATCGAGACAACCACAAAGACACTCCAACTCAGAACAATTATATATTACCGAAATAAATCAATCATTTCATGAAAATGGCGAAATGATCCAAAATTATGGGGATTACCAGTACGAAAACCAATTTCCCGAACCCCCATACCAAAATCATGATAATCTCGAACATTTTTCTGATTTAGAAATTGATGAAAGACAAATTTCAAATGAAAATTTTCAAAGCCAGCCTCGATCGGACGATCAAACGTGAAACCGCAGGTTATATCATTCAATAACGTTAATACCAGTGAATTACCCTATATTGTATTTCCGGAATATGACTTGAAATTTTTAATTGATTCGGGATCAACGAAATCTTTTATCAGACCTAATCTAGCATACAAATTATTTCCAACTACAATTAGACACGATCCTTTTATTGTTTCGACAGTTTTCCAAAAATCCGCACACAAACAGAGTGTACTGATTCCATGTCCGAATATATTCAAATTGCCTAAAGAACAATATCTGAAATTTTTCTTGTTTAAATTTCATAATGTATTTGATGGTTTAATCGGTATCGATAATTTGAAAATCCTGCAAGCGAAATTGTGTTTTGACAACGGATTATTGATTACCCCTTATACAAGAATCGATCTGTTATATCATAAAACAGAAAGCGATTTGAATTTAATCAAATTATTACCTCGATCGGAACAAGTAATCAAAATCAAAACTTCTATTCCTGATGGTGAAATAATAATCCCTCACCAGAGATTTCAATATTGTGAAATTCCAGAATGTCTGACTTTCGCAAAAAATGGAATAGCGTTAACAACCATTCTGAATAATTCAACAAATCAAATTTGCCTCGATCTCTCAGAAATAATTCCAGTTGAAAATTTTGACAGGAACCAAATTCGAAAATTCGATTTTAATAATTTTGATGAAACAGCAAAGCTAAATTTAGATATTTCCAAAATTCGAACAGATCATTTGAATAACGAGGAAAAGGCATCAATTCTCAGGCTATGCAAAGAATTCTCTGATATATTTTATCATAACAATACACCTTTAACTTTTTCAAGCAAAATTAAACATAGTATAAATACCTCTGACGAAATTCCTGTCTATTCAAAATCTTACAGATACCCTTTCATTCACAAACAAGAGGTTGCAAACCAAATTAAAAAAATGCTGGACCAAAACATTATCAGAGAAAGTCATTCCCCCTGGTCATCTCCAATTTGGGTCGTACCTAAAAAGGCTGATTCCTCAGGAGAACAAAAATGGAGGGTTGTTGTGGATTATAGGAGATTGAATGAAAAAACTATTGACGATCGATACCCCTTACCAAATATAACTGATTTACTCGATAAATTAGGTAAATGCCAATATTTTACGACACTCGATTTAGCAAGCGGATTTCACCAAATCGAGATGAATGAAAAGGACATTGAAAAAACAGCATTTAGCACTGAAAATGGGCATTTCGAGTATTTACGTATGCCATTTGGGGTCAAAAATGGGCCTGCGACTTTCCAGAGAATTATGGACAATATTCTTAGAGGTATCCAGAATGAAAAATGTTTGGTTTACCTCGACGATATAATAATATTTTCGACATCCTTACAAGAACACTTGGAACGACTAAGATCAGTCTTTCTGAGACTCAGAGAATCAAATTTTAAGATCCAGTTAGACAAATCGGAATTTCTGTGTAAGGAAGTAGCATATTTAGGCCATATTGTTACTCCACAGGGTGTTAAACCGAACCCAGACAAAATTAAAGCCATAAAAAACTATCCTCTTCCAAAAACTACCAAAGAAATAAAAGGTTTCTTGGGGTTGCTAGGATATTATCGCAAATTCATCGATAATTTTTCCAATTTAACAAAACCCCTCACTAAATGCCTCAAAAAAGGATCGAAAATTGAACATAATGACGAATTTTTATCCTGTTTTGAAACATGTAGAAATCTTCTCTTGAACGAACCTATATTACAATTTCCTGATTTCACAAAAACATTCAATTTGACCACAGATGCTAGCAACGTAGCCCTTGGAGCGGTTCTATCCCATGGTCCCATTGGACGTGACTTACCCGTTGCATATGCCTCGCGAACACTCAATGATTCTGAAAGGAATTACTCAGTCATTGAAAAAGAGTTGTTGGCTATCGTCTGGGCAACAAAATATTTTCGACCGTACCTTTTTGGACGCAAATTCAATATAGTTACCGACCATAAACCGCTTCAGTGGATTTTTTCAATGAAGGACCCTAATTCAAAATTACTCCGATGGCGAATTAAATTGGAAGAATATGATTATAATATTATATACAAAAAAGGCAAACTTAACACTAACGTTGATGCCTTATCTCGTATCGAAATTCACACAAAAATCGTTAATGAATCGAATGAAATTTCACAGGATGTCGAACACGACAATATTTCCACACTTGTACAACCTGATGAAGAAAATCTCGAAACTAGCGACCTTACAATACATTCAAATTCTGAACAAAACCCAATCGTTGAAATTCCTACATCAAAATCACCAATAAATCACGGCCAAAATCAAATAATAATAACTACAGTTCTACATAGTCCAGCAAAACCAAAAATAACTATTTTATTCGAAAAAAAAAAGAGAGTGTCAGTTCAAATTTCATTGAATAATTTCGATGACGATATTGTGAAGTTTATAAAAGATTACGTTCTTCCCGATCAACAATATCATTTATATTTTGAGGATCCTGGTATCTACGAGAAATTTTCAGTAGTAATTCAAAAATTCTTCAAGTGGCCTTCAATCAAACTCAAACGGTGTTTAACGAAATTGATTGACGTGACAAACAAAGACGATATTCCAGAAATCATAAAAAATTACCACGAAGGTAAAACAAACCACTGTGGTATTGATGAAACGGAACAAAGACTAAAATCAAAATACTACTGGCCCTATTTAAAAAACTTAGTTCAGAGCTATATCAATGAATGTCAAATTTGCCAACAAAGCAAATATGAAAGAAACCCAATACGGATGAAAATGAATATGACACCCACAGCAACTTGTCCATTCGAAACTGTTCACATCGACACATTCACCTTTGAGCAGTCTAAATTTATTACAATAATTGATAGTTTTTCCAAATATGCACAAGCTTATCCACTGAAATCCCTATGTGCAACAGAAATTGTTGACAACCTTCTTATGTTCTTTTCTCATCATGGAGTACCATTGAAAATAGTTTTGGACAATGGAACAGAATTCAAAAATTCGGTAGTTCTGGAACTCCTAAAACTTCACAAAATCGATGTTCACTTTTGTTCCCCATATCACCCACAATCAAATGGTATGATTGAAAGATTACACTCTACCTTGGCCGAACAAATTCGTCTACTCAATACGAAAGGATTTCAAAAAACTTCAATAAAAACAAAAATCATTTATGCCTTGCTTGCTTATAATCATTCGATACACTCATCCACTAAATTGAAACCTATTGATATTGTTGGAGGTCACATAAAAAATGAAAATCCATTCAATATGAATATTGATCAGATTATTGTCAATGATTATATCATAAATCATAGGGAGAAATCAAAATTATTATTTGCAGAAATAAATGAAAATTTAATGAGGAATAAAGAAAAGTTAATCGAAAAAATCAACATAAATCGCGATAGTCCCAATATCTTTCAACCTCATCAAAATGTGTTATGCCTTTAAATCTCAGGGGGTGAGTAGTAAGAAAAATGGAATAGAATTTCATTTACCCCTGAGTTTGGTTGATGAATTACCTAAGATTTATTAGGTGTTTTAAATCTTAAATGTATTGACAACAGAAAAAGTGTTTTTAGTGCCCAGTTTGATACCGTAGAAACTAGACACTGGTAGTTCAGCGGGACAAATGGGTGGGTACGTTAGGCTTAGTAAAATACTAAGTTTGATAGGGATGAATATGCTTTTAATCACAAATAAATTCTGAAATGACAAATAATGTGACAAATGATACTATAGTTGGCTCAAAGACTTCCAAAGTAACTGAGTATCAATAGTAATATTACCTGAACAGTGTACAATTATTGCAACAACAAGAAATATAAATTGACTGACTGAAATCAGCTCTTCAGATCAGTGTAAAATAATACAATCACTGCTCAAAATCCACTCTCTGAGACAGTATGATAATATATAGCTATTAATCAACAAAATAACTCAGTAAATCAGTATCAATGAGACAAAAGAAATAATAAGGCCTATTTTACCGCAGTGCACTTTTGGTTTACAGGGGTATATTTTGTAGCTATACTGAGTGTCTATTAAATCAATGTCATGTTGCAATTATATTATGTTGAATGAAATTTAAAACTGATGAATTATGGTTGGTGGTAGTTATCCCAAGCAAAATACTATCCCTGGTGGTGCATGGAACGAACTCACCAAATTATGAGCAGGTCCTGATGTGTATCATCTGGCTCTGATGTACAGGGGGATCAGGTGAAGTCAGGCAGCGTTGTCAGGTGGTGTCTCCGGTGTGTCGCCCTTCAGCCACAAACGAGCAGGCCCCAAAAACGCGAATTGACGCAGCGAAGCGATGACTGCCGACGACTATAAGACAGTCCCAGGTCTGAGCTGATGGGGCCCAAATCTCGAACGCGACGATCGGTAGGTGAGGAGGCTTTAGCCCGATAAAAGGAACCCTAGATGGAATGACGACAATCGTGCGTTATTTTACCAACACAAGGAATGACAAGAAAATAGCAGCTGATGATTAAAAGAATATATAGTACCTTGGATGTTGTGTGGGTTCCAGAAGTGGTGATGTAGGTCGGCTCGGCCACGTGGATTTCAGCCACGAAGAATCCCTCTATAGAGGCAACAGGAATCCCATCATCCCAGCGATGATAATGGATATCCCAAATTTGAGATCTTTTCCTAATTAATCCCAACACTAAGTAGTGGAAAATCGAATATTAGACAAATTCGAAATTATTCAAGAAACAGATCTCACGGCTTACTTTTGTGACCAGGCTGGTAGACTGCTGCAGACAAAATGGTGCCTATGAAGATCGAAGGGGCTGTCTTTGCCACATCTCACCGGAAGATCACCCTTTTTTGTGTATCTTCCCCTATACTCCCACACACATCAATCACCGGACGATATAAAATTATAGGCGGGAGATATCCCCGCGAACACCCTGTACATGGCATTTCTACCTCACCATGGTAGTGAAAACTATGTCGATAATATCAAGAGAGGTGTCGAGACCATCAGAAAAGAAGGAATATCATTAAATCACCATTTATTTCAAGTCAGAATATATTATTGCCAGTTATTATTGTTTGGATTTGAAACTTCAAATATTCAAACGCGGTCATGCGCAACTGAGGATCATTGTAGACCTGAATAGTGGGGCGAAATACGTCATCATCTTCTTCCCGTGCGATGACCCTTTATCACCATGTAACATAACCCATAACGCCCATACTTACAAGGAATTAGTGCCAAATCAACAAACAGGTACATAATGGCGAAGATACAGAGTGCCAAATCATCATAACGAGATATGGTGCTGATTGTGAGCCGTTAGAGCCCGTATTCGTGATGATAGCAAGGGAACTATGGGTCAATGTCCCATGATGACAATGTTGAAAATTCGAGAAGATGCATGCAGAGGTTCGCAAATAGTGGTCATCCGTCATTAGTGTCATTACCGTCAATAGAGACTAAACGTCATCAAGCTGACAGTGACATTTTCAATAATTACAATAATTACATAACAATGATATTTATTTGGAAATATAACGGCAACAATAATTACAAGAATGATACTCGAAATTCAAGATGAAATTTGGCGAAATACCTGTGGACTGAATCAGTCATGTGCGACAATTCCAGGAACCAACTACCTACCTACCAAAATTTGTAAACAAAACATTCTGACCAAGAGGTATGCAATAACGATAACTAGTAGGCTAAAAATCACAATATAATTCCTTATTTACAGCAAAAACTGAGTTAGAATCAATAACAACGAACAGAGAAATACCAATCGATAGCCAGCAGTAAACATTACAGATGAATTCAATTATGAACCAATGAAAAAGAGAGTGAAAAGTAGGTAAACAATAATGCATAGCTCTGTTTTCTGCAGTATTTTCGTAACGTCATGAACGAAGTGTAACACTCCCCCTCTACCCCGAAGAGATTTACCTGTAAATCTCAAATAAAACGAAAATACTGTCTGCTATGATATGGGTTCATATTGAATTCAGGAATGACCGTCCTCATCATCAGATGGCTGATCAGGTGGATGAGACTTGATGTCCTGAACGTGCCAAGTGCCTTTCGACTTGTTAGAGCTGTCTTCAAGTTCATAGGTGACTGGAGAAAGCTTCCTTTTGATCACAAAAGGTCCATCGAAGTTTGGTGCAAACTTTGCTGTGAAGTGGTTCGTGGCATCCGACAGTGCGTGATTTTTCACATAAACTGATTCACCAACTGCAAAACTAACGGGCCTACGCCTGAGATTGTATCGAACTTTAGACTTTGAGTGTGCAGTGACCAGACGTTTTCGAACATCATCATAGATATTTTTAAATTCCTCCACAGCTCTTCTTGAGGTAGGCACGCTATCTGCTTCAACCAGAGGATGATCATAATCATTGCCACTAGACTTATGCTCACGTCCAAAATTGATAAAGAAAGGTGTTAACCCAGTAGCCTCATGAACGGAAGTTCTGATAGCACAGCCAACCTTTGGCAATAACTCAGCCCATGTTCTGTGATTTTCCTCCACATAGCATGACAGCATAGACTTTAAAACTCGATTCACCCTCTCAACTGGATTCGCTTGTGGATGGTACAATGGTGTAAATCTGATGTGGACATGATAATCCTGACACAACTTTTTGAAGAGATTAGATTGAAATTGTACCCCATTATCACAAATCAGAATTTGTGGACAACTAAACATCAAAAAGATATGTTCCTCAGTTATTCGAGTCACTGCTGCAGCTGTAGCCAATCTCAGAGGGAAAAATAAGGAAAATTTACTAAAAGTATCAGTAACCACATAGATGAACTTGTAACCTTCTTTTGTGCGAGGCAACGGTCCAACAAGATCTACAGAGATCATTTGCCAAGGAACAGTTGGCTCTGGGTGTTTTCCAAGCAAACCAGCTGGACGTTTCAATTCTGGCTTATGACGTATACAAGTCTGGCACCTCTTTACATAAGCAGCAACATCCGCTCGCATTTTAGGCCAAAAGTACCGTTGTTCCAACCTCTTATATGTTTTAAAAACGCCAGCATGACAAGCTACCAAGTTGTCATGGTTGTCACTGATAACTTTTTTCCGGCCTTCCTTTGGTATCACCTCCTTCCAATAATCCGCCGTGTCTCTCAGACCAGGATACGAACAGGAAACATATTTATATAGTTTTCCATTGATAAAACGCCATTGTGGATAGTTTAATGGGCTATCTGAAACATGCTGAACCATTCGGAGATACCAGGGATCTGAAGATGGACTAGTAACATCAGAGACGTTGACAACACTGATTTCTGGTACAGCTCGCGACAATGCATCAGCTACCACGTTATCACGACCTTTACGATGGTAAATCTTGAAATTAAACTGTTGAAGGCGCAACAACCAACGTGCTATTCGACCCTTAGGTTCCCGTAGATTATGGAGCCATACTAAACTGTGATGATCAGTGATGACCGAGAATTCGTACCCCTCAAGATATGGTCGCAACTTCTCCACCGAAAACAGTACAGCCAGACATTCTCGCTCTACAGTGCTGTAATTTCGTTCCTGGCGAGTTAGTGATCGACTGACATAGCATATAACATACTCTCCATCGTCAAAATTTTGCGACAGAACACCGCCTATACCGTATGCAGATGCATCAGTCTGGACTTGAAAAGGTCGACTAAAATCAGGACAGGTTAGTACCGGAGCTGAAGCCAATGCGTTTTTGATGCCTTGGAACGAAATTCGACAGTCATCTGACCAACACCACTTCTTTTTCTTAGAAAGAAGCGCAGTCATGGGAGCAACTAAGGTGGAAAAATTTGGTATGAACCTCCTATACCACGATGCAACACCCAGTACTCGACGAACCTCAGTGACATTTTTAGGGGGTGGGATGTTCAAAATTGACGAGACTTTTTCAGGATCGACATGGAGACCTTGACTATCTACAACATAACCTAAGTAACGTAGCTCAGGGCGACAAAAGAAACATTTCGATTCTGCGACAGTTAGTCCGGCCTTTTTGAAACGCTCAAATACCTCCTTCAGAGTTTTCAAGTGGTCTTCAAATGAAGATGAAACAATTATCACATCATCTAAATAATAAAAAACATTTGGTTCTAATTCTGGACCCAAAACTTTGTCAATTAGACGTTCAAATGTGGCTGGCGCATTACAAAGACCGAATGGCATTCTTTTAAAATGATAAAGTCCGCGACCTGGTATAGTGAAAGCTGTATAGTCCCTAGACTCGGGTGCAATCAATACTTGCCAGTAGGCAGATTTAATGTCCACAGAACTTAACTATTTTGCGCCTCGTAACTTGTCTAAAATTGAGGAAATGAAGGGGAGTGGGTACGCGTCTTTCTTGGTAACTCTATTAAGTTGGCGATAGTCAACACAGAATCGATATTCGCCTCCTTTCTTTGGCACTAACAAAACAGGACTTGACCAAGCTGAAGAAGAAGGTTCTATTACATCCAAATCCAACATCTCTTTAACTGCTTTATCAATATGTTCTTGCATTATTGGAGATACTCTATATGCCCTTTGCTTAATCGGCTCTGAATCTGTTATGATTTTATGTTGAATCAAAGAAGTACAACCCAATTTATCTCCTTGTTGTTCAAAGTAGGATTTAACAAGTTGATCCAATCGTGATTGCTCTTCATCACTCAAAACTTCCTTTGGAATTACTTTAGTGACAGAACTGATGGTATTGATGCACGAGGAAGGATTCGAAAATGACCAGCAGCCACGCTTCAAATCAGGAATTAAGTTCATTGCCAACCAAAAGTCAACACCCAGTATGATGGAGTGATTTAGCTCAGGAACAACCAAAATATCTAAAATCTTAACTTTATGTTCTAATTTTATCGGTACAGAAATGGAGCCTAATACAACGCAATTCTGATCATTGGCAACAACGCAAGAAGTGATATTTGACTTATTTAAATTGAGACCTAAACCTTTTAACACATCCCATCCAATTTTTCCCATAACTGTATTATTTGCCCCACTATCTAACAAAGCTTTGAATTCAATCTCAAAAATTTCAACTGATAAATATGGTCGATTATCACCTTCACAGTGTGACAAAATATACGAGAGTACTGGCAAAATTGTTTGAGAATCCCTATTTTGAAATGAGTCGACTACTAATTTATCAGAGCACATCACACGACTCCTTAACGGCTCTGTTGCCCGTTTCCCGAACAGTTAGGACAAGTTTTTACTGTGACTTCAGGCCTACCGCATTTAAAGCAATGTAACTTTTTGGGTTGTGTACACCTATTCCTAATATGTCCTGACTGACCGCAGTTCCAACAGGTTGGACCTGAAGAGGGTCTAGTAGTGAGCGGAGTAGACTGAGTCGGGTTAGGCCCAAAATTCATAGGAGCAGCTTGAATGAAACTGTTTGAGTAATTCATTAAATCTGAACTATGTGGAAACAAATTATTGGTTACATCAGCAGAAAAAGTAGGATTACTGGCATTACCGTCAACATCCCTGTGATTATTAGTAAATTTATTATGTTGTGGTCCGTAATCTGGAAAAGTAGGCTGTAAAGGAGCAGCATTAATGGCTAAAGGCGAAACTGAATTTAATTCCAAAGTATTAGGTGCATTAGGAAGTGAAAAAGAATTTGATGTATAGTGCTGACTATTTTGGGTCTGTGGGGAATCAAAGTAGTTAGGATTTATCGAGGAGTCAACTGCTGCTATACGAGAATTAGGGGGTCGCTGATACTCCAGTCCAGGTTCGACTGAGTACCTAGGACTCACTAAAGGTGCTCTATAATCTTGAGCGCTCTGATTGGCCTCTTCGATTTCCCTACCTATTGAGATTAATGTTGTTAAAGTATAGACACCTTTTCCCGCAAAAGCCATTTGTAAATATGGTAACATTTTTCCTCTAATGAAAGCAACCCTATACTCTTCATTCGGTTTAGAATTCAGTTTATCGAATAGGTTTTCCATATATGAAATATAAATAATCACACTTTCATTCGGACCTTGTGTCCTTCTCTTAAGAGTATCCCAAATTTTCTCTTCGTAATTTCGAGGTAAAAAGCTATTTCGCAATGCCAAAACAAAATCATCATATGTTCTGATGTTACTGCGCGCAAAACGGAACCAAATAGATACGTCTCCTTCTAATAATTCTGGAATTGAATCAAAAAGTTGATTTTTGGAAATACCTCTAGAAACTCGCATGTCCTCTAGTTTTTCTAAAAAGTCAGTGACACTACTAGTACCATTAAACTTTAGTCTCCAACGACTCACATCCACGAATCGCTGAGGAGGTACACCAGACTCGAAACTAACACGAGAAATATTCCTGCTATCATTCGTAGTATGAAAATTGACCGGTGAAAAGGGATCTACTTGAGTCGTGCCTATGGTAGCGCAACGACTACTAGGGAGGTTTAATCCAAAATCATTAACATTTTGTGCTGGACGTACGGAAGTTACATTCATGTCACGCATCATTTCTGAAATTTTGTTCGTTAAAATTGAAACATCAATGTCCTTTTCCATATCTTGATCCAAGGTTGATTTAGGCTGGGAAGATTGTGCCGCCGGAATATTGAAATTTACATGATTACCATTAGCATTAGGTGCCTTTTCACTATAACTATTGACATGTTCCTCTGCTTCGTCAAATGAAATCAGATCATCTACAAAAGAATGGCTGGTGGAACTGGCATTTGGAGGAGTATTATTATTTGTGGGAACAGTATTACTGGCTGAAGTAGTATTAGATGATTTTCTCCTAGCAGCCCTATATGCACAATCTAATGCAAGTTTCAAATTATTGGCTACGGTGGTCAATTTCAATCTTTCTATCTCATCTTCCGGTATTCTAGCTGGAAGCCTATCAATACGTTTGGAGACATGAATGAGCCGCGATTGAATTTTTTTAAATTCATTTTCGAAATTGTCCTCATCAAATGTTTGAACATCTCCTAATAATTCAGTTACTTTATTATTACAAATCAATAGCTCATTTTTAGGATCAAACTGCATGGTGGATGTTTGTAATGAACCTTCCTGTTCAGCCTGTAACGCCGCTCTTAATAGCACCCTTTTTTCCTGAACTGTTCCATTTCCTAGGCATGCACCGCGAAGCAAAAGTTCATAAGTTAGCTCATCGCTACGTAGTCTATTGATCTCCATGATAATCTTAAAATTTCTCGGTACCCCAAAAATCAGTTATAAATTCAAGTCCACGCCTGGCTCACTATAGAATAACACGATTGAAATTTCTCAGTCTCAAATCTCGGCAATAATAAATTCGAAGTCAAAATAGGCTGGTAATAAGTATGAAATAATCGAAAATGATCGATAAGCAAAAAAAAATAGTTAATAATCTCAATCAAAAATTCAAAAAAAAAAAAAATTCAAGATCAAATGTCAAATTCAATTTGAAATATCAGACAAAAAATATAGGGAAATCAACTATCAGGGAAAATGAAAATATTTGCACATGCAAACGACAGTTTGCATACCCCCTCCCTTCCCAGAGAAGAAAAAAAAAACGAACAAGGAAACAATCCCTAAAATTTGACGGATACACCCAGCACGCTGACCACCCTGTACAACAACAAACACGACCTGAAAATTTTATGTTCACCAGAGTAAACCTCTAGTAAATAAGAAAAATATATATATATTATCAATTGTTTGATCTATTACTGTGAACCACCTGTATGTGTACGCCCTGTATATTGATATCCAATGATCAATGATAACAAATGTGAGTGTAATGGATTTTTGGAATGACCCTGTATAAATTAATTCACTGTTGTAAAATATACAATCTAATAAAATTGACAAATGCTATCTTCAAATACTGTATAACTGACTATATTATTTTATGACCTAACCCTGTACATTTCAGTATTCAAAATTCAAAAAAAGGAAAAAAAAAATCCTTTCACTAACTTTTTGATTACATTAAGAATAATTAGCTGATGTTGGTATATTCCTTGTTTTTTTTTCGAATAGAAATTTAAGTTGTGAAGAAGAAATGTACCTGAAAATTGAATACCCTGTACAATTAAAAATTGACGATAGGTTGTTCTCAACAGTCTATACAGAATACACAGGTCATTAAAAAAATTGTCTGAATTGTAATCTTCTATATTAATCTCTCCTGATCATCAACTCCAAAAATAAATGGTAATTTTGTCCAAACACCCTGTCGATTCAATGTTTCCGAAAAAAAAAAGCGATTCACAGCATAAAATAGATTCAAAAATATACAGAATTATGTGAAATTTAAGCCAAATTGGGAAGTATAAATTTTCAAAAAAAAAAAATCACTACCACCAATTATTACTTCATAAGTCCAACATATTCACCCTATTGTGCCACTGATAAACGTTGGGCGCCACTGTTATGCCTTTAAATCTCAGGGGGTGAGTAGTAAGAAAAATGGAATAGAATTTTATTTACCCCTGAGTTTGGTTGATGAATTACCTAAGATTTATTAGGTGTTTTAAATCTTAAATGTATTGACAACAGAAAAAGTGTTTTTAGTGCCCAGTTTGATACCGTAGAAACTAGACACTGGTAGTTCAGCGGGACAAATGGGTGGGTACGTTAGGCTTAGTAAAATACTAAGTTTGATAGGGATGAATATGCTTTTAATCACAAATAAATTCTGAAATGACAAATAATGTGACAAATGATACTATAGTTGGCTCAAAGACTTCCAAAGTAACTGAGTATCAATAGTAATATTACCTGAACAGTGTACAATTATTGCAACAACAAGAAATATAAATTGACTGACTGAAATCAGCTCTTCAGATCAGTGTAAAATAATACAATCACTGCTCAAAATCCACTCTCTGAGACAGTATGATAATATATAGCTATTAATCAACAAAATAACTCAGTAAATCAGTATCAATGAGACAAAAGAAATAATAAGGCCTATTTTACCGCAGTGCACTTTTGGTTTACAGGGGTATATTTTGTAGCTATACTGAGTGTCTATTAAATCAATGTCATGTTGCAATTATATTATGTTGAATGAAATTTAAAACTGATGAATTATGGTTGGTGGTAGTTATCCCAAGCAAAATACTATCCCTGGTGGTGCATGGAACGAACTCACCAAATTATGAGCAGGTCCTGATGTGTATCATCTGGCTCTGATGTACAGGGGGATCAGGTGAAGTCAGGCAGCGTTGTCAGGTGGTGTCTCCGGTGTGTCGCCCTTCAGCCACAAACGAGCAGGCCCCAAAAACGCGAATTGACGCAGCGAAGCGATGACTGCCGACGACTATAAGACAGTCCCAGGTCTGAGCTGATGGGGCCCAAATCTCGAACGCGACGATCGGTAGGTGAGGAGGCTTTAGCCCGATAAAAGGAACCCTAGATGGAATGACGACAATCGTGCGTTATTTTACCAACACAAGGAATGACAAGAAAATAGCAGCTGATGATTAAAAGAATATATAGTACCTTGGATGTTGTGTGGGTTCCAGAAGTGGTGATGTAGGTCGGCTCGGCCACGTGGATTTCAGCCACGAAGAATCCCTCTATAGAGGCAACAGGAATCCCATCATCCCAGCGATGATAATGGATATCCCAAATTTGAGATCTTTTCCTAATTAATCCCAACACTAAGTAGTGGAAAATCGAATATTAGACAAATTCGAAATTATTCAAGAAACAGATCTCACGGCTTACTTTTGTGACCAGGCTGGTAGACTGCTGCAGACAAAATGGTGCCTATGAAGATCGAAGGGGCTGTCCTTGCCACATCTCACCGGAAGATCACCCTTTTTTGTGTATCTTCCCCTATACTCCCACACACATCAATCACCGGACGATATAAAATTATAGGCGGGAGATATCCCCGCGAACACCCTGTACATGGCATTTCTACCTCACCATGGTAGTGAAAACTATGTCGATAATATCAAGAGAGGTGTCGAGACCATCAGAAAAGAAGGAATATCATTAAATCACCATTTATTTCAAGTCAGAATATATTATTGCCAGTTATTATTGTTTGGATTTGAAACTTCAAATATTCAAACGCGGTCATGCGCAACTGAGGATCATTGTAGACCTGAATAGTGGGGCGAAATACGTCATCATCTTCTTCCCGTGCGATGACCCTTTATCACCATGTAACATAACCCATAACGCCCATACTTACAAGGAATTAGTGCCAAATCAACAAACAGGTACATAATGGCGAAGATACAGAGTGCCAAATCATCATAACGAGATATGGTGCTGATTGTGAGCCGTTAGAGCCCGTATTCGTGATGATAGCAAGGGAACTATGGGTCAATGTCCCATGATGACAATGTTGAAAATTCGAGAAGATGCATGCAGAGGTTCGCAAATAGTGGTCATCCGTCATTAGTGTCATTACCGTCAATAGAGACTAAACGTCATCAAGCTGACAGTGACATTTTCAATAATTACAATAATTACATAACAATGATATTTATTTGGAAATATAACGGCAACAATAATTACAAGAATGATACTCGAAATTCAAGATGAAATTTGGCGAAATACCTGTGGACTGAATCAGTCATGTGCGACAATTCCAGGAACCAACTACCTACCTACCAAAATTTGTAAACAAAACATTCTGACCAAGAGGTATGCAATAACGATAACTAGTAGGCTAAAAATCACAATATAATTCCTTATTTACAGCAAAAACTGAGTTAGAATCAATAACAACGAACAGAGAAATACCAATCGATAGCCAGCAGTAAACATCACAGATGAATTCAATTATGAACCAATGAAAAAGAGAGTGAAAAGTAGGTAAACAATAATGCATAGCTCTGTTTTCTGCAGTATTTTCGTAACGTCATGAACGAAGTGTAACAAATGTCTTTATCAAAAATCATATCCGTCAGAAAAACGCAAATAAATTCAAAAAAGCAATTCAGATTGACCAGGTTAATGAAGCACAAAAAACCGTTTCGACCGCGTTGCAAAGAAAAATTCATATGGATAACATAAAAAGGCCCCTCAAAAAAACATATTCATTTAGTAATTAGGGAATATCATTTCAGATTCCCTGTCGTGCTCGGACTTCAGGAGGAGAAGATTACACTTCAAAACCTTCAGAACAACCCAGGACTCATCCCCCTCAAACTAGGATACGCGAAAATAGAACAATATAGCCACACAT
Source organism: Phaedon cochleariae (assembly GCA_918026855.4). Lineage (NCBI taxonomy): Eukaryota > Metazoa > Arthropoda > Insecta > Coleoptera > Chrysomelidae > Phaedon > Phaedon cochleariae. The sequence continues at coordinate 18,930,433 of OU896710.1, read as the reverse complement.
TTTTGCACTATTATGACTTGAACCCGATTATTATTGAACTGAACAAACTACATATACAATCTGAGACCCTGACAAATCACGTTCTCAAAAATCCTAGCTATACGGCAGATACTTCAAATTTCGCAAAAATATTAAAATTCACTAAAGAAAAGGCCGAAATCAAATTATCAGAAATTGTGCCACATCCACTTAGAATCAAAAGAGGGCTAATTAATGGCTTAGGGTCGATTTTCAAATCAATCTCTGGGAATTTAGATGCAACTGACGGAGAACGTTATGAAAAATTGATCAACAACCTTCAGCTGAACCAAGAAAAATTGGCATCCAATATCAAAATACAAAATTCATTATCAATTCAAATGATAACGAAATTCAATTCGACTATTCAGCAAATAGGACATAATGAAAAGTTGTTGGAGTCTAAAATCAATCAAATTGCATCAATTGTTGAGGGTAGCGTATTCAGAGAAAATTCAATATTCATCAAAGACATCATGAACCAAATTATCAATATGTATCAAGTTATAAATTCAATATTGCAAGATATCGAGAATTCTATCACATTTGCAAGACTTGGAACAATGCATCCGAGTATCATGAACACTAAGGAACTTTTTCGAGAACTTCAGATGTTACAACTTATTTTAAAAAAAGAACAATTGCCTTTCGAGATCACATTCGAAAACACATTTCTTCTCGAAAATCTGGTCAAAGTCAAATGTTTCATTTTAAATAATAGAATAACATACATTCTTCAAATTCCAATAATGCACCCTTTCAATTTTGATATTTACCACTTTTATCCTATTCCCATAAGAGCAAAGAGTCTGTTCAAGATCATCATTCCACGAAATAGATTTTTACTCAAAAATGAATTATACTATGCATTCATAAGCGACCTCTGTATTGATATTGGATCACAAAAGTATATCTGCACTTCAGTAGAAATTAAGGAAATTACCGAAGATAACCCTTGCGAAATACAGCTACTCAACTTGAAGAACACCTCCGGTTGTCAACAAGCCCAAATCAAGGTGACGTGGCCAATATATGACCATCTGGATCAATCTAATCAATGGATTGTCATAATGCCCTATGAAGTTATTATAAAATTGAAGTGCAATTCACAAGAGGAAATAAAAAAATTGTCTGGTACTTTCCTCGTAGAAATTCCAAGCGGATGTCAGCTGATCACCGATAAAGAAGTAATCATCAATAGGAAAGAAATTGCGTATATCAGCAAACCCGTATTGTTTCCCGACCTTGACGTCTCTACCGATCCCAAGCATCCAGTGAACTTAGGCGTCCAGCTAGACGACATGAAACTTGATGACCTACACATGCTGAAAAGACAAATTCTTGATAACCAACCGAATTTGCGAATTGACGAAATACCACATGTTCCAAGCATATGGACCATTTTGATCTATGTTATGCTTTTTGGAGTCGTCAGCACAGTTTTGTATAAAAAACTTATCAAACGACGACAACCTTCAGCACCAGAAGAAAATCATCAAGAAAGGATTGAACTTTCATCGGTTCAACTACCTCGCTGACACTGCATAGTTGAATCTTCGGGGGAAGGTGTTATATCATCACTGTGATAGGACATTGCCACTTTGGTGTACATCTACTTCGACAGAAACAAGACGCTGTTAGAAGGTGTCGTCTTCAGACAATACGGGAAACCGTGCACTGAATATTCTAGGAATCACCTTGCAGTTATAATTTCATTCTCTTTCCCACATTCTGTGGACAGTCAAGATATATTCTTCATGTAAGACAGTTGATAAATATTTTAATAAACCATCAATAAAACCCGTACCTTGTTGCATCATAAGTTATTTCGTGCTTACTCAGTCGCGGCCATCTTGTATGTGATGATTTACTCATTCATCGATGTTCAGAATCAAATTCTGATTTCTAGAGAAAAAAATGGATGAATTTGCTGAATAATCATTGAAAATTCTGAAATATTTGATGATCGAAGAATACTCTGGAGTTTGCATGAATTCGTGAAAATTCGAAGGTTTCTTCTGCTCAATAAATCATAAGAGATTTGATAAAGATTCTTTGAAACCGTTTTGTATTACATGAAATCGATCATCTGAAAACTTGTACCTAACACCACGCTACGCAGAAGGATAGCATCATTTCATATTGGTGTTCATTACTTCAAATCAATACCTGAATAACCTAATTCACACAGATAAATAAATTTGAGAATTCAATAGGGTCGAATAATTGGAGAATTTCGTATTTCATGTTATGCTCCACATATTTCGCGCCATATTTCTGGTCAAGTGATTTGATCGGTTATGCTTCAGTGAACAATTTCACCATTAAAACAGGGATGCGTTTATGTTCGTGTCAGTTTCTGCTTGTACTTCAATCAAGATGTTTCAGTTACTCAACTTTCGTGCTACCTGTTTTGCTTTACCAGGTCTTCCAATAGAACTATGGTCTACTATACTCCGGTAAGTTATGATTATTTTGTTGTTTCTCTGATGTCACCATCGATTGAAGTCGTTGGAATAACAATTCACATTTCTTCACAGTTTATTGGATCCCTTGTCACTGTTGGCATCTGCAAGAGCTGATTCAACCTTCATGGATGTTTGCCTCACTGACAATGTATTATGTCGAAAAATGAAAGATGCCATACTCATTCAAGAAAAAATCAGGAAGAGTTTATATATGAATCCTAAAATGTTCCCCACTACTATTGAATTCAATGGGTGGTCTCATTCTTCAAATTTCCCAGCAGAAGTCATTGATCCTGATGCATTGAATGCAAAGATGTTTTCGTCTCCATTGAAACAGAGAGATCATAAACAGCATCAAAAGATGTCGAAGAAGAACAAAAAACGATTCGCTACAATTCGGTTGTAAAAATTTTCATGTATGAATGATCCAAGCCATATTGTGATCTTCAGAATAAAAAACTGGATGAATGTGTTGAATGGTCAATAAAAGTCTTGGAATATTTGATAATTCAAGGAAGTCCGAAGTGTAAATAGACATGTGACAATGTGAAGAAATTTTCTGCTCGATAAATCTCTAGATATTTTCCGATTTGCTCCACCACGTTTTTCATTCTGAAAAATCAATCATTTGAAAAGAAACTAAACATCACAATATTTTGGAGGAATCATAACGATTAACTACTAGGAGTAGTTTTGAGAACGTTCAGCTCTTGATATTCCGAGCCCTATCCATTGTCTGATGAATTAGTCGGTCTTGCTTCAGTGAACGAATCCACCAATAGTAGTGTCATTCCATATTGTTTTTCATTCTTTCGAATCCATTCTTCCATAACTTGATCAATACGTTTCAATATTTCTAGATATTCAAGAGTGTCGGATACTGAGATATGTTAGAATGTGAAGGAATTTTCGGCTCGATAAATCTCTAGATATTTTTCGATTTGCTCCACCACGTTTTTTATTCTGAAGAATCAATCATATGAAAAGAAACTAAACATCACAATATTTTTGAGGAACCATGAGGATTTACTACTAGGAGTAGTTTTGAGAACGCTCAGCTCTTGATATTTCGCGCCATATCCATTGTCTCGCTTCAGTGAACGAATCCACCGATAGTAGAGTGTCATTCGATATTGTTCTTTATTCTTTCGAATCTTATCTTCAATAACTTGATCAACACGTTTCAATATTTTTAGATATTCAAGAGTGTCGGATACTGAGAGTTTTCGATGATTTATATTATAATTCAGATATTTCTTGTCTTATCGAAATTATTCTATACAATTCTGTTGGGAAATATACTCATTCATCGATGTTCTGAATTGAATTCTGATTTCCAGAGAAAAAAATGGATGAATTTGCTGAATAATCATGAAAAATTTTGAAATATTTGATGATCGAAGAATACTCTGGGGTTTAAATGGATTTGTGAAAATTCGAAGGTTTCTTCTGCTCAATAAATCATAAGAGATTTGATAAAGATTCTTTGAAACCGTTTTGTATTACATGGAATCGATCATCTGAAAACTTGTACCCAGATATTTTTCGATTCGCTCCACCACGTTTTTCATTCTGAAGAATCAATCATATAAAAAGAAACTGAACAACACAATATTTTTGAGGAACCATGAGGATTTACTACTAGGAGTAGTTTTGAGAACGCTCAGCTCTTGATATTTCGCGCCATATCCATTGTCTGATGAATTAGTCGGTCTTGCTTCAGTGAACGAATCCACCAATAGTAGAGTGTCATTCCATATTGTTCTTTATCCTTTCGAATCCAATCTTCAATAGCTTGATCAACACTTTTCAATATTTTTAGATATGCAAGAGTGTCGGATACTGAGAGTTTTCGATGATTTATATTATAATTCAGATATTTCTTGTCTTATCGAAATTATTCTATACAATTCTGTTGGGAAATATACTCATTCATCGATGTTCTGAATTGAATTCTGATTTCCAGAGAAAAAAATGGATGAATTTGCTGAATAATCATTGAAAATTCTGAAATATTTGATGATCGAAGAATACTCTGGAGTTTAAATGAATTTGTGAAAATTTGAAGGTTTCTTCTGCTCAATAAATCATAAGAGATTTGATAAAGATTCTTTGAAACCGTTTTGTATTACATGGAATCGATCATCTGAAAACTTGTACCTAACACTACGCTACGCAGAAGGATAGCATCATTTTATATTGGTGTTCATTACTTCGAATCAATACTTGAATAACCTGATTCACACAGATAAAAATATTTGAGAATTCAATAGGGTCGAATACTTGGAGCATTTTATATTTCCAGTGATTTGATCGGTTATGCTTCAGTGAACAATTTCACCATTAAAACAGGGATGCGTTTTTGTTCGTGTCAGTTTCTGCTTGTACTCCAATCAAGATGTTTCAGTTAATTAACTTTCGTGCTGCCTGTTTTGCTTTACCAGGTCTTCCAATAGAACTATGGTCTACTATACTCCGGTAAGTTATGATAATTTTGTTGTTTCTCCGATGTCACCATCGATTGAAGTCGTTGGAATAACAATTCACATTTGTTTACAGTTTATTGGATCCTTTGTCACTTTTGGCATCTGCAAGAGCTGATTCAACCTTCATGGATGTTTGCCTCACTGACAAAGTATTATGTCGAAAAATGAAAAATGCCATACTCATACAAGAAAAAATCAGGAAGAGTTTATATATGAATCCTAAAATGTTCCCCACTACTATGAAATTCAATGGGTGGTCTCATTCTTCAAATTTTCCAGCAGAAGTCATTGATCCTGATGCATTGAATGCAAAGATGTTTTCGTCTTCATTGAAACAGAAAGATCATAAACAGCATCAGAAGAAGTCGAAGAAAAACAAAAAAACGATCTTCTACAATTCGGCTGTAAAAATTTTCACGTATGAATGATCCAAGCCATATTGTGATCTCTAGAATGAAAAACTGGAAGAATGTCCTGAATGATCAATAATAGTCATGAAATATTTGATAATTCTAGGAACTCCGAAGTGTGAATAGATATGTTAGAATGTGAAGGAATTTTCTGCTCGATAAATCTCTAGATATTTTTCGATTTGCTCCACCACGTTTTTCATTCTGAAAAGTCAATCATCCGAAAAGAAACTAAACATCACAATATTTTTGAGGAACCATGAGGATTTACTACTAGGAGTAGTTTTGAGAACGTTCAGCTCTTGATATTCCGCGTCATATACATTGTCTGATGAATTAGTCGGTCTTGCTTCAGTGAACGAATCAGTAGTGTGCCTACCTGCTTACCAGCTCAAGATGGCCGCCGCCGGAAGTGACGTCACAACCGTTCCTGTGGTAGAAGGTGTTGGCTGCACGGAAGTGACGTCACAAGATGGCCGCCGGAAGTGACATGTGACAGACAGGTGACATGTGACAGGTGACATGGGGCCCAAGGGGTGACAGATGGCATGGAACACAAATAGTGACAGGTGACGAGTGACAGATGACAGATTACAAGTGACAGATGACATGGAACACAAGGAATGACAGATGACACGTGGAAGTACTCTGAACTTAGCCCCCTAGACTCTGGACTCTAGATCTCATGGGCGTGTCCTAGGACATTCTTCTTCTTATTTCTGGTAGTCGATGACGTCACAATCTAGTGACTTTGCCCACCAGATTCAGGTTGGTATTACTTCAATTGGTAACACTTTGTTTCAAGGTCTCCCGATATGCATGTTGCAGGTGGCCGATGAGTCATCCTTATCTCGACTTCGTAGAACAATGCCGCCTTTGTTTGCCATATGTTATCTAGCCTTCCTCTAGAACAATGCCGCCTTTGTTCTCTCTATGCCACAGCGTTTTTTGGAATTCTGGCTATTGGGAAATTGCGACGCAATATACGAGAACAATGCCGCCTTTGTTTGCAGGTGTCTGATTACGTAACAACCTCATCCGATTGCATCATCCTTATCTGTGTGAGAACAATGGGTCCATTGTTCTGACGCAGGTGGCCGATGAGTCATCCAATAATGCTAGCTGGGAGACATCCTGAAAGAGTACCTCTATCTACTTCCTGTCGCCACTGACTGTCAGCATTTCTTGAAATTTGCTCGAGTCAGCTATTGGGAAATTTGCCTCAAGAACAATACCTCCGTTGTTTGCAGGTGGTCGATGACGTCACAACCTCAAGCCCTATATAAGGCGGTCAGAACGTTCGTAGGCGTCATTCCATTCTGAACTTTGACACTGGTCGATCGATCTGTTCCTTTCTGTTCGGTTGCTCCTGTCTGTTTTATTACATAGTGTGTGGGTTGTGCCAGCTGATCATAACAGGTGAGTTCTCTATTTATTACGTTTCAAGGCCATGTGGTCGACCCTATTTGTGACTAGTGATCATTCCACCCAATACTAGCAGTGTTAGAATATTTTAATTCTCATCAGATGGATGTTTCAGCTATTAACGCTCAAGCTGCTCCCTTCAAACCAACTGTCGCACTAAGTAGTTTGCCCATCAACCAGCCCCACCCCATTGAACATATCAGGGTGGTCCAGACACGGTTTGAGGAGGCTATTGTGGTGGAACTCGAGGCATCTAGCGTTTTTCTGCCAAGGAGGGTAGTTGGCATCTTCAAGCCTCAGCTTCTGGCTTTCACCCCAGGCAAATACAGCCTGATTCACAAGAGGAGTGACACCATACCTGCAGTCCTCTTTGAGATTACTGAAAGTTAGTGGTGAGTAAAATATTATTTTCTGTTTGATATTTCTCGCAACATGAATGTCAATAGTATTGCTTCTACTAGTGATGCCGTTGTTGAGGAATGTAGAAGAAAAGTGGAAATTCTGAGACAGAAGACGAACATATCTGCAGAAGAGAGACTGTTATGGAATAGGCAAATAGGGACACATATAGGAGAATTTAATAGGGCAATCAGGGGGACCAATTCGACAGCAGGGGTTTTGAGAATATTAGAAACAGATGTGGGGCATTTGAAACGTTTTCAGAGTTTGATTAGGAAGAAGAATCATATTGGGGCGGGACTTGGCAATCGTAAAAATAGAGTTACATGGAGACTTGTTCAATCTGTTTTTGAGAGTAGAGTAAGGACGGGTATCATAATCAATTTGAGTCATAAGGAGTTGATTCAATTTTTGCAGGACGCAGGACGCAGCGCATATTTTCAAAATTCGAATTAATAAAATATTGAGGGAATTAACCATGCTCAAAGTCAACACCACTCTCTGTAGTGGGTTTATCAAGAAATCGGATGATGCGGAGATTATTGAATTTAAATATTTTAATACAAAGAATGCTACAATGGATGAGGGAACGGATTTAGATTGTTGGTTCACGGAGAATGTGATTGATGCCATAGTGAATAAACTTTCGGAATTCCAGGAGAAGGGTAGTGGCTGGGCCTTGAGGGAAATTGTCTCTTTAGAGGTTAATGTTAATAAATTAAAAATTGGCAATGGTTCATCATTCATTGGATTACCTGACCAAATTTCCAAGAAGCAAGCCTGTATCAATGTGAAAAACACTGATAAGGCATGCTTCTTCTGGAGTATCGTGAGCGCTCTACATCCTGCTAATCGTAATGTAGACAGGCCCAGCTCGTATCCTCATTACAGCCAAGTTTTGAATACCGCAGGCTTGGATGTACTCGTCACTCTCAACAATATTCCAAAATTTGAAAAACTCAATGATATCTCGGTGAACGTTTACGCCTTGGAACTGATTCATGTTAGAAAGACAGAGTATTTTGAAGTAGTACCCATAAAACTCACGAAACATAAGCAGCTTAGACATGTCAATTTACTACTAATTCAAAGTGAATATTACCCCAAGCCCAACGATCATGATGTCTTGCCTGAAGATGATTACGACGAAGACCTCAGGTATCATTATTGTTGGATTAAAGACATGTCTAGGCTGCTATCTTCACAACTTAGTAAAGATACATGGAAAAAACATTTCTGTGATAGGTGTCTAAATTATTTTTCAAGCGAATCAAAATTGGCAGATCACAGTGCTTTATGTGAAAATGTTAACGAATGCAAAATTTCTTCCCCCAAATACGATTCAGTTTTGTTCAAAAATCATATATATAAACAGAAGGCCGAATTCATCATCTACGGTGATTTTGAATCGGTTTTGGAGCACTGTGATGACAAAATTTCAAATGCTCGTACGATGATAGCTTGTCCTATTACAAGAGTCATCGAGTACCTGATTGCATGGATTGGTTTGCCACAGAAATGGCAGATGTCGCGAAATTTGTAGAGTCTAAAATCAAAGACATTGTTCCTCTGACTCATTTCCCAGATAAGGTTGGTGTAACACACTGCCATATCTGTGAAAAGGCGTTTGCGGGCACTGATATCATCGTAAAAGACCACCATCATTTCACTGGTGCCTTCAGGGGGTGGGCACATCAATCTTGTAATTTGGGGTACCGCAAGTCCTTCGTAGTGCCCATAGTGTTCCAATTTTTCCGGATATGATTCTCATTTATTTCTGAGAGAGATTGTCAAACGTGGACAGGTGAGCGTACTTTCGATAAATATGGGGAAATACATTTCCTTCACCCAACACAATACAGAAACCGGTATCAAATTCAGATTCATCGACTCTTTGAGATTTCTGGGTGCCAGTTTGGACGAATTGACATCTAATTTAACGAAGGATAGCTTTCAAATTTTAAGAAAACAATTCAAACAATTAGACGCTCTTAAATTCGATCTACTCACAAAGAAGGTGTTTTCCCATATGACCACATCAATAGTCCGAGCAAATTAGACGAAACTGAACTTCCACCCATTGAGAACTTTTATAATAAATTGAACGATGAACATGTCGATGATGTGAGGTACGCCCATGCTCAAAACGTATGGCAACAATTTGGATGTCAAAATTCAGGTGAATACTCGGATTTATACATGAAAACAGATATCCTTCTTCTGGCAGATGTTTTCGAACAATTCAGAGAAGCTGCTTTGAGGACGTATACCTTAGATCCGGCTTGGTATTACACCCTTCCAGGTTATACGTAAGATTGCATGCTGAAGTACACGAAATGTTCGTTACAAATTTTAAAAGATGTTGACATGCTGATGTTTGTCGAAAAAGCGATAAGAGGCGGTATTTCGGTTTGTTGTAACCGCTATTCTGAAGCCAACCATAAGTACACTTCATCATATGATCCTACGAAACCACCGAAGCATCTTCTCTACTTGGACGTTAACAATCTATATGGATGGGCAATGTCAAAGCCCCTCCCTTATGGAGGGTTTGAATGGACCAATGCCAACATTGACGTCACATTGATTCCTGACGAAGCGCCAGAAGGATATATCTTACAAGTAGATTTGGAATATCCGGAAAACTTGCACGATCTACATAAAGACTTTCCGTTTTGTGCCGAACACCGCAAGCCACCTGGTTCCAAGTTGGCAAAATTGATGACCACGTTACACCATAAAAAGGAATACATCATCCATTATGTTAATTTGAAACAAGCTCTAGCAAATGGCTTGAAGCTCACCAAAATTCACAGAGTAGCGAAATTTAAACAGTCTAAGTGGTTGAAGCCCTACATTGATCTGAATACTGGATTGAGGGCTGCAGCCACCAACACATTCGAAAAAAACCTATATAAACTTATGAATAATGCCGTGTTTGGAAATACGATGGAAAACATCCGTAAACATCGCATCGTCAAATTATGTAGATCATGGAATGGACGCTATGGGGCTAAAAATATGGTCGCCAGCTCAAAGTTTCGTGGTCGAACGATTTTGGGCGACTTTGCTATCGAATTGGCTAAATCTGAAATAGTCTTCAACAAACCCCTATACATCGGGATGGCTATTTTGGATTTATCCAAAACGTGTATGTATGATTTCCATTACGATTTCATGCTTCCAACGATGGGGGTAGATAAATGTAAGTTAATGTATACAGACACCGATAGTTTTATTTACGAACTTGGCTGTGATGATGTATATGCGGAACTTATAAAAAATAACTTGTCCAAATTCGATACTTCCGACTACCCTTCTGACAACCCGTATGGAATTCCGCAAGTGAATAAAAAGGTCTTGGGAATGATGAAAGATGAGGCAAATTCGAAAATAATAACATACTTTGTAGGATCACGTTCGAAAATGTATGCCTACAAAGTGCAGGGGGGTAAATTCACCAAAAAATCCAAAGGGGTTAAATTGAACGTGGTTAGGAATAAGATATCCTTCAATAATTATGTGGCTTGCTTGAAAGACTTCAAGGAGCAGACAGTCACACAGCGGACAATCCGTTCCTTCAACCATCAAGTATTCAGTATTGAACAGTCGAAAATTGCGCTAAGTTCTTATGACACCAAGAGACACCTACTTCCAAATTGTTATGATACCCTGCCTTTCCGACATTCCTCCATAGCTGACATATGATTCTTCTTCCATATACATTCCTCAACGATATCACCTTCATGTTCTGAGAAATCTCAACTGATAATATTTTTCCCCCACCACTGATTTTTTAAATCTACTTGTATATATACTTACTATTTTTTACTCTATACACTTTATTTATTATATAATGTAGATTCTTCATTTTAGTTTTTTTATACACTATGTATTTTTCACTATGTTCGATAAAATTCTCTTGAAAATTTGGTTGTTTCATTGCTGCAAATAAATGAACCTGCTTCAAAACGTCAAAAACTTCAGAAACGTAAAAAACGTCGAGAAAACGTCAAAAAACGTCTAAAAAACGTCAAAAACGTCAAAAACGATAAAAAACGTCGAAAAACGTCAAAAACGTCACGAACGTCGAAAAAACGTCACAAAAACGTCAAAAAAACGTCACAACGTCAAAAACGTCAAAAAAAGTAGAAAAAACGTCAAAAAAACGTCAAAATCGTCGAAAACGTCACGTTTCTAACGAATCAACGTTCTGAATGAACCTGCTACAAAACGTCAAAAACGTCACGTTTTTTCACGTTTCCAACGAAAGTCAACGATACCTGACTAGGAGTAAAGAAAAACTGAGCTATTTCCATTATTTTATTGTTCCAAATCATTCAGTACATTGTTTTTAAAGTAATACAAATCCAGTAGGAATTTTTTATCATCATACACGAGTTGTGTGATTTCACAAAAATCTCCGCATGGAAAGGTGATCGGATCATACTCATCTGCATGGGTTGGTAACTGTTCGAGGAAGAAATCCATCAATTTCTGTCGCAGCAAGTCGATGAAGATGTTCCACTCCAACACACCAAAAGATATAAGAATCTACACTAAATCGACATTATCTATCCAACTGTTATGTTTCTTGTCGAGTCCCAACCACTTGTCGTACATTCTCTTCCCTCTTCTCTTCAGCTCTTTTTCAATGAGGTAAATGTCAGGATTCTTTGTCTTTTGTAATTCCTCCTCATAGAAAAGCGCCACTGATTGGCTGTCCATGCATGTCTTCGAGTAGGTAATTAACAGGATTGGTTATCTTTACATTGACAATTTTGAATAACTCTGTCGTCCAGCTAGGTGTATAGCCTTTTTCGAAAATATGTTTCGCCTTAGATATGCGTACAATGTTGCCAACTTTCAGTTTACGTGGACCTGCGCTTTTCAAATGGCTAAAGCTTTGATGTAAAATAGCTTTCTTGTCTCCCTTGTTCACCTCTGGGTTTGAATCGAGTCGTTGTGTGCTTGGTATTATTGTATTCATCAACGATCTGACGTAATATATCAATCCATTTGTAGGTGCCATTCAGACTGAAATATTTGTATAGTTTGTTTTTCAGCGTTCTTATTACTTGTTCAGCAATGGCAGCCTTTTTAATGCTGAATGTGTTGTAATGGTTGATGTCATATTTTCTCATCAATTTTTTAAACTTGCTGTTGAAGAATTCCGTTCCTTGATCAGACTGTAGATTTTCTGGTATGCGCTTTGCATGTACCAATATATCGGCGAAAGATTTGGCAACCTCTTCTCCTGTCTTAGTTTTCAGTGGGCGTGTCCAGAGGTACTTGGAAAAGCAGTCAATCACTACCAGACTCATTTTATATCCTTCATTCTGATGGGCATACGGTCTCATTTCAGCCAAATCCATTTGGGCTCAAGTTTCGTTTAGCTGAAATCAGTTATGAAAAAACTGTTGCTATGGCAACGATCGTCATAGTAACGAGTAAACAAAAACCCGATTCCCGTGGTGAGGAAATGCGTGGTTGCCAAGTTGTATATCGGGTTTAGTATAGCTGAAATCAGTTGTGGAAAAATTGTTGCCATGGAAACGATCGTCATGATAACGAGTAAACAAAAACCCGATGCCCATGGTGAGGAAATGCGTGGTTGCCAAATTGTATCGGGTTTAGTATAGCTGAAATCAGTTATGGAAAAACTGTTGCTATGGCAACGATCGTCATGGTAAGGAGTAAACAAAAACCTGATTCCCGTGGTGGGGAAATGCGTGGTTGCCAAGTTGTATAGGGTTTTGTTCGGCTGAAATCAGTTTTGGAAAAACTATTGCCATGATGGCAACGATAGTCATGGTAACGAGTGAACAAAAATCCGATTTCCGTGGTGAGGAGATGCGTGGTTGCCAAGTTGTATCGGAGAATTATTGCTTCAGTCATCAATTTCAAAAACACTCTTGAATGTAACCATCCTTCGCGTGCCGAGCTATTCGATAAAATCAAAAAGTAACAGAGCCATTTTGGAATATTCATTACGAGGTATCGCGCAGGATATAGAAAGAGAGACTACAGGTACGGATTGTCTGATACAGATGGAAACATCTCGTTAGACCCACCCACATTTCCATTTGCCTCCATTTCGATTCACCCATACCTTTCTTCACGCGCACATTTTGATTCAGCAACAGTCTTCGAACATACACGAACGATGCCTTGCTACCAAATCTGAACGATGTTGAAAAATATATGTTTCTCAAGAAGAAGGTTGATTCAAGTCGAGTTAGGTTAGATTGTTTGGAAAAAGTAGTGTCCTTTTCTATGCAGTCTTCAAACACACACGAACGATGCCTTGCTCCCAAATCTGATCGATGATGAAAAATATTTTTTTTCTAAGACGATTCATTTAAGCCGAGTTAGGTTAGATTGTTTAGAAAAAGTAGTATCCTTCCTTATGCGCTATTTATTGTTCCGCACTATTTTGTCGCTCGCTATTTTGTCTAGCTCTGTTCAATAACAGAGCCTATTTTTTCCTGACGTCAGACAAGTAGTAATTCTGGGAATTATCAACGACGAACAGTCTTCAAGAAATTGATAAGAAGGGTATTCATTCGAATCAAGTTATTGTTCGAATACTAGCATGAACTCTTGTGGAACAAAATTTGAGGCTGATTTCAGCTATACTAAACCCGATACAACTTGGCAACCACGCATTTCCTCACCACTGGAATCGAATTTTTGTTTACTCGTTACCATGACGATCGTTGCCATAGCAACAGTTTTTTCATAACTGATTTCAGCCAAACTGAACTCGATACAACTTGGAAACCATGCATTTCCTCACCACGGGAATTGATTGATTTCCTTATTATTTATTCAATCAATTATGCTTATCAGATTAATGACATAAACTTATCTGAGACCAACAAGATTAAAGATTTGGGGGTTATATTCGACACAAAAATGAATTTCAAGAGTCACATGACAGAAATTTCATCTCGTTCAAAAAAAATGCTGGGCTTTTCTCTTCGTTCTGCAAGAGAACTATCTGTCAATGCTCTCAAGATTATCTATTGTGCCCAAGTCAGATCTATTCTTGAATACTCTTCTATCATTTGGTCACCATGCTATAGAGTCGACATGGAACTCTTGGAGAGTACTCAAAATAAATTTTTGAGATACTGTGGATACAACTTAGGAATGAATAGAGATGAATATAATTATTCACAAATTCAAAAAATCCTAAATTTGAATACTTTAACACATAGAAGACTTGAAATCGACCTGATATTCCTCCATAAAATTATCAATGGCAGTATTGATTGTCCTGAAATTGTTAAGCTTACCTCACTTTCTGTAAATGCTAGAAGAAGTAGAAATAGTGACATTTTCAAGATCCCTTTTTGTAGAACAAATTATGGTCAAAACGAATCCCTCAACAGAATACTGAAGTCAGCAAACACTCACAACAACAAGCTCGAGCTGTTCGGTTCATCTTTACTATCCTTTAGAAAAGCAGTTAAAAAATTGTAATAGTTTTAATTTTTAGTTTTAATATAATCTTAGTCATCTGTAAAATATATATATTGTACAATCTTTTGTAATGGTATAATTGGCTTGTCCGTTGATAAATAAATAAATAAATAAATAAAATTTGTTCTATCCGTCATTCGGTTGCCCCCTTACGAGCAACCCTCAAAAGTCTTCGAAAGTCTTGTGCGAGCAAGGAATCACGGGGGCCTTACCTTTTAACGTGTGATCCCAAACACTTTCTTGGGCCATCAGAAAAATTTCTGCAGTCGACGGGGATCGAACCCACGACCGGCAAGTGAATGCGAATTAGAATATAGACACTCTGTCCGCACGGCTACCTGGCCACCATCTGCTATATAGTTTTCCGAACCAGGACGATATTCCACACTTATCGAAAATTGTTGGAGGTAAAAACTCCACCTCAACAGTCTAGCATTCAAAAGTTCAGGAGTATTTATGAAAGATAAAGCTTTATGATCCGTCACAATTATGATATCATGTCCTGAAACTAACACATACCAATGTTTCAACGAAGCAACAATACTCAAAGCTTCTTTTTCCGTAACAGAATAGTTTCTTTCTGCTCCATGGAGTATTCTAGAATAATAAGCAACAACTTGTGTTTCATTCTGATTGTAGATCTGATATAAACACGATCCGATAGCGTATGCAGACGCATCGGTCATTATATAGAATATTAACGAAGGATCAGGATGATTTAGTATCACAATGCTTTTGAAAGCATCCTTGATTTCCGCAAATGTTCCATCTTCTTTCGAACCCCAATGCCAATTACTATTTTTTTTAGTAAATGATTTAATCCCAACGTTAAATGAGAATAGTGTTCTACAAAACGGGAATCATAGTTAACTAACCCTAAGAAGGCCCTCAACGATTTGATGTCACGTGGTTTTTGAAAATTCATGATAGTTTAAACCCGTTCTGGTTGCATCCCAACACCACGTGAATTGATCATATGACCAACAAACTGAATTTCTTCACGTGCAAAATTACATTTCTGTAGTTTCAATTATACTCCCGCATTATGAAGTTTCTGAAAAACGGTTCGAAGATGTTCCAAATGCTGCTCTGCCGATTGGGAGATAATCAACAAATCGTCAACATACGGGATGACGAAATCTCGTGTTTCCTCTCCTAACACCGTGTTCAAAGCACGAATGAAACTTGCTACGGATGTAGACAATCCAAATGGAAGAACTTTGAATACATAGGTGATACCATCAAACAAAAATCCTGTATATTTCTGATCCGGTTAATACAATTCTACTTGTCAGTAGGACATAGTTAGATCCAGCGTGCTGAGAAATGCACCTGGAGTGATATGATATAATAATTCAGACGCATTTGGAGGAATCACACAAACTCTTGGACTACCATCTTTCTTTCTCACGACAACTAGTGGACTCACATACTCAGTTTGTTTTTCCCTAATAATTCCCCACTCAATCATGTCTTTAATTTGACGTTTGACTTCGGTACGATAAATATAAGGAATAGGATAAGGTTTTTCATTCGAATGCGATGAACATAATTCCTTATTTTTCCCGGTTTTTTCGAGAAAATGTTACTAAATTCAATCATCAATGATTTGAAATTTTCTTTACATGCACCCTCGAAAGTCTCAGTTTTTTGTATCGCATCCATTATTTCTTCATATCTGTAATTTTCATTTAGATCTTCCACCCGTTCGAGACAATCATTATTATCACCAACTTCTTTTATTTCGGCAATAACTAAACCCTCAGTATCAATACTTTCGCTCCTAAACTTGATCACAATTTCACAACCATTCGCATTTCCTGTTACGTGATTAAATCAATCAAACTCACTCCTGCTAAAATATCAGCAGATACGACTATGGGTCGTTTTTATTGTAGTTGTAGTTCTGTTCTTGTGGCTAGAGAGAAAAAGTATAGTAGGTGCTCCGTTCTTAAAACTTCTGGTATCGAGACAGAAGGAAATTGAATTTTATAAATAAGGTGAACAACGGAACTTCGATAGAAAATTCGTTGAAAACGGCTTTTTCGTTGTTTCACAATTTGGGATGATGTGTTTTTGGTTTATGGTTTGATTGGACCATCATCTTGATACATAATTTTGGATTTGTTGTTTGGAGGGATTCGGTTTGAACGCCTTTAGATTGCATTGGGTTTATCGCACTGAAGGTGAGTTTTGTTGATGAACGGTTCACACTAGGACCCCGGTATTATTAATGTCAATATTTCAGGCGTTCTTCATCAGGGCTGAGTATTGTTGGTAATGAAATGAACAGGAAAGAAAGACATAATAATATATTGACGAAGAAGTTTCCATTATACACTATGTGATTGAGCTGGCGCAAAGCTACAGTGAAAACCAGAAAGATGCTAATGAGTTGAGGACTGTGATGGTTTGGAAATCGACTGAGTACTGAGACTGAGTGATAAGTACCACATAGTGGCTTTCCTTCCATGATTTTGTTTTTTTTTACGTATACTCGATATCTGCGGTAGATGTGAATGATTAAAGACTATTATGAGTTGAATAGTATTCAAGGTAGTGTACTTGGTAAAACATTCACAACGATTTTGAGGTTATCGCTCATCCCTGAAGTCATACGAGACGTATATAAGGTAGTTTTTAGGTTTGTGACAGATTTCACAATCAACTTGACAGTGATTATTGATTTCCCTTGAGATTTTCGATTTGATTGGGGAAGCTGCACTCTCGAGAGTATTTAGTAACCACCTTTGTATTGGATCTTAGTGTTATGTACTTTATTTTCTAGCCACTATATAACATGTATACCACCAAATGTATATAACTTTGCTGAGGCTGAAAAGTATATAGTTTAGTGATTTTAGGTGTTTTCTTTCAAAGGGGGTTCAATAAAATTAAATCACTTGGCGCCCGCTCATTAAGTTTGAAGAATATAGTTGAGTAGGTAAACAACCAGAATATTGTTTGATACCCATCCCCGACTCCACTGAGATTATTTAGTCGGTGCATCCCCTTATTCAGGGCAAAGTATAATAGTGATTACGTAACATTCCTTTCACAGTCAGAGTATCAAAACAGACTTTAACTTTGAAATCAGAGAGCCAATCACACCCTAAAATTACGTTGCGTACCAGGGATGGTACAACGACGCATGCAAAATCAAACCAAACACCCTGTATGATAAATCTCACCAAAGTTTGTTGTTTGATTTTTCTACCTTTACCTTTCAAAGCTCCTACTATGACGGTATTGTTCACTGGCAAAACAGCCAGCTTACTATTCAGTCTGCAAAGCTCTTCAAAGAATCCTTGCGATATACAGGACAATTGACTGCAACTATCGATTAAAATAGATTTTGAAATACCTTCGACATCACCTTCCACTAATGGCATAACATTCTCAACTTCTTCACTGTCATTTCCTTCCTCTAGCAACCATCACTTGTTTGTTCGAAAAGCATATTATTTGAAATTTTTTTAGTGTCTCTATCTTCAATTATTTGTGAAAAATTTAACTGGATGAATGTGTTGAATGGTCAATAAAAGTCCTGGAATATTTGATAAACCAAGGAACTCCGAAGTGTGAATAGATATGTGACAATGTGAAGAAATTTTCTGCTCGATAAATCTCTAGATATTTTTTGATTTGCCCCACCACGTTTTTCATTCTGAAAAATCAATCATCCGAAAAGAAACTAAACATCACAATATTTTGGAGGAACCATAAGGATTTACTACTAGGAGTACTTTTGAGAACGTTCAGATCTTGATATTTCGAGCCCTATCCATTGTCTGATAGATTAGTCGGTCTTGCTTCAGTGAACGAATCCACCAACAGTAGTGTCATTCCATATTGTTTTTCATTCTTTCGAATCCATTCTTCCATAACTTGATCAACACGTTTCAATATTTCTAGATATTCAAGAGTGTCGGATACTGAGATATGTTAGAATGTGAAGGAATTTTCTGCTCGATAAATCACTAGATATTTTTCGATTTGCTCCACCACGTTTTTTATTCTGAAAAATCAATCATTCGAAAAGAAACTTAACATCACAATATTTTTGAGAAACCATGAGGATCTACGACTAGGAGTAGTTTTGAGAACGCTCAGCTATTGATATTTCGCGCCATATCCATTGTCTGATTGAGACTGATTGGTGTAGTCGAAGCGTCGAGAGTACGTCAATGGTGTGAACGATGTTCAAGTTCACATCGAATTTGTGCTAAAAAACAGAAAAGTAATGTTCCAAACTATACTCGGTACGAACTGTGTACCTGGCGTCCTATATGGGTCCGATATAAATACAAATTCATGCAATGTGTCAGCTACCAAACAGAATTTCATTACAATATTACCAGTAGTTCACATATATTCGTAAATATTGTGTATCATTTTTTTTCCAACACATTAAATCATGAATTGAGATGCCGTTATAAAATCTTCTCACGAAATTAGACCTCACTTATTCTACCTATCCTTGCAACGTGTTCACTTTTTTTTGGAATAACTTGCATGGAAAATCTTCAATGAACATCCTATGAAGGAGAAACATTCCATCAAATGAGAATATCAACATTTTATTATGAGAAAAACACAGAGTATGAACAAATGTGCGATAGTTATTAATTTTATGTACAACACTGAGGGACAATATTCGAGAATAGGCGACTTAGAGGAGACAATTCCCAGAACAGGTCGTTTTTTATTTTTGATTTGCTACATATTGAGGAGAAAATTAGTATACTGGGTGATCCATGTTCGACGTTTGACGTCCGCGACAATGGAATGGACTCTCTAAGAAAATCTGAATACAAAAATATATCACACATAGGGTTTGTATGCAGTACCGAATGAATTTCTTAAAATTAAGGGAAATAATTATTGGACAAAACGTTCGACACCGTCGAACTCTATTTTATTTTGGGCATCTTTCCGAATGAAATGAATTCATGCAGAATGATCCGTGTAGAAGAAATAACATCGGTATTTTTTTCAATGCCATCTCTATATCACACTATAGTACTATACGGACGCACTGTGTACAAATTCTATAAGTAAAATAATTTTGTAGCCAGCTCTCCATCAAGAATCTAAAAATTGAATATATTATAGTTTTCTGTTTGAAAAAACTGTCGCGGGCGTCATTACTCTTACGTAGATAACCCTGTATATACAAGTTTCCGTTTGAAATGTGACAAATTGCAAATAATGGAGATTGATGTATTCCAGGAGATTCCTCAGGAATGGATAGTTTGGCGAAAAACGGATTTATCCTCTACTTTACGAGAGTACTAAATTTAACAGAAGGACTGTAAGTATACAAGCCCTATGTATAATACATTTTGAAATTCAGCTCTGCATAGAGATTCCTATACTTGAATGATATATAGGGTGTCCTATTCAAAAAAATCGTTGCGAACGTATTACTGAAACATGGATCAGCCTGTATATTCAATATTGCCTCGTGCGGCAAATCGGTAATTAGATATGACATGTTACAGGATTTGTCCGCAGAGTCGCCTATTCTTGAAGTAATGACTTTATTCTATAACTTTTTCCCTCACTAATACATATCTCAACAAGAAAACAAGCATTCATTTCTCAATAAAGGCTCCTTATATTTTTTTGTAGTATATTTTGATGAACAGAATCGAATACCGTTCTTATATTCCTAGTATCAGTTGCAATAGTGAAATGGGTATAGACAGTTCGTGCAGAAACAGTCTCGAGGATATTGCTTCCAGGCACTAATCCAATATTCTCTATAGTCACAGGATTTTTCGCGGAAATTTCCTGAAAAGAAATAATCACATGTGAACAATTTTTCAGAAATCACTTCTGTCAGCTCTCAACTGGAATAACTTAGAATTGATTGAGACCATTGGGTTCAATTTGCAGAAGAACTGAAGGGGGTATCGGCGCATGAAAAAGTTTCTGGTAACGATAATGTCCCAGGAAAAATAATTCCTCAGTTTAACTACTCTAAGAAAAATCAATTAACCATATTGTATTGTGGTAATATGGAGTTGAAGGATTTATGCAGATTCTTCGGGGTATTCTCTCCCCGTTTCTATCAATTGATATATCATGCCAATATCATGTGTAGTGTGGACAAATTATTGATCCTGGTAATCTATTCAGGTACAAAAAAATCAATCCACACTGAGAGAACTAGTTTCTTTTAGGCAAATGAAATGTTTTCAAAGTTGAGGAATATCTGCATTGAGAAGTGACTCAGTTAGGTGACTTTGACGAAAAGAAATCATGTATCAGTCAAATACTGTCTGTAGGTTTATCGAAGAGGTGATAAATTCATTATTCCTGATTTTTTGGGATTTTCTCTCCTCGTTTATATGGAATAATTGTTATTTACTATACAAGGGAAAAAAGTAGTAGATTTCAGCTCCAGGTTGGGAGCTGAAATCTAATATTTTTTCCGTGTATTATACACTATTTTTTTCTGTGACAGTAGAAAGGACGAATTAATATTGAGAAGATATTACATTATTTTAAAATTCTGGGTGAGTTCTATCGAATTATGAAATAACATTTTTTGTGATATAAGCCTATTGTTTCGAGATGATTCCAGATTCTTCTGTCAGGTTATGTGTCGCTGTGACACATATTGGATTTTCGGAAATACGCTGGTACATGTACATTGGGATGTTCGAGAGTGATCCGGGACGCGTGTTACTGGATGATCGTTGTTTCCCTGCCTTCCTGGTGATGTTATATAGCCCTTCAAAGTGGATACCATTACCATATATTGAAGAAACAGAAAAAAAATCAGGTAAAATTCATGATGTAGCATCGATGGTTCAAGAATATTCATTGTATTCGTGTCGAAGTAAAATAATACAATAAACAGAAGTCTCCATAGGTCTATTTGCACATCACATTAGCGAACTCGTGTGTAACTTCAATTTTATTGTGGAAAACATATCATCAAAGTCGAGGAAGCAAGTGGAGGAGCTATGCCAGTTCTAACTCATTCTGGCCACTTCTTCTATATTAATCTCCATTAGGAAAGTGATAATGAAAATAGCGAAAATGATCGTCGGCATCGAAGTCGACGAGCGGTCTAACCACACGCCCAGCATCGATCAACCGCGAACTGACATACAATAACCAGACGTTATTCACAGGTTGTAAGGAAATCTGAGTCAAATTGAAAACATACAGGGTGAGTAAAAAAACCTTAGTCAAATGAAAAATGCAAGAACATATAGGTACAGAATGAAACACTACAAAATTGATAATACTATACAGAGTGAATCTAAAAACCCAAGTCGGATGGAAAATTCAAAGAAACATATACAGGGTAAAGACAAAAATATAACATATATACCAACTCATTGATATGTAGAACAAATCAAGTAAGGTTTATTGGCAGGGCTAACTGGTGGGGCCGAATGGCGGATTCAATTAGCAAGGCTTCTTACTGGGGCTTCTTGGCGGGGCTGATTGGCGGGACTGAGATGCATCTTTTGTTTTAAAATTGTACTTAAACTGCCAATAAGCCCCGCCAAGTAGCCCTGCTGATTCGCTTCACCAATTACCTCTGCCAACTAGCCCTACCAATGAGCCTTTTTCAATTTGATCTACATTTCGATGAGTTAAAATTTATTTTAAATTTTTTTCCTACACCCTGTATATGTTCTTTCAGATTTCACATCTGACTTGGGTATTTGGATTGATTCTGTATATATTTATTCAAGTTTTTTCATCAGTCTGTATGTTTTTCATTCAGGTTCTCCTACATCTCCATCTTGTTATTGTATATCAAGTTCACCACTAAAAATCAGAGTTTCACCATATCACAGGTCAACAAAATCAAAAATTCAGGTGTCATGATTGATAGTTATTTGAAATGGGATGTACACATTAGGTATGTTATTAAGAAACTACAAATCATCCTGTATAAGTTCCGGTACCTTAGGAAATATTTATCATCTAGTCACCTGAAAACATTGTATTATGCGCTAGTAGCAAGCCACCTACGCTATGGAATCGTAGGAAGGGGTGGAGCACTGCGCTCGCACATTAATTCACTCGAGGTTGTACAGAGAAGATTTTTATAAATAATTCTAAAAAAAAACAAATAGATTCCCTTCAGATATGTTGTATCAAGAATGCAAAATATTAGACATAAGACAACTATATTATCTGAATGTAATATCGAAATACAGAAAAAATATAAAAAAAACGCTCATTTACCCACCCACACTTATAAAACGAGACAAAGACACCATTACGTCATTCCACAGATAACTAAATCTATTTGCCAACATTCCAGATAACATGAAAAACATTATCAAGTTGTTTGAAAAAGAATTGAAAAAGTTGGTACATGAAACATAAAGATCTGTAATTATTGCAATAATTGAGAGGAAATATTATTAATATTTTATTCACGCATAATGTATTATTGGTAACGTTTTATTACTTCCCATATTATTCTTATTATTATGAATTGTTCACATCATCATTATCATTATTATCACTATATATATCATTGAAATCATTGAATTTATCATTATTATCATCATATTATGAATTACCATTATTAAAACTATTTCAACATAACATTCCAGAGATACCAATGTCGATGAGTCACCTATGCAATGTTTATTTGATTCGATATCATCGTTTTATATATTATGATTTTCATGATTTATGTATACATATATTTCTTTTTGTTCTTTGTTATATCATAGAGACCGCGTCAATCGTTATCATTATCTTTATTTAGTTATATTATATGTTTCTCGAAACAAGTGTTTACATCACTTATCGAGTTTTGTCATTTATTCATGTTATTTATACTTATAACTCCATTTTTTATGTATTTATGTATCTCATATCTGTTTTTTTTTTCATGTTATTTCACGAATAAATGATATTATTATTATTATTTTTATTATTATTATTATTATTATTTTTATTTCGACGACCATTTTCGCTGTTTTCATCAACACCCTTTTATTAGCCTCACCTGTATTCGATTCTGACCTGGACGCGATTCTGACCCAATTCGAACTGACCGATTGATTTGAAATTTGCCAGGTGTACATGAATCTGCACAGGGGAGGCAGATATGCCTTTCTCCTCTTGGCCACCCCTTTGACTACCGCGTTGAGAGTTGAAGTGTTGTCATGAACGTTAACGTAATAGTAGAAGATCCGAACCTAAATCGACCTTCGCCGAGCTGATAATAGAACGAAATATATTTTATCATGAATTTAGTATATTAGAAAACATACTAAAAATGGGTTGGCTAAAAAAATCCTGGGCGGACTATTTTTAATTATCTTTCGAAAAATGATTTTTAATTGAATGTTGCAACATCAGGATAATAAAAAAAAATTGTCCTGACTGAAAGTATAAAACGTATAGAATGTGCAGCCGTTGGGTTGTCTACTATTTACCTGGGCGAACTACTGGGTTGTCAGGTAAACACAGGTATATCGATGCCAGTTACTTTCACTGGATTGGATAATTAAAAAAAAATTATATCATCATAAGCGCTGTTTAATTACGAACACGTTGATATAGGGTTGTCTGCGAAAATTCCGGTCCTATTAGGGGTTTGCGAATTTTAAAGATTTTAATTTCAACGCGCGTGGAAGTGTGTGACAGAGAGATCCGAGGTAAGTATACTGTGTAATAATAAAGGACCCAACATCGCAGTCGCTTGTGATGGGACCCTGAATAGTATAGAAAGTGCGCATGCACGGTGTGTAAACTATGGAGGGTAGAGGTACCTCTACTACCCTTCATATAGTAAACAGTGCGTGTTATTTTGGAGCAAGTGATATTTCAGTAGCAAAAAAAAATAATTAAATAATTACATAATAATTAAATATATTTAATATAATACTAATATATAAAAACAATATAATATCAATATATTGCGTTATAACCATAATAATATATCTATAATCTATAATAGACAATAATAATATCAATTACTTACTTTGAAATTTTTTTGCTCTTTCTGGAAATAGAAACAAAGTGGACCGCCAAAAATTTAAATTAAGAAATAACAAAAAAGATAGACTAGACATCTTGTATTACGATTTAAAATTTTATTAAAAAACATTATAAATACAAAAATAATATTAATGAAAATTAAATTCTAATAAATATTTTCTATTCAATATCTGATTCATCAGAAGTATCATTTTGACTCTCGAATTCGTCTGATTCATTAGATTCTTCCTCATTTGCTTCCATTTCGACAATGTCCTGGATTTTCAGAGGAGTTTGATCTCCGATAAAACCTGTTGGTTTTAATAAATCATCAAAATGCCAACCATAGTTTTCAGGATTTGACTTCGCACACTTCGCACACTTTCTACTATTCAGGGTCCCATCACAAGCGACTGCGATGTTGGGTCCTTTATTATTACACAGTATACTTAACTCGGATCTCTCTGTCACACACTTCCACGCGCGTTGAAATTAAAATCTTTAAAATTCGCAAACCCCTAATAGGACCGGAATTTTCGCAGACAACCCTATATCAACGTGTTCGCAATTAAACAGCGCTTATGATGATATACTTTTTTTTTAATTATCCAATCCAGTGAAAGTAACTGGCATCGATATACCTGTGTTTACCTGACAACCCAGTAGTTCGCCCAGGTAAATAGTAGACAACCCAACGGCTGCACATTCTATACCTTTTATACTTTCAGTCAGGACAATTTTTTTTTATTATCCTGATATTGCAACATTTGATTGAAAATCATTTTTCGAAAGATAATTAAAAATAGTCCGCCCAGGATTTTTTTAGTCAACCCATTTTTAATATGTTTTCTAATATACTAAATTCATGATAAAATATATTTCGTTCTATTATCAGCTCGGTGAAGGTCGATTTAGGTTCGGATCTTAGACTATAAACGTAGAAATTGACATCTACGCATGCGCATTTTCCAATTCTTCACGTTTGCGTTGTTAGTGGGCTTACGGGTGTACGTTATCTCACGTTCCTTCACGTATACCTTAAATATCAACGTACGTTAACCAAACTATACTCGAAATTTGCCGATGAGTCAAAATTATCAAATTCGAGATCACAAACGAGTTCTGCATCAAGGAGTCCTCTAATTTTGACAGGAATAAATGTTCGAATCTGAACACACAACCAAAAATGACCAATACAAACCGAAAACAAAATGTATTATTACGTTATGATGACAGTGACGACCAAAGTGGCGACTTCAACTCAATTTAACTACAATACGTAAACGTTATTTTTCGTACGTTAACGTCGATGTGGAGGTCTACGTACAGTGATTACTTCAACTCTCTAGTGTGTCGCGAGCGATGCCCGCCGGACCAGGCAACCCGGCGGGGAAGATGCCTTACTCCTGCAAGCGGAGCTCTGCAGGAGTGGACCCTAGTTACTCGTGGGAACAAATATGGATGAAATAATAAACAGAGAAACTTTTTCCGAAGAGAAGAGGAAAGAGAAGGGCACTGTTGAGATGGAGAGCTCACTTGCAGACTCTGACATATTCACGAGGAGATCAAGTATAGCGAGATCACCACTCCTGAGGAGGTATTCGGTGTTTTCTGTCGCATCAGAGGCGTCAGGAACGTCTGAGACTACGGAAGATGTGTTTCTCACACCGAGCAGATGAGAAGGCTAACAAGACGAGGAGCTGAACCAGAGCTGCAGTTACACGCTAATGGGTAGAAGTCGCACAAAGGAATGCACCCTCGTGCAGGAGGGAGATCTTACGAACAGGAACCACAGCGACAGAGTCGAAGGGGCTCAGGGAGACTCTGAGGAGTTCATCTTCCAGAGGTATGAAAGGCAGGGGACGCCACCAAGCAAGCGGGAGGTGATGAAATTGAACATCGGCGAGCTGGCTCAGTTCCTAGGAGAGCTGAATAGGAGCAGCGAACAGCTGACTAAGCTAGTGGGAAGAAACCCGAATACACAGAAGGGTATAAAAAAAACTATAGAGAACCTTGGATATATTGTGAGGAATCTCAGCGTGAGATGCGAGGAATCAGAAGCCCAGCCATCAAGCACACCTGTGATCCGCTGCGCAGCTGATGAAAAAGCAGAAACGGACCCATCTGAACCGAGAGCCGCAAAATCGACTAGAGAGATAGGCACACAGACATCTGCAACGGAGATAGAGAAAGAGGAACTGGAAGAAATCACTGGCTTTGAAGCTACTTACAAGCTACTAAGCAAGAGCTGGCCGGAGGTCATCTATTTGGCAACGAGGGTAGTACACGACGACCCAGCTGCCCAAATATCTGATAGGGGCACAGCCCTGATTGTTGACCCTGCAGACAAGGGAGAGAAGGGTATAATAAAGACCATGCGGGATAAATTTTCAGAGGCGCTGACGATGATGAACACCTTGAAAGACGGTAGTATTGAGTACCTGATGAGAGCTACCCAAACTCATACTAGCAGGGGGGAAGATGGAAGCAAAAAGGGCTACACGTTCTTACTGCCATACGCATTGGAGTCCGATGAGAGATGCGGTCTGGAGAAACTGCACAACCTACTAGTGAATCTCAAGGAAACTATGCGGGACGAAGGACGCGCCCAGGTCTTGGTAGTCATCCAGGAAGGACTCGTCAGGAGAGTCTCCAGGAAAATGCTCGAATGCGTGCTGCATGATACGAAAATGAAGGCTATCATCTACGACCCAGGTTCAGGTAGGAGGCGAAACCAAGATCGACATTCCAGCCGAAAGCCGACAGAGACGGTGACTGTGAGAGCAGAAGAAAAATCGTACGCGGAACTGCTACGATCTGTCAAAGATGGAGTGAATGTCGACAGCATTGGCGTGAGCATTTCAAAAATCAAGAAATCGCAGGAGGGTGATCTGGTGCTCACAGTCGAAGGCGGGAAGGGTATGGCGGAGACCATTTGAGGAAAAATTCCCTTCGAATTGATGCTGCAGCAACCTCAGAGGAGGTAATAGAAGCTATCAAGACGGAAACGGGGAAGAGACACAGAACATCGAGATACAGGCGATGAAATCTGGATCGTTCAGCGGGTATACAGATCCGGATAAGCAATCTAGGAGTAGAATATAGACCAGTTGCAGAGTCAGGGAGAGAGTGATAGTAACGAGGTGCTATAGATGCCTCGGCTTCGGTCACCGATCTGAAGACTGCAGGGGGGAGGACAAGAAAGACGCCTGCATGCATTGTGGGAGATCTGGACATAGGGCCAGGGACTGCAATGGATAGCCCTATTGCATGAATTGCAATACCAAGGGGCATAGGTCAGATCAGACGAAGTGTCCTCACTACAGGAGATTGCTAGACGATTATAGGAGTCGACGCAAGGGCTATGCAGCGTAGTCTCATAATCCTGCAGGCGAAATTAATGCTTCCCCCGAGACAGATGTATTAGTGACCTCATAACCAAACAAAAAAAGGTTATCAGGATCTGGCAGATGGATCTGCGACAAGAGGACAGTCGTGGCAATCTTCTTCAGGAACCGAAAGGTCCCAGTGAAGGGAATTTATCCTATACAAGGCTACATGGGAGTGCAGTTACATAACTTCCTCCTGGTGGGCGTGTATATTTCCCCAAACATCGCTCTAGCGGACTTCAAGAGAAAAGTCGACGAAGTACTTGACTTCTGTAGCAATAACGAAGGAGAGTATCTCGTAATGGAGGACTTCAATGCTGAAACTGTGCAGTGGGAGTCGACAATATCTGACCAAAAGGGAGAATATCTGCTAGCTGGACTGGCTTCCGTGAACTTGATGATCCATAACGCAGGAGGAAGACCAAAGTTCGTGCGAGGCGACCAGGTCTCTTACATCGACATGACAGTCTCCTCAAGCCAGATGGAAATACGTATAAGAAAATGGAGGGTTTGAGAAGAGGAAAGCATGAGTGATCACAGGTACATCTGTTTCGAAGTGGTCGACAGAACACGCTCCGTACAAGAGGGAAGGACAAGGGAGGCGGTCGACTGCGAAGCCTTCAGGACATTGGTGCAGTGGGGGAGCCTGGAAGACACTCTCGAGGCAGGCATAAATCTCATAAAAAAACTCATACCAGAGCTGTACGACAAGGAGTATGGGGAGAAGCAGAAAGGTGCCCTACTGGTCTAACGAGGAGATCGAGGATAAGAAAAAGGAGTGCACAAGGATGAGGAGGCGGCAGCAGGATTCACGGCAGAGCAGCGTGCTAACGAGAGAAATATCCTCAAGGAGACAAAAAGGAATTCGAAAAGGCTTACCAACGAATCTAGAAGGAAACATTGGAAGGAATTATGCAACGAGCTGAACGAGGACATATGGGGTACATAATGGCTATCGTATTGCACTAGACAAGCTCAGCAAGCTGACGCCGGTAGACCTCTCCACAGCACAGAAGAAGACTATAGCTGAGAGCCTATTCCCGCAAAGGCATGATGGTATATGGCAGATAGAGCCAACGGAAGTAGCCGATTCTTCCACGCTGGAGGAGCTGAAGATGTCTGTGGAAAGCTCAAAGACCGAAAAAGCCCCAGGACCCGATAGAGTACCGGCGGAAGCCATAAAGGAGGCAGCTAAGATACCTCTGCGATAGGAAGGCATTGGTGGACAAGGAGGAGCACACAGTTACGGCAGGCGTCCCACAGGGGTCAGTACTGGGCCCTATTCTCTGGAATGTAGCTTATGACGGAGTTCTCAAAGAGCATCTGACAGATGGCGTCCGAACCATCGGATTCGCGGATGACTTGGTCCTTATCGCCAGAGGAAAAGATGTGAGGCAACTAGAGCACAGGGCTAATGCTCAGACGCATCGCAAGATGGCTTGCCGACAAGCAGCTGAACCTCGCTCCAGAAAAGACATAAGCAATAATCCTCAGGGGTCCCCGAAGGAAAATCCAGCGGGAGGAGCCAGTATTTCAGCTCATGGGCATGGAGATCAGACCCAAAAGGGAAGTTCGATACCTCGGAATAGTTCTGGATGATGTTGGTAGCTTTGGTAAACACATAAAATATGTCACCAAGAAGGATAGGGTGGGGAAACTCACTGAAATTATAAAGAATATAGGAGGACCTAGCAGTGGGAAACGACTGCTCCTTAGTGGAGTTGTCTACTCTCTCCTGCTCTACGGAGCGCCTGTATGGGCGCAGGCAATGAGAATAAATAGGTATTCGACAGATGATAGAGGGGATACAGAGGAGGGCGCTACTGAGGGTAGCTAGTGCCTACCAAACAACATCACTCAGGGCGATACAGACGGTAACCGGTACTATACCCATACACCTACTAGCACTGGAACGGAAGAGAATGTATGAGGGGGAAGACGGCAGAGCAGCGAGGGCAGAAGAGAGAGAAGAGTCTTCGAGAGCATGACAGGAAGAATGGCAGAACAACGAGACGACAGCACAGTGGACGAAGTGCTTGATCCCGGATGTTGTGCCCTTCTACAAATGCAACCACCGTCAACTCGACTACTATCTGACGCAATTCTTGACGGGCCATGGATGTTTCAGGACATACACGAGGATAATTGGAAAATCGGAGTCAGACGCCTGTATGTACTGCACCGACGCAGCAGTAGACACACCCGCACACACCCTCTTAGACTGCGGAAGGTGGAAAGGCGTGAGACACAGAACTCTCACGCTGATAGGAGAAATCTCGATAGCGAGTGGGTTAGTTGACCTGATGCTGAAAAGCAAACAGAACTGTTAGGCAGTAAGGCAGATGGCCAGGGAGATTTTGACGAGGAAAGAGGCAGACCAGAGATGCTTCTCTCTGGAGAGAGAGAGAGGTTTAATTCAGGCAAGGCAGGATGATTAAGCCAGACCGCTCACTACTGCGAAGAATGTTAAAAAACGATGCCGTGGAGGTGCGAGGCTGAAGGGGAGGTTTTAGCCGGTAGGAGTCCGGCCCCGCTGACTTGCGATAGATAGGCGAAGCAATCATCGTCCATGATGGATTTCCTCCCCCTCCCCCCCCCCTTCCCAAAAAAAAGGTGTACATAAATCTGGTGGCAAACCATCAATTTTTTTTTTAGACCAAAAAACGAAATTGCGGCTTCAAAATGACGGACGAGGTATGTAATTATGATCCAATTCTATCAAAAATTGACATCTGGGGTTTTTGATGTCGAAGAATATGATTCTTTCATCAGAATTAGGAGATTCAAGATGAAGGATCCAATATGGTGGACGAGTTTTGTAATTATGTGATCCGATTCTATTCAAAAACGGTAATCTAGGGATTTTTGGAATCGGTGATTATGATGCTTACATTGAAGGATTCGATATGGTGGATACAATATTGCGAACGATTTCGGTGATCATGATCAGATTATCTATCAAAAATCAGTATCTGGAGATTTTCGGGGTCGAAATTGGGTTCTTACGAAAAATAAAAGGAAACTGAAGAACACGCTCTTAGTCAACCGAACCCTGAGATTCAAAATACGTAGTAGTTTGAAGAACTGGAGGAAACCCCATTCATATAGAGTCAAACAGAAAAGAGGTAGGAAATTGAATACTTAATGTGTTGATAAACACACAACAAAAACTGCACCGATTACGGAGGTGCTGATATTTTCTCTGTTGTGGATTTATCAACACACTTTCATTATCTTATTTCCTACCAATTTCCAGTTTGGATATGTATAAATGGTTTTTTCTCTTGTTGTCAAAACTACTATTTCAACCTTGTCTTTTCTAATGGAGATTTACATAGGAGAAAAGGCCGAATTGAGGTAGAATCGGTATAGCTCGTTCACGAAAGCTGCTGTCAAAATTGCCAGTTCATATTGCTATCTCTAATAAAAGCAAATGGAGATGGTGAACGTTTACGATATTGAAGAAAAGTGATATATACCATGTTAATATTCGCTGTTTCAAAATTTCGACGCAAGCTAGTCAAATATATAAAAAATTCAAACCCTGAACGAATTCATCCTTCGCGAAATTATTTTCGAAAGATAACACGGAATATCAGACTGATTGAGAGTTCTGCAGCAAGGCGTTCAATGATCGGTTCAAGATGAGATATGTATATACATTTTCGAACTGTTTCATGAGTATAATTCTGTAGGTACGGAATGAGAAGAGTGTTGAATTATAACATTGTGAATGTTCTAGCCCAAGTGCTCATAAATCCGGAGATGTAATAACATTACAATGTAATGTTCATCAATCTACAGCGACAACATTCATCAAATTTTTTCTATAAATCACAATACGACTCAAAATCTCACCTACAAGAGTATTTCCGACGATTTGGATGTAGAATACTCAAGAAACAAAATTCTACACCTATCACTACCATGTAGTGCAAGGAATCAATCGGGAGGATTCTGTCAGGCCTTCATTTTTTTCTACTGAAATTGTTATGGTCTGATGGGTACCCATTCACAAATAACCTCTGCAGCCGTCATGATGAGCATTTTCGGTCCACAGAAAATCCAAAGCTCCGGATAGAATCGAGCCATCGAATAAGATTCTTGGTTGATGTCTGATGTGACATCATCAATGGTCGAATTCAGGGGCCATTTTCTCTTAGTGATTGGCTGAACGGAGATAATTATAGGAATCTCATGAGAGATACAGTTGAACCCTTATCGGGTGAATTTCCCATTACCCGAATTTGCCAAATATTGTTCCAAATGTTTGTACAATGGTGAATTGGCACTAACGGTTCAGTGCGATGGCCCGTTAGATTTCTGGACCTGAATACTTTGGACTATTATTAATGAAGATATTTTAAAAATACAGAGTATTTCAGGAAAACTAGGAACGCTGAAGATTTGTGAAGAAAAATTATACAAACAATCAATTCAATACAGGTGGCCACCATACGAAGAGCAGCAGTCGAGTTGTGCTTTGTCTCTAAAATTGAGGGGATCACTTCGAGCACCTAAGAAATTGATTACTTGCATTGTTTCACCGTTCAGTGTGAATATTTGGAGTTATAAGCCTGGTAGTGCCACATCAACTTTCTGATATCTGCTATATTAAACATACAAGGGCGATACATCGATGATTTGGTAATTTCATGTTCTATCCAATATAACCGCCAATCGAAAGATCAAAATTTGCGATATCTCCGAATCTAGTGTGTCTAGAATTTTTTTCAGTAAGTGTACCGAATTTCGAAATTTTAGCAGTAATAGTTGAGAAGTTATCGATAACTGGTGGAATCGATAGTTTTCAGTTTTTTCAGGATATTTCAGGAAATATAAAAGATATTCTCGTTTTCTCTCGATCTTCAAGATGGTCATGGAGCATTTGTTTCGTGTAATTCAACCTAGTTCGCATCTCTCTCAGTTTTTGATTAAACAATAGTGTACCATTGAATTTGCATTACCGTTTATAGTGGGAGTATTGCATGATAATCCAGAAGCACGGAAGTATTCTTTGGTGGTGCGTGAAAGGGTAGCGCGAGGTTGTATTCGAGCATTAAAGGGTAGTGCAGGGTGCATTAAAGCACATTGCTGCGTAATGCAGAAAGATGTCACCACAGGGAGGAAAAGATGATTGCCTCCACAAATATGAAAATTTGTGTACGTCGAATAGGTATACAGGATGCATAGGTATCGACGTGTTCGTTTATACGGAAAATATATGAATGTGGAAAGAAGCTACTAGTTAAAAGTGATAGTAAATTGAGTACGGAGTTTGCAGTATGAGGGGTGGGCAAATACTGCTGATCATACGATACTATACTTTTTTTAGTACATCGAAGACTGAATTCTTTGACACGATAATACACTACAAACTGTTTTACTACTAACCAAACCAATTTTTTACACCTCGACACATGTTTTGCTAGCTATGTTAGCATCTTCAGGCGAAGATTGAAACTAAATGCTCTATATCCTAGTGGGCTACTCATATACTAAGAATATGTCCACCCAACCGTTAATAAACAATAACCGCAAAGTTAATGTTATTAATGGTTGAGTTCACATGTTATATCACTAAACTATACAGAGGGCTAAATGGGAAAGGTTCCTTATTCATTACTCTATTACTTTTCTTAAATATTCCTTAGCTTTCATATGCATCTAATTTTCTAACATTATCAGCTTGCTTAACTAATTTGAGGTTGTTCATACGTCTGTTATGATTGTGACTGAACATGTGTTCAGCTACACACGATTTATATAGCCTACCATATTTCAAATGTGTTGAGCCTGGTTGGGCCCATAAATGTTTTATCACAATCATTACAACTGATTTCATATATTCCTGACTTTTCAACTGTGTCCACCTTATCCTTCAGATTACCTCATGAATTGCCTAGCTTTGACCCTGGCTGATGAACGCTTTCAAAACCTAAGTCTCTGAAAACCTTATCAAGTCCTCTTGTGTACTTGGGATTGGAAGGAATTGGGATTTTTCTCTGATTGTTTTATCCGCTTGGAAAGTCGTAGAATTCCTGACTGATATCTTAAATTCATTTCTACGTTTTAATGCATCTACTATTTTGATATCATAACCATTGACGCCAGCCACTTTATAAACAACATCGAATCTTTGTTTGCTCAGAGGAAATGAAACTAGTCTATGTACTAGGAAATTTAAACTTGCCATTTTGTGTTGACAACAGTGATTGGAGTCATTAGTTCAGTCATTGTCGATCTAAATGAAAACCTAGTAGGCGACCTAGTGCGAGGAGGTATAATATTGTCTGTTCATTCAATCAAAATATGTCTGTCTGTCAAGTGGCGCTGGGGATGAGAAAATGGAAAGAGCTCATTTGTTTATGTCAAAATAGACCATATTGGGTTGATATTCTCTTCTTCTATTTTTTTCCAATATGTACTCAACCACAGATGCGCTTTCCATCATTGACGTGATATTTGATACAAAGGCGATGAAGAAGATTCTTTCATGAGATTGAGATGTCATAATCAAAAAATTATTTTCTGACAGTTGTCATTAACTTATAACTTCGTCTTTGTGAATTTGTTATACTTTGAATTCGTATTCTTGAAAATTACAATTATTCCTAATTATTTCTTCTAGTATTGGTTTTCTATTGCAGTTTGTTGATTGGTTTGTGAGTGCGATTGTGTTATTTTGCAATGTTATCTGAAAACTTCGCACTCCAGGAGGTGGAGGTGTAAAATTATCAAGACCTGGTTTCCCCTATCCTCACTGTTGTGAATTTGAGCCACAAATCGTGAGGCATCAATGAGTTTATGCCATATTCATTGGATTGCAAGGTGAAATTTTTTTCTTGAATCGCATAATATTTGAAACTTGATGCATTGATATTTCAGGAATGGGAGTTTTTGAAGTGAGCGAACATGATACTGTATGTTTCCAACATTTTGAGGAAACTGTTTCTTGCCAATGAAGAATTGGAAACGGTTTTGGAAGGAGGGTTCGGTTCCAAGTTTGTTAAAGGAAGGTATATATAAATAAAATAATATTTAACAAGTTCCTACCTATACAAAGTCTTTGTAGCAATCAGCTTATTAGTTTCTAGTTGACTGGAACTATTATAGTTTCAGTACAAAAATTACCAAGAACTTGACTTTGGGACCTCTAAAAATTGTTCCATAGTCAATTTTCATTAAACTCATTTCAGAATGGTACAGATCATTGAAACTGGGGACAAAATAGATATCAAATATTTTTATAGTTTCAGACTCATCAATGTAGTTTGGAATATGATGCTGAAGAGGAACTCCTTCCTTAAGGAACACGACCTGAAGATAAGAAGCATCTGATGAGGAAACGGGCATTTGAACAGATATTATAGAATGATAATAAATAATAATGAAGTTTATTCAAAATGATTACATAATATAAATTAAAAAGTTATACATATTGGTATTGAATATTCCTATGGAAATTAAATAGTTATACATTGGTATTGAATATTCCTATGGTTCAATTTGTGGCAATTATAGACACATCTTCCCATATTTAGTGAAGTAAGTGGATAAGATGATTTTATAAAAAATAATCCTTGTTCAGCAAAACATAATATATTTAACCTATAAGTATACCTTTGGCACAATATATATAGGCTATATTCCGAATTCAACTGACACTACTGAATCTGCTGATTTTCCATTCCGAAATCAAAAAATTCACTGGAAGTGACAGATGCTTGTCAGCAGACATACTATTCATTCCAAATATTTCGACTCAACATTCTGCTGAAATTGCTTAATATCAAAAGGTAGTGTGGCTTCAGTGAACTGTCATATTTTAGAGGGGGAAGGAATGTAACATTCATTTCCGTTGTTAATGAAATGATTCTCAATATCAGAAAATACCTGGAGTATGAAGTAGTAGAGCAAGTAAGGAAAGGAGCAGCATTGGCTAAATAAACTAAATAAACCTGGAATGTCTCCTAAAATTCATCATTATTAAGGCATATTGCGATTTTCATGAATCTCAATTCTCAATCTGGTGCATCATGAGAAATGTATGGCAACAAAATGTCCAAGTATTCTTCATCACTCGAGCTTGAATCGCCATCGTCAGCAATCGTAGAAACTATAGAGGATACAAGAATCGATTTCTCTTCCATGTTAAATATTAAATTTTCAAAATTTATAACAAGTAGGAGGCTAAACATCTAGTTTAGATAAACGAGAAACTACTACTGATGAAAACCATGAAACCGTGTCCCGAATTACAGTAGTGAATTTTTGATTTTATATTTCGGAACACAGATTTTCAGCAGAGTCAGTGGATCAACTGACAGTACTGACCAGTTGAATTCGGAATATAGCCATAGTGTTTTCAAACTTACCTGCCAATACATCTGTACAGGCTGTCCCATTTTCGATGTCCTTACGGGATATCTCGCTTAATTTTGAAGATAGAGATTTGCGGTTTTCGCGAACGTTGGCTACTTTTTTGTGAAACTCACGAAACCGTGAACAAAATTTCCATAGCCCGCTTCGTTCCTGAGATACAGGGCGAAATTGAAAATATTGCATTCTGAGACTTCCCCTGTATCTCAGCTATCTTTCAACTTATCGGAAAAGTAAAAACTGCCACTCATACAGTTTTTCACGTGGAATCCAGTGGCGTAGTCAGATTTTCGAAATAAGCTGTCGTTATTTAGATATAACCCAAAGTTATGTTTTTTTAAATAGAACACCCTGTATATTTTTCAATATTTGAAACAAAAAAGCTTTGCGCTTTTCAAAAATATATAACACTTATATGATATTTTGAATATTAGTCCTGTATTTGGGTAATTTTCAGTTTTTTATGGCATGTCAAGACAAATAACTTCTACTTTTAGAATAGATATTCTGGCGCAATAATTAAATACCACTCATTTATATAGGGTAGAATGAGAAGTATTCATTTGAAATGATTATTCAATTAACAAATTGATAAAAACAATTTGATAAAACATAAAACAATTTGATAAAACAATAAATTCAAACACTACTACAAAACAATTCTATTAATTTTTCTTCTGTTGAAAATGTCTTATGAATATTGTTCAAATTGCTGCCCATTCTGTTGAAGACACAGCCGACATCTTCTGAGGATAGCGTCAATCGACCGGAGTAAAAATATAGGTCTCATACGTAAATATTCGAAAGCTTCTCTCGTAGCATTCATCAGTGAATCTCGATCTTCATGCCGCGTGTGATATATTTTATTTTTTATATAGCCCCATAAGAAGAAATCTAATATCGATAAGTCAGGGGACCTTGGCGGCCAGTGAATGGGACCATTATTACCAATCCACTGATTTTGAAATCTTGCATCAAGATAAACCCTGATGGCACCTGCGTTATGACAAGGTGCGCCATCTTGTTGGAAGAAACTGTGTCTAAATTGAGCCAACGGAATTTCGTCAAGTAGTTCAGAAAGACAATCATCTAAAATTTCCAAATATCTTTGGTGATTCAAGTTACCGTCAAAAATTCGGCAAGTCTTCCTCCATAAACGAAACAAGATACATTAAAGCCGAATCTGCCTTGCTGTTGGCGAACCACCGTTACGTGATGATTTTCATTTGACCAATATCGATGATTATTTCGATTAAATATTCCAGCGCTACTTATATGGCTTTCATCGGACCATACTACTGAACGCCCAAAATTTATATTTTCTTCCGTCTTCTGGATATACCATCTACAAAACTCAATGCGCTTCACAGCATCACCCGGGTACAAATAATGAATAGTTTGTGGTATGTAGGGGGTATATTTGTTCTTTTTCAATATCTTGGACACCCTTGTCTTTGAAATACCAAATGATGCTTCAATTTCTCTGCAAGAAGTATAATTATTGCTTTCTTCTACCTTTGCAAGGACACTTATTTCATCGTTTTCGGCATTTTCTTTCCTATAACTTTTTGGTCTAGGCTTCTCAAAAGATCAAAAATTTTCCAAATTTTCTTCCAGTCTGCCAAATATTTTCCTACTTGGTTGTCTCCTCTCGGGATACCTAAATTTTTTATCATATTGTAACTAACTGATACCCAGCAATTGGGAGATAGTGAATACCTTTCAAAATATAGGTCCTTCGCTTGATTTGCATTGAAGCCAACTTGGTAATATATTCCAACCATATCTAATTTCTCGTAGTTTTGATATCCTGGATTATTATTCGCCATTGTATGAAAAATTTGTAAACTTTGACAGGTAGGTGACAAGAATTGTAAACAATCTGCATTTGTGTTATTTTTTTCATAGCTACCTACTAATTAGGTCCACAGCTTTCATAGGCAATTAATAGTACTGAATATTGGTAAATGTGGTGAGTGTGTGACGAAACACTGTGTCAGCAATAAGGGAAATATGAAAATTTGTGAAGTGGATAATGTTGCCACATTTTTACAAGGCCTATTGATAAGAAACCTACATAAAAAACTGAAAATTACCCAAATACAGGACTGATACTCGAAATATCATATAAGTGTTATATATTTTTGAAAAGCGCAAAGCTTTCTTGTTTCAAATATTGAAAAACATACAGGGTGTTCTATTTAAAAAAACATAACTTTGGGTTATATCTAAATAACGACAGCTCATTCAAAAAATCTGACTACGCCACTGGATTCTACGTGAAAAATTGTGAAAGAAACAGTTCTTACTTTCCCTCTAAGTTGAAAGATAGCTGAGATACAAGGGGGGTCTCAAAATGCAATATTTTCAATTTCGCCCTGTATCTCAGGAACGAAGCGGGCTATGGAAATTTTGTGCATGGTTTCGTGAGTTTTACAAAAAAGTAGCCAACGTTCGCAAAAGTTGCCAACGTTCGCGAAAACCGCAACTTTCTATCTTCAAAATTAAGCGAGATATCCCGTAAGGACATCGAAAATGGGACAGCCTGTACAACAATAAACAGGGTATCAGAGGAGAACAAATTAGTAGAATAAAAATTGCAATAATTCTTCATAATTATATTCAATTTATTAAAATATATTTGTATTGTCATTCGTACATATACAAGTTATTTTCCAATAAAAAAAAATTCTAAATATCCCAGCATCTTGATATTTTGTGATTGGAGCAGAATATCCATAAGACATTGATGAAATAAACAGATTGAGTCTAACCTTATTGCTTCTATATATTCATTTCAGATGGGAAATTTTCCATTCTGTTCTCAAACATCATCATCCTTCTGGTACATTTCTTCTGAACATTACTCACATAATGATTCCTGATGTGATTCTTCCACATCAATTTGTTTGTATCACTCATAGTTTTTCGTTTTTCAACTGAAAAGCTATTTATGTAGGTACTCTTCGCTGTAGGTAGATACCTGAAATTTTCAAGTATAGTGATTCCGATGTGTACATAGTTTTGTTCTAAAATTTGTTCTATCCGTCATTCGGTTGCCCCCTTACGAGCAACCCTCAAAAGTCTTCGAAAGTCTTGTGCGAGCAAGGAATGACGGGAGCCTTACCTTTTAACGTGTGATCCCAAACACTTTCTTGGGCCATCAGAAAAATTTCTGCAGTCGACGGGGATCGAACCCACGACCGGCAAGCGAATGCGAATCAGAATATAGACACTCTGTCCGCACGGCTACCTGGCCAGTTTACATCACTAAAGACATGTTTTCTGCAAATAACGGAATTCCATGAATTATATAGTAACTTATCAAAAATATAGACGGAAATAAGCAGCCCCTACCTTTCTGCTTGGCTTGCATGTCGAAAAAGTATAAAAGCACTGATGAGTTTCCTAAGTTTCCACAGTTCCAACTCAAATTCAAGTTGCATCATAAGTCAACCTGATACAGCATTGCCTAAACATCTTCCTGCTTCCATTCAAGTATAGGTAGTTGGTTTTCATACTTGATAATATCTTTCGTGATAATGTTTCATTTTCGGGTTTCAACATGACAGATTTTTATTTACAAACTTGACAGGACCATGAAAAATGTTATGGGTTAGGAATAAAATATGAATAACTTAGTTTACTTAGTTCACGTAGATGTCTCTGAACTACATATTTTCTTCAATTGTCTTTTCGATGAACAGACAATACTATAGCTCCTGTCTTCTAACTACCTAACTAGGTTGTCATCTAGAACGACAATGGTTCAGTTTAGTGCTTCAACGCAATGACGGCTAAATGGACTGTCTGACGGGTTATACATGACTGTTCATTCAGCGAAAATCGGCAAATCGCCCTGTAATGAAACTTTGAAGGGACGGCAAGTGGCGTCATCTATTTCCTGTGTCAAATGAGCTTCTCAACATAACCTGCATTCATGATCCTGCATTATTTGTTGACAAATTTTCTTACTGTCAGCCTGTCACTCATTGTCACTCGAGATTGGAGAGCTTTGTTCGAGATACCAAGTAAAACTGTGAAAAGGCCAACAAAAAGAAGTGGTTAGGAGTGTTCATGCCGATTAACGCTATTATATGCATAAATAATAATGTCATTCAAGTGGAAATCATCTTCGTCAATTCGTGAATAGGTAAGGACATGTTCAATTATTCCATTGATTGAATTTTTAACTGCCTAATAAGAGCCATGGTAGCCCTGATCATCAGATACTTCTGTATTCTTAAAGTGAAATGTAGGTACTGCACCATTTCATATTGTTTCACAAAATCTGTGATCTCAAGTGATATTTCTTAATTTGTATTTTCAGGAAGATACTGAATTTTCTCAACACAATGTTGAAGCAGCTCTTCATGAGGTTTGATTGAATGATGACTGAAGACATTCAATTCTGATGATGCTATCTTTGCATAACCAGAATAGTTACTATATGAGGTGAGCTTTGTGAACAATTGTTAAATTAGGTGAGGGTTCAGAAAAATAATCAGGCATTTTAACTACAATATCAGGTATCTCCATGAATAGCAAATTAAATATCAATTTATCATTTCATACTTATATATTTCATATCAGATTACAGATGAATTGTATTGCAAAATCGATAGAACTATGCCAGCTTTAAAATCATTGAATGTTCTATAGCAACATTTCTTTATAGGTTCTGGGGATGGCAACACAATGAATATAAAACGGCTTGGATATGGGTTCTTGACTTTGGAGGATGAAGCTAGGTTACCTGGAGATCCTTTGGACACTGGAAATAAAAGAGGAAGATGATATATTATTGTGTATCCCACAATTTCTATTATCTATTCAGAAATCAGCAGAGAAGAAGCATGTTTTGAGTTCGAATATGAGCTCATCATTAGCTAATTTAATGGAAAAGGAAATTGTTTATTATGGTGACAATCTATAGCATAAAATTATTATATTACTTGAATAAATGCTTTCTATACATATCATCTATCTATCTATCAATCCATATTTTTCAACCATTTTCAAAACTTCGTGGAGACAGAAATAGTTATATGCATTTCAAAAGTTGAGTTTGCACTCTTTTCATCTTTTTAGATCTACTTGGGGAAGCTATAGTTAGTGGGCTAGTATCAGTGACAACATTTTACCTTATTTCACATACCATCTCATTCTTCTATCAAGAACACAAGGAAGCTATACCGGATTTCATTGATAGATGGGCATACATGATACATAAACTTAGGCCAAATAATTAATTCAAATTTTTGTGACAAAATTATCACAGCAGTGAAAAACATTTCTGAAAATCTCTGATAGAATAATTATTCTGTGATATTTGCCAGGAAGCAGGAACACAAAATACCTCAAATTGTAGTTGTGGCACTCGAGAAAACTCCTGATGTTGGCCTAGACTGATGATTCTCTGGGATTCAAAGAGCATACCTTAAACTCTATTCCTCTTTCATTCTTATAGTGTTGCTTTTTGGGATGCCCATCCTGTAGGTAAATGGTATTTAAGTTTGATTACGTTGCATTGATGGCTTGAACCATCAGGCTCACATGAAACAGTTTTCAACAATACTACTTCTACCCTACCTACCTATGCAACAACAATGCAGACTAAACATACCTTGAAAATTATGGTAAGCGATCCTTTCTGAATGTATGTCCCCATCCTGATAAGTCGCCATATGTAGTGCTATTGATCATCACTCTATAGTGTCTTCCAAAATCATTGACACAAACTTCAACACCAGAATTACCACCAGTGTTCTAATGGTGGAATCGAGGCTGAAATTGAAAACCATCAGAAAAGTGTACATGAAAAATCATATTCTTACCAATGTCTTTCAAAATAAAATTCGACCATTCTTGCTGTGGAGTTTATCACTGGGGTATGAGACACGAAAAAGCAAACCCCATATTTGATACGATTATTGAAACATTTCATTTCATACGCTAGAAGGCTGTAAATACATGATGAAGACACAACTAGCAAACCTGAATAAATAAACTACCAGAACTAAACACAAAGATGAATGCTTGATTGAATGGAAATCCGAAAAAGTAAAAGAATTTATCGATATTCAACAGAACACATCAGGGACCTGACAGTGACACAGTTTTGACACTTGATAATAATAATAGGTCGCGTGCACGAAGACCGACCCTGAAGGCAAAATATTGAAACACAACCTCATTCTTCTGTGAATTATTGAAACACAACCTCACTTTTTTATTTGGTTACAGAGGAATCAAAAGGTTGAAATAGTTTTTCACAATATTTTGGCATACGAATCGTGTTTCTTGCGTTATTCATTAATTCAAGCATGCCTTCGCATTGTGCTGTTGTACAATGCACAAAAAATGCAGCAAGAGACTAGGGAATATGATTTTTCAGGTAAATAGTAATCTCACATAGTTAGCATTATGAAATGTTGTCATTCCTTATTAAAATTCCTTCTGCCTTCTGCCACTTCTGCAATACAAGCTAATGCTGCTAAGAGATTGAAAATGTCTACAACACACACGATCGTCAGCATGTCAGACCAGTCCTACCGATTGATTGCATGAATCCAATCTTCTTGCATTATTCTAGAAATTTCAGGTATATTTCTATTAGCTGATCCTATTCCGATGAGAAATCAGAGAAATAACCAAATTTCAAAAATGAAAACTATGTGAGTGACTATAGTAGGTACTTACTTTTGAATCATAATGTACCATCCGGATTTCTTCATCTTCCGCTGCAGTTTTTGTGCATTTTACAACAGCACAATGTGATGGCATTAGCGAATTGATGAATAGCGGAAAAATACGATTCATATGCCAAAATAATTGTGGAAAACTATTTCGATCACTTGTAAACAAATATGTTTTGCCTCCAGGGTCGGTCATCTGACAGTTCTTGCACGCGACCTATAATTCAATATAACCTATGTTATTGGAAAACAACCGAATAAGAGCTAAACAAAGGACTTCTCCGCAAAGGACGGCAAGTAAACCCCTCTGGTGGAGAATACACTGTACTGAGTGATTGGACAGTCATGTAGTACTCGTCAGACAGTCCATTTAGCCGTCATTGCTTCAACGTATGAAATAACATAAAACTCAAATCTGATGTCATTCAGAATCAAAGATGTTGGTACCGGCCCTGAAAACATCGGTAATCTCGGTTGATTAACAGACCATTCCGACAAAATTGTCATCTCTGCAAATTCCTCATTAATGAGTTTACATGCTTTATAATCCCACATATTTGGATTCAGTCTTCGCCTGTTGTTCGTCTTGTTCGCAGGTGAATACAGACCTTGTGAAAGACTGTTGGTTTTTCAAGAAGCTTCCTTACTGAAAGTGATTTTTAACTGGCGCAGGTAGGATCCCATAAATTGTTCGTATCGTACAGACAGTTTTTCATTTCAACGATTGATTGGGATAAGAAACGAAAAGTTTGGTAGTGAAAAAGACTGACTAGTTTCGAAGGCTTATCATAGTTCATAGTTGGATAGTTTCGTTACTGGACTGGGACGAGTAAATAGTGTGCAAGGGATACAAAAACTTGAGCAATCAACTGGAAATTATGGAAAAATAATAGCATCTCTAAACCTATAGGCATCTAGAATACAAACACTCTTCATTCGAATTTTTATGACTGATTTTGAGTTGAAATCAAGAATCACATCAAATATCAGGAACAAATTACCAATTATTGAGACTGTACATAGATTCGATTCCTACATATGATGGTTATACCCTCACACCCTCAATATTTTCATTTAGAAAATCTCATCAATACATTTGTAACTCACGATGATGTTGCAAAGAATGATTTCCTGATGAGAGCTATTACGGTTGATCTGACTGGTAGAGATTCAAGAGGATCTCGAACGGAACTGTG
The DNA here is from genome assembly GCA_918026855.4 of Phaedon cochleariae. Lineage (NCBI taxonomy): Eukaryota > Metazoa > Arthropoda > Insecta > Coleoptera > Chrysomelidae > Phaedon > Phaedon cochleariae. The sequence continues at coordinate 18,886,099 of OU896710.1, read as the reverse complement.
ACAAGTTGGACAGAAATCAAGCAAGCTTTGGTGATCAACGTAATATTGTTTTTTGTTGCGAGACCTCATTTCTTTGAGACCATCAAGAACTGGCAACCCATACAATTTTGGTATGTGTTGCCAAGAATCAAGAAGTCTTATGTAGAAATTGAATACTCCAGTTATGCCCGCAGAAGCAAACAATATTTGACTTGAAAATTACAATAATATATCCCTAAAAAACAATCATACGTGGATTATCCGGACAGTGACAAACGGATGTAGTAGTAATATATCTTTCAACTCTCAACAAGAGCCACAACAATTATTCTACTCAAGACCACAAATCAATAATTTCCGACGTCAACCATTTTGCGCCAACGCCAAAATCCATCTCAACAAACTAGGCAATTTGTTCGACCCAATAATCAAAACTAAATACCTGAATCTATATGGATACATCATCTATTATTCCTCTTATGAAACCACCCTCAAAGTTTATCTCTTACCAATTATACGCACAAAATATTGAGGAACAGTTCGAAAACCTGTTCGAATACATAAATCAAGATTTCTATGGAGTTTATCAAAATCATTCGTCTCCAGATAAATATAATTATTACGATATTTCTCAAAATGATGACTATGATTATTATGATCTTTCCGCAAAACTAAATTCCCAGAAACTGCATACGCCCTTGAAACTAGTCCTCCGACTGAATATTCTCAAGAAGCAACGGCTTCCACAAATCTGTCATAATACACGTGAATGTTCTCAAAGCAAATTCTCCTTACATTTCCATACCTCAAATAAATGCAAACATTTTAATAGATACAGGGAGTTCCAAAAGTTCAATGAATCCAAAAGTAGCGTATCAATTTTATCGAAATATCATTCGTAAAGAACCTAAGATCGAAACAGCTCATGGCATATTTATGTCATGACGAAGTTGCTAAAATTCCAATTTCCCAAATATTCAGAGTGAATGGAAAACAATGAATAAATACCTACATTTTATTTATTCAAGTTCAGCAAAAAAATTGGTGCATGGATAATAGATGTAGACCATATATTTACTACTCATATATGAAGCATAGTAACGAAATCGACCAATAGTCGTTGATGCGTAGGTAGCAAAAAAATAATGCGGAAATTAATAATCAAATATGGCTTCAAATCTCAAATTTTGAAATTGGTCTTAACTCTTCATCATTATTTCAACGCTGATGATTATTTCTGTGTATAATGTCCTAGAAATTCGATTATTTGCGTTTTTAGTTCTCGTGAGGTGTAATTTACGTCATTGAATAGGTTGAATTTTTTAGAATTCTATTTCATATCCCTTTTAATTGGGACAAAAACTTTTTTGGATGCAGGGCGTTTGCATAAAAAAAAAAATAGGCAGAAATGCTCTTTCAATAGGTACCTGATACATTCATTATTCCAGATTCTTTGGGATTTTCTCTCCTCGTTTCCATAAAATGAAAATATGAATATCATTCCAATATACGTGTAGTAAGGACAAATCGGATGATTTTCTCCAAAATGTCACTGCGTTTCAGAGAGCCTCAGAGAAAAATTCACTAGCTTGTCAGTGACAATTTGTATTGAAAAAGATTTGGAGAAGAGAAATAAAGGTATATAGAGAGAATATCAGATTTCCACTTAGCTTTGGATGTTTCGGGAACGAATCTGCTCCCATTTCCAACATAAAAAATGAATATTTGAATAGCAATGGTGAATTCAAGATTTATTAATGAAAACATCTTGTTACTCATTTGATTGCCATCGTCATCAATTGTCACTGAGGAATGAGAAGTGTCAAGACAAATAAGAAATTGCTATTCAAATATCCATTCCTAATGTTGAAAACGGAAGCAGATTCGTTCCTGAAACGTCCAAAGCTGAGTGAAAATCTGATATTTTTTCTATATACCTTCATTTCTCTTCTCCAATCCTTTTTCAATACAAATTTTCGGGGTCAAGGGGTCGGCTACATGGCCACCGACTCCAGGGGAATAGCAGAGGAGGTCGGGCAAACCTCCCGAGGAAGCTATTCCCAAGACCGTCTGTGCGCGATGTAGAATCGCATCCTGCCCGAGGTGGCCCTGCATAAACTAAACACAGCGGATCTAGACAAGGTAAGTCGAAACAATCCCCCAAGTCAAGGTGTGAGAATTCCGTGCCGAGGACTGGATGGTAGCAGGGAGTGCTATTAAGAACGGAGCCTTGGGGACACCTGGCGACCTCCCCAAGTGAGACCCCTTCCCCTGCAAGGGGCGCTGCAGGGGGCGAAGCCAATTCCCCATTACTCGAGGGATCATTATGAAACCAAAAAAACAAAAAAACAAACCAGGGAGGACTGAGGTAACACCCCAGACCCCAAATGGGGGAACCGATTCGGGACCCTCTACCTTACCGGAGGGAACTCTCAGAGGACCCTCCAACCCATCCTTACCTTCCTCTGGAACCACTCAGGGATCAGAGGGCACACAGAGTAGCTCTTCGGAGCTCTCATTTACCACCCCTTCCGAGGTCACCCCGGTGACCTTGGACAACACCCCAACGATGGGGGATTCCTCCACGGAGCCCCCCGTCTTCCCTACAAACCCTCTCCCTACCCCCACCCCTGACCTCCCTCAGACCTCCCTAGAAGAAGCCGAGGAACGGCAACGGAACTTGGTAGATGAAAGACTCCAGTGGACAAGAGTCAAAAAGCCCAACGTCTGTGGGGCCGCGAGGAAGCGGTAGAAGAGGGAGCAACAGCGGGGTCTTGTGGCTCCTCCAGGGGGAGCTCCTGATCTAGCAGAGGCTGGCACATCTTACGATGTTTCCAAGAGAGGATCCTCAACAGGAGCCTCTCAGAAGGATCGGACACCTGCCTCCAAAAGAGGCAGGACACCAGGGTCTACTCCAGTGGAGACCGGGCGGGAGTCCAAAGAACCAAGGGTCGGCAACCACGGCCAGTGGAGGGCGGACTACGCACAGGTTTCCGCTGGAGATAAAGCTCTGCAGTTGGTCATCACCCAAGAGGATCAGCCTGAAGGAGGCTTCGGTGAGGATCAACTGTTAGAGTTCCTCGATGCTGTGGGGGATGCGATTGCAGATATCCTAGCGGGTACTGCACCTCCACAGTTCCAGTCTACACGACTGTGGCGAAGGCAGCTGTTGGTAACTGCTACCAACGAGTTTTCGAAGGAGTGGCTCACCAGGGAGTTGAAGAACATCAAACCCTGGAAAGACGCCACTCTTACTGTCATGGACCCAACAAGGCTCAAGCTACGCCGGGCAATGTTGTGGATCCCTGGCAAGAGGTTTCTGCCTAACCAGGAAACCCTCAAGAGACTGGGGAAGCAGAATCCAAGCCTCTCGGTATCTCCTTGGAGAATCTGGGAGAGGAAAGAGGAGAAGCAAGGACTTCGCCTCGTGGTGGGGATGGACGAAGAGTCTATCAGGCTTCTCAGCCTGATGAACTTCCAGCCCTACTACAGTGCGACACAGGCAACTGTGACCATCCTTGAAGGACCCATGGCTCAACAAAGAGTGTCTAGGGGTACCGATCAAGGGACCTCCGGAACCCGGACCAGGTGAGCTGTGCCTGCTGCCTCGGCCCCCCAAACCGGAGGAACCTCACGAGGGATCTCTGAAACGGTGGCCGAGGAGGCGCGTACAGAAACGTTAGGCGTGGGTGAAAGAGGAACTGCTGAGGTCGGGGCTCCTACACCTGAAACTGGAGGATCGGCAGACGATACCTCCAGGAGCGACATGGTAGGAGGAACTCCCTCGAGGATCTCCTACCGGTCAGAGTCGCCTATGAGCGATGAGGTCCAACCAATGGACCTCGGAGTGGTGACTGAGGAAGCCGAAGGGGAACCCCAGTCAGACCAATAACAGGAGGCCGAGCCGACGAAGGGGGGCGATGGAGCCAAGCTGCGGAGGAGCCACAACAAGTAAGTTAATTTATGTCTGTAAAAGTCCTACAAATTAATTTGCAACATGGGGAAGCCCCAACGGCTCTGGCATGCCGAAGGATCCGAGAGTGGGACATAGATATCCTACTAATACAGGAGCCTTGGACATACCAGGGCAAGATAAGAGGGCTAGGAATGGGCGGAGGAACGGCCCATTACTGTGCCTCTGTCGATACCAGCCCCCGGGCGTGTATTTATACAAAAGGCATGAAGGTCTTCCCTGTCCCAGGATTCTGTACCAGAGACCTGGTGGCGGTAGAGATCCTCATGCCGTTAAATGATCGCACCCAGGAGGTAGTAGACTGCTCAGCGTATTTTCCGTACGAGACAGCTGCTCCGCCTCGGGAGATCGAATCGTTAGTACGATATTGCGAGGAATCTGGGAAGAGCCTTCTCATCGGCTGTGACTCGAATGCCCACCATATTCTGTGGGGCAGCCGGGACACGAACCCGAGGAGAAGTGCTCTGCTCGAATTCCTCACCACCAGTAATATGGAAATCATAAATGAAGGCTCAGTACCTACTTTTTTCACGCCTAGGCGGCAATCTGTTATAGATCTTACTCTATGCACTCGAGATATGTTGACCCAGGTTCATTCATGGAAGGTGTCACAAGATGAATCTCTATCAGATCATCGACACATTCTGTTTACGCTGGGCGGTATAAGCGCTCCAGAAGAAGAAACATAAAGGAACCCTCGTGCCACCAAGTGGGACCTCTTTCGGAAGGAACTCAAAGGAAGGCTTGTGGGTTTGCCATCAAAGTACGGGAGTGAGGCCGAAATAGATACAGTGGTGTCGTATCTTAACAAGGCCATCACTTCCTCGTACGAAAACAGCTGTCCACTTAAAGACAGGGCTACCAATGCTAGAACGCCATGGTGGAATTCAGAAATAGAAAACCACCGCAGGCTCACAAGGAAGCTTCTGAACAAAGCGAAACGCACAAACGTACCGCAACACTGGGAAGGATATAAGTCTGCCCAGAGAGCGTACAAAAAATCCATTCGGCAAGCACAAAGAGACAGTTGGCGTGCCTACTGCAGAGAAATAAACACAATTTCTTCAGCGGCAATGATATGCAAAGTTCTCTCCAAAGAACCGGGAAGAGGAGTGGGCGTGCTGTCAGATGGTCGAGAAACCACAACGGCAGAGGAAACATTGCAGCACCTCATCTCCACACACTTTCCGGATTCAGAAATATCCAACGAACCACCTTTGAGGACGAGCCCAGTGAGAAGAACTCACATGGACTATCAAACGGCGTCAAAGGTGGTTACATACGAGAAGGTGAGATGGGCTGTAAAGACATTCGCACCATTTAAATCACCAGGGGAAGATGGAATATTTCCGGCCCCCCTACAAGAGGGACTGGACACCATCATTTCCCTGCTTATGAAGATATTTCGGTCCTGTCTGGCTCTGGGCCCCTTACCAGTAGGATGAAGATCGGTTAGGATCGTATTTATCCCGAAACCAGGGAAAACAGATTATTCCGATGCCAAAGCGTATAGACCCATCAGCCTCACGTCTTTCCTCATGAAAAGACTGGAGAGGATGATATCATCTTGTCCATAAGATAGATGGAGTTCTAGCTGGTGGACGCTCAGCCATGGGAGTCTTTCTAGACATAGAAGGAGCATTTGACAATACGTCATTTGAATCAATATGCCATGCCGCGGAGAGACATGGGGTCCATTTAAACTTGACCAGGTGGATTAGGGCCATGCTATCGCAGCGAGTGGTAAAAGCAGAACTATGTTGGAGGTCGGTTGCTGCCAAGGTATCAAGAGGATGTCCTCAAGGAGGGGTTTTATCACCACTACTATGGTGCATGGTAGTAGACGAGCTCCTCATAGATTTGAATAAGCCAGGGCTATATGCGCAAGCATATGCAGATGACTTGGTAATAATGGCCCAAAATCAATCGGCGAACCGGCTAGGGAATCCAATCATGGAAGCCCTCAATGAAGTGGAACAGTGGTGTTCCACCAGTGGCTTGAGAGTCAATCCAGAAAAGGCGAACTTGGTATTATTCACTAAGAAACGCGAAATAGGAACACTCCCTGAGATATTTCTCTCGGGAAAGTGTCTCCAATATAAGAGCTCATCAAAGTACCTTGGAGTTATAATAGACTCCAAGCTCACTTGGAATGAGCACATTGCAAACCGCACTAAGAAGGCTGTATGCTGCTTCTGGGCATGCAGACGAGCCTTCGGAAAAACATGGGGTCTCACACCCAAGACCCTTCACTGGATATACACGGCAGTAATACGCCCAACACTTACGTACGGGTCCATTGTATGGTGGACCAGTACCAATAAGGGCAAGACCAACAGAGAACTGGATAAAGTCCAGCGACTGGCCTGCCTGGGAATAACAGGTGCTCTGAGAACGACGCCTACCAGGGCTCTTGAAGTTCTGTTAGGTCTGCCGCCTCTACACCTGTTCATACAACACGAAGCCATGAGAACTGCTTACCGACTCAACGGTGCAAACCAGTGGGTCGGAACAGAAGCAGATCATGGACACTTCCTCATATGGAATAAGGCAAAGGAAAACTGTCCCATCCTCATGATGAGAAGGTATAACACCTTGCCAATTCTGAACTTCAACGAAGCCCCAAACACTGTCATCTCTACGAGGGAAGAACACAACACCTGGCGTGCCTCCTCCTAATGAGTCAATCTGGTACACGGATGGCTCAAGATTTGGGGGCAGTTCAGGTGCAGGGGTATACAATGAAGAAACAGGGAAAGAAATTTCAGTTCCTTTGGGCGAATATGCCTCAGTGTTCCAGGCAGAAGTACTTGCAATACTCACCTGCGTCCAAGAAAACCTAATTATGAGAGGTCGTAGACCAATCACTATATGCTCTGACAGCAAAGCTGCAATACTGGCTTTGCAATCCAATAGGATCACATCTAAATTGCTGTCCGAGTGCAGAAAAGCCTCGGAAAACCTGGCAAAATCAAGAAAAGTCAGCCTCATGTGGGTCCCGGGACATTCGGGAATACCCGGAAACGAGGAGGCAGACAGACTGGCAAAGATCGGTTCAGGACGGACCTCGGTCGGACCGCAACCAATCTTGGGAATACCAAATAGCCTGGCAATGTCATCTATATATAGAGGAACAGCTGCAAAAGCAATTCCTCAAAATATGGCAGGACACACCAGGAATGAGACAATCCAAGTTCCACATAAAGGAACCTTTGAAGAGGCTCGCAAAAGAGGTTTTATTCCTAAATAGGCGAAACCTTAAAATGGTAGTGGGGCTCATAACGGGGCACAACCACCTCAATAGGCACCTAGAGCTTATTGGGATCAAGGATGACCCCCTTTGCAGATGGTGCCTGGAAGATGACGAAACGTCATCACATGTCCTCACTGAGTGTCCAGCACTGACGCATCAGAGGAGGGCTGTCCTTGGCAACATAATTTTGAGGCCAGAGGACGTAAAAGAGATTCAGCTGAGGAAGCTGCTGAACTTCTCCAAGGCAGTCGGCATACCCAGCTGAATGTCGTTACATGTGGGCGCACAATGGGCCCAAATAAGGAGGCCCACATGCAGGGGGTTCACCCGCCCACCAGTGCTTCGAAGAAGAAGAAGAAGAAGAAGATACAAATTTTCACTGACAAGCTAGTGAATTTTTCTTTCAGGCTCTCTGATAGGAAAATTTCTCAAACGCAGTGACATTTTGAGAAAAATCATCCTTACTACATGTATATTGAATTAATAGCCATATTGTTTTTTGTGACGGGAAAAAAGTAAGGCATTTCATCGCTGTTGGCAGGTTATAAAATGTCACTTTTCATAAATTACTTTTTTCCGTGGGAAAAAAGTGAGTACTTTTTTCCCGGATATATGTCACATATATATACACTGTTGATGGCTTTTGTTGTGCTATAGTTCCGAAAAATGGGTCAATAATACCGTCTCCGAGAAAGAACTGCAAGTCCTTTTATCTTCCATTCGACTTCGCTGTTACGTATATTACTAAACAACCGCTGGATTCGCAATTTTTTTGAAATCAAATCACAGAATTAGACTGACAGAATTGACATCAGATATTTGATTACCTAAAGAGAATGATGAAGATGCCTACAACGCAGGTTGAATTGTTGAAAAAATTATTGAAATCCCCGATTTTTTGGACCTCTGAAAACGAGGCGATGATGTGACGTCAAAACCCTAATACTGAAACAAGACTATTCCAGACAGAGATGAATGATACATGATTTCTGACAGAGTGAATCAGCGCGAGATCACAGTTGAAAGAATTAATATATCAGTTGCCTCAGTCTCCGTCGGGCGTTTGGTATTTTCTTGTAAATATGGCGAGATGAGGTTCTACAAGCTTCTAGAACAAAAGAAGGGTACGGAAGATCATTCGAGAACGTTCGAGGAGCAAAGCCTGCCAAGGGATCTGATATATAACGACGGCCGGACAACTGCCGTCAGTCAGTCAAGCAGCGAGTGTCAGAGAGACAATCATATCCCGCGTGATATAAATCATTTTATATTAAATGTAGTCCTAAGATTGATATAAATTAGTGTACCTTGAGTTAAAATGAATCAGTTCAAGAATAAATATTGTCGTGTTCGCTTCTGCACCCGAATAACGTAACAATATCTATATATCCTTTAACAATAGTGTACCATGACATTTGCATTTATCGATGTGCTTGCCAGTGCGCCAACCAGACGGTATACGGGCTTTGCTGTTTGGAGAATTTATAGGACAGCATAACTCTGTGAACTGTAATGATACTAAAATTTTTATTATCGAACTGCAGATTTGAGTCTAAATATTTGTTTCAAAACGTGTACCCCAAGATATACATTTATGAAATCAAATATCGATGATACCTAGCTCAGTGATGATTTATTATATACTCACCTCAATTTTATGTTTCATGAATAATTTCGCTTTATCATATTCATTTTCACAACTTTCTTTCGGCACATAATCAGAATATTCAGGGAAATATTCGGTCATATTTCCTCCCTGCTGAATTTTCCGTTTCAAAACGTCCTGTTTGTTCAAGAAAACTATGAGCCCAGCATCTCTCACGAATCTGAAAAATTAATCAAGGAGTAAAATTTGAAATATGTTTGTAAGCCGATGTTGATTTGATACTCGATTTCATAAAGAATTTCATGTAAGTGAGTATATTTCATTGATGTTCATCATCATATTCGAAGTTTTTGTAGTAACCCCCCTATCCCCGATGTGGTAGAAAAAAGTGAGAATGAGTCAGATCCGTCATTTTTATTTCTACTCCAGAATTTTCAATATATAGGACTACTATCATACTTATTGTGATACATTCAATTCCAGATACATCGGTGGAATGCAATTGGGAATGGATCAAGATTCACTTATTATCTGTGACATGCGCTGTTCGACAATAGGTAACCGTTGAATCACCAATACTTAATTATTATATGCTAGCCGCTGAATATCAGCGGGTTTTAGCTCGGCTGTCTTTTACAGTTGGACAACCCATAGGTCCACCAGACTACATGTACAGACTTTTTTAGAGTTGTAATGACAAAAGCCTAGGGAAGTTTCTTGTAAACGAAATATTTAAAAAAAGTTTACATGAACATGGGTTCAAAATGCTTCGTTTTCGAGATATAGGGTAGGGTGTTCAATGAGTTTCCCAGCAAACATGTATCGCGCGGGCCTTTAGACGCCCTCCAAAAACTGCCGACAGTCAACATCAGCGGGCCACAATCATGATACATCGTCGGCCCGGCTAGCCCGTGTCGCACCGGCCGACTATCTACCGACACTATTCGGTTAGAAATAAAAAAAAGATATAGTCGGGAGTCGGACTCGAACTTGCGATCGAACGGATATCCAATCAACTGTCAGATGCTTATACCACTAGGCTACTGCGAAACTTGAAAGATACTATTACGAATCCATCAGTCAACAGAATTGAAATAGTACAATACTTCAATTATATTTGATATTTGATCATATACGATATACCTATCATAACTTGTTGATTCGACGACGTAGAATAGGTTTAGTCTGATAATGTTCTAGCCACATTACTTTTCCAGTGTTTGATCTATTACTGTGAATCAAATATTTTTCGAATATAGGTAAAGAGCTGAACTTCGCATTGGAGCATCATTGTTATAATATAGGGTAATGAACAAATATTTAGCTCAAAATCATTACCACAAAAATGGATTGGTAGACAATAACGAGTTTAATTATTGTTATATAACATATATCATTATTCTTGATGTCGGACGATAGTTTGCTGGGATCAATCATAAAACTCACCAACTTTTTCTAAATAATATTAATATTATCACGCCGTTTAACAAATACCTGAAGACAAGTGACAGACAACTGACGCGATCTACGGACACAGAACTAAAACACGAATATAAATTAGCAGTACTACCAATGCTCAAAAACCCAGTGATGCCAACATTGCGTTTGGTTCAGTTACCACTGACCTGTAAACAACATACATACTGCGTCAAAGCGACATCGGCAAGATTGTCGGGAATTTTAAACGGGCAATTTCTGGCTGAATAACAAACATCCATTATAAACATGCGTACGTTCAGCCATGGCGGCAAAACCGATGTCGTTTCAACATTTTAACGACATAGGTGTGCCGCTGCCGACAACTAACCGCAGTTACCAGCAATCGGCCGCCTATTTACCGCTCAATCATGTTTGCTGGGTATCATTATAATCTTGAGAAAATATTTCTCACAAAATCTGAGGATCGTATACATTTGAGAGAGGGTATTGAATTTTATGTCTTCTTCGTTTTCATGAATAATAATGTGTCATATATATTTTGATAATATCTCATTATTTTCATTTTTCCTCATGGAATTCAGAGATATGCCAAAGTATGCAATTGTATATTTTCCTCGAAAATGAAGCAATATACGCAAAAATAGCATTCGTCAAAAATGTATTTTCAGTTAGTTTATGAGAAGAACTCGAAAAGAAACGCAAAGTGACTTTCAAAAAAAAGCTGACTTGCTCGATGGGTGTTCTCCTGGAAATTCTGGATCGAATCTAATTGGTACAGTAAATGTTTGATAATTGTGTGAATAAATCATGAGAATATCATTCGAATCCATCTACGCGTTTTCAAGATTTCAATGAAAAACATGTTTTCAACTTGGAAACGAATCATTTTCGGACCTATTTCATAATATGAACTTTTCTTCATATTTTATTGAAGGAAATCGCCCCAAGGCTTTCTTAACCACCACTCTGAAACACCCTGTATAGAGTGCCTGTCCGTTTCCCCCTACTAATTTTTGAACTACCCGGTAACATCGCAACGAAATCCAGAGGCCTCGTGATTCTCAACAGTTTCATCTTCACTCTTGAATTCAATAGTTTCCGGAAAGCGACATTTTGGTCATTTCAAACCCAACCAAAAACTTGAATATTGTTTTTCCTATAAGTTTGCGCAGGAAGAAATGAAGGTGTCACTAAGACAACTAGTTTTTTCCTAAGCAAACTTGATTGGAAGCAAAATTCGATATTCCGGTTGGGTTTGAAATTACCAATTACCATTTTCAAACGTTGATATTCCGAAAACTCGAATTTGGGAGTAGTCAGCTGAAACTGTTGATTATGAGATTTCGAATATAGAATCACATAAGGGGTGTTTCATGAATAAATTGAAAAAGGCGCGCAGCCGCCATTTTCAAACTTTTGACTGTCATATTCCAAATAGACAATTATTTGTTACTTCCTATTTGGAGCCGCCAAATTTCGTTACGATATACCATCAGGTGATTCAAAAATTAGTAGTGGGTAAAACGAACTTTGGACGAGCACAATATATACAGGGTGTCCCGAAATTACTGAAAAAGATTCTAATCAAGGATTCTAGGAAAGAAAAAAGTTGAAAAAGTGTACATGAATAAGGGTTTGAAAATGGACACTTTTAGAGATGGAATATTTTCGTAACCCTCTGTGATAAAATAACCGAATTTTGTTTATGATCCTAACATTTGGAGTCCTTCGAACAGCGGATTGATCTTTCGAAAAACTATATAATATATGAATATTTCTTACTATTACAGGAAGAACAACATCATTGAATTATTGTATTCTTGTACGAATATTGTTGGCCATATTTTAATCCACATATGTTATCTATAGATACAAGAAAGTGATCTGTCCTTATTCCACTAAAGGAGTATCACGTGAAGAAAACAACATTAGGGTGTATCTCATTCATTCGAATATTCAGCGCTAGGGATCTCTCGGCTCTGACCAATTAGTTTTTTGTAACTATTTCAATTTCCCTTGAGGACCTCTCAATATTCTATGTGAGGCTATCAGCTGTTACCTAGACTATTTTGAATTTCGACTTCCACGTGCCATGGCTGATGAATTTAGGAGATCAGGCATTACGTGAGAGTTGCCTAAAGGAAATTACAACCTTGAGTACATTGGCTAAAGATGATAGGACGCAAGAAACTTATTTTTCTGAATTCGATCGGTTCACGCAGATTCTATACACACTGAGTTTTTGAAATACCATGCAAGTAGTCTCCCATTCCTGTTCGCCGTCTCTAATGCAGATCTTGCTGCCGAAGACGTACATAAAGGAGTATTTTACTAAGAACTCTTATCACGCAGGAGCTATATATTCGATCCTTTCTAATATAATCTTGATCAATCGCTTGTTGGCCAATCGTCTTTCGATAATATGTCGAATGTCCAGCTACCTAAAATCGAATTTATCAAATTTAGTGGCGATTTTCGGACCTTTCCATCCTCCAAGGATATGTATGATGCTTCAGTAGATTTCGATGATTCGCTTAAAGCTATCGAGAAATTCAAGTACCTGATATCACGCCTATGGTAGCAAAAAATCATAAAACCTGTCAACAATATTTTGGTTACTTGTTATTCCAATGAACGCGAGCAGGTCAATGCCTAGATTGGTTTGTAATCAAGAATCATGCTTAAATCACTTCCATTAATCCGTCGGCATTACCAAAACTACTGAATACATTCTCCGTTTACATGCTATTGACACGTTAAGATTCTGAAACTGCCCAATCCTTCGAAAAACTACAGGGATCCACTGGAATTCAATCTTATGAAACTATTTTCGATTTTTCAAATCAACGTGGTACGGTATTGGAATCAATGCAATATGCTACAACCTATGAGAATAAGGAAAATTCAACCAATCATCTGTCCGAATTCAATAATTCGCCTAATTCTACCTTCAAGAGCAACACCGCACAGCTACGAGCCAATCGAGAACCTACTAGTTTTTCCAACTTCAATAATTTTTTAGTTCACACTGATAATAAAACTTATCATAAATGTGTCTTCTGCAATGAGAATAATTTACTATTCAATTGTCCTGCATCATGATCGAAAGGTTCCGAATCTCACTAAATTCATAAAAGTGCGAATATCTCATGAACTATCAATATTTCACTGAGGTCATATTGTGATATTTTGGTCAGTCTTGAGATGTACTATCAGCCCTCCGAAGGATGTTCTTTGAGTTTTGGGACACCCTGCAGATACATTCATATTTCAGAGATTTGTTTGCATTGAATTCACTCATGAATTGAATCACTTTGATGGAATATGTATCAGAAATAATGAATTGTTACTCACTGATTCCAGTAAATATCCTCGAAGAGATTGAAAGATTCCTGGAGTCTATTAATTTTGTTATCTTCTCGTAAGGTCAAGTCAAAATCACTCGCTGCTATCAAGAATAGTATCGTTTCTATCCCTGAGAATATTTTTATCCACTTCTTCCTTTCTCCTCTTTGACCTCCAACATCGTACATCCAAAATTCGGCCATGCCGCCACCAAATGATTTTGGTACTTGAACTTCAAATTCTATCTTACTTATGGAAACCGTCTTTACTCTGCAATATAGTATATCTTCAACGGTTGGGATATAGTCTGTTTTTCTTATTATGTGCAATCTATCTAAAAAGCTGTGAAAATAAGGAATGATTCAATAATAGCTATTTCATCTACAAAATGAGTGAATTGTCGTGATTTTTTGGAACTAGAGCGTGAGGTCTAGTCAGAATCAATAATTCCAAAAGTTTACCGTATAGCCCTAAGAGCTAAGGCCTGGTTTTTCGTAAACTCACGGAAAAATTTATAGCCTATGTGATGTGATAGAAGTGTTATGATTAGACTTGATTAGTAATGCGATTTTAACTCTCAATGTGGGACTTTATGAACACTTATGAAATCTAAAGTTTGCAAACGATTCATTTTTCTTGTTCTAGCCAAAAGAGTAACAAATGTTTCACGTTCACACTAATCTGCATATATTATGTAATCCCAACTTTCAGAGCATACTATTTTCATTAAGAATTGCGAAAGATCATCAGCAATTTGTTTTCGAGAAATGTTGACTCCACTTGATTCAGCATCGTTCAATTGAGTTGAATTATGGCATTCCATAGGAATTTGATTGGCAACAAGGTCAAAACAAGATGTGTCATAGTATAAAATATACCATTTTCATGTATATTTCAGACAAATTCTGACATGCGGCAACGTTTTAATTACAAATGTTGGGAATCATTGAAGTTTCTGGAAGTTATTCAAATTCATAAAACGAATCAGTCACGAGTTATAATAATTTATTTATCAAGGCAGAAATAATATACAGTAGTTGAATTCCGTTATGCCTGGATACTTGAAAAGGGCCATAAAACCTTATTACGACAACAAACTTCCACATATTCTGGTCGATTCTATTCGGATCTTGTTATTGCATTACAAAGCGAACAATTTTTTCATGATCATAATATATAACAATATCACTATGTAACTCTGTATAATGTTCGGACAGTCACTGCAAGATTGGTTATCAGTTCAAGTGATAGCAATATTGTTGGAAAATGGAGAATTTTTGAGCTGACAACACTGTTTATAACTCATTTGTTGCGTGTTAGGTACCTTTATTGCCATTATCTCATGAATGAAAATAGTATGATTATCTAACCTTCTGAATCAGTAGGTTCTGCACTGACATTATTCAAGCAAGATAGCTCGATAAACTATCCATCAGGCAACTCAAATGATGATTTTTTGGTATGTCGAAATTGTAGTCTCATACTTCCTTTTCAAATTGGAACTTCAAGGATAGGTTTCCAAGTACAGTTGGTCACTAAGTGAACCAATATATTTATAATCTCTTGTCTGAATTTTCCAATAATTTTTCTACAAATCGGAACTTCGAGGAGAGGTTCTCGAGTTGTTAGTTATACACAAGTGAACTCTCATATGTTTTCAGTCACCTATTTTCTGGATTTTCAACACTTGAAAAACATTGTAGTGCAACCAATTTTTGTAGTGATACGTTTAATAATTCTCATAAATTATGGGGAAATTCGATTTTTATTTTTTGAATTTACCACCCTGTATCTCGAAAATGAAACAATTTTGGACTGAGATGAGTTGCTTCGAGTTGGCTTATTCACATCGGGAATATGTGATGAGATTCCTGATCCTGATACGAATGTTTCCTTCATTTTCCTTAGCTTCACGAGAGTAATGCATCGAATATTTCTACAAAGTTATCGAAGAGAATAACAACGATTATTTCTTGATTTCCGGAATATTCATCATATTTTCATTTCTGATGATATTTGGGTCGAAAATTAATTCTAAAAAAAATTTATTACGGAATGACTGAAATTGTGCCAGAAACTTCCTCGACAAGTTCCTACAATATTTTTCCCGTTGATTCATATCATGACCTCAGATTCCTGATAATAATTATTATACAGAGTGAGTTATTTTCACAATAACTCAACATAGAAAAAAATCACATTCCGGTCCTGATATTGATTTCGTTCAGAAAGCTACTTTTGTTGAAGCCTTTGAGTTCATTTCGTGTAACAAATTTGACCCCATCGGGTAATCTCTGTATATAACATGGCAGATTGAATTTTGGTCAGATTCCACAAATCACTTTGTATGTCAGTAACGAAGTGATTTGGACATTTGTATATGGCATTCTGGCAGGCTCAATAACCTCACAAGTTTTGTCGGTTTCATCTCTGGACACACTGTATATATATTTATATTATATACCATCCTTTATCATTATACACATATATCCAAAATCAGAAATAACAGTATACGTACTATTCCGCACTGTCAATCAACTGATACTCGTTCGATCTTCTGAAGGTTTTTTTGACACCTTCATCCCTCCAGGCAATGTCTACTTGATCAAAGTATTCCTGGAAGAAAATAGCTATCTTCAATTATCTCTGTGATTGCAGGTAGAACACATTAACAGTCTTAATTCATCAGAACCGTTATCCGTAGGCGCCGTATTGAAGCAGAACGGTATTTCGTCAGAATGGTACTCTACCAGAATCATGCATGAAGAATCACAACATATTATCAGAGCATGGTATCGACATTGAAATGAAGTTCTTCGACATTCTGATATTTTGTCAAAATACCGTTGCGATGGAATACGGTTCTGATGAACTACTGTCGCTATAAAGTAAGGTTCCGATAACAATAGGCTATGAAATTATATTTCAATTCTGACGTTCATATTATTTATAGTGAAATTCTAACAGTTTTGAATGAAAAAGCGCGGAACGACTATGGTGCTCTTGTCACAATGCAAGGTGTGTATCTTAATGAATCCAAACATCCAAAAACACTAACACGTCATTTTTATTTCCGAACTTTTATCTAACTAATACCATCCAGTGACTCTAGGCGTAACGTATCATTCGGTAATTTGCAAGTGAATTTGATCACTTCTGTTCTTGAATTGTCAACGCCGACCTTCCACTCGTCATAGTAACGTACGAACCCTCTGTCCAGATGAATTTGGACCTGTGTCCTGGCGATGTCCGAGTCGAAGGAGTGCGCATTTAATATACCGTATCATCGAAATATTATGCAGCACTAATAGACGGAGAGCCGGGTCGGATCATATACCTTGTACCCCCGGACGATTCTTGAGTTTTCTACAGGAATGGTCATGAAAACTTGAAAACTACCTTTTTCTCTCAGACACATAAAAAATCACTAGATGTGCATTTCAATGAGTACAACCAGAAAAGCCCACTGTGCCGCGTCCGATCCTGCCGAAACCCATTGCATAGTGGCGTTTCAGGGGGTAGCAAAAACGCGTTAACTACCTCATCGCCCCGTACAAAAAAACCATTGACAAAAACTACAGATGAGGTCTGGATGAACACAAAAAAACAACCAGTATTGGATTCAGGGGCAGGGGCTATGGGCCTGTCAGCCCCTGTCAGTGAATTTTGAGAGGTAGTAGGGAAAGAGGAAAAAAAGCAAGCAGCAATATACTTGTCGTGTTTTTTTTCTCGGGATAGGTACAACAAGCATGGTCTCTGGATAGTACTAGAACCTTATAACAGATAATGCAGTTGCACCCTGGCCTTTCGAAACAAGTTATTCAGGAGGACGATATCAACTTCGGCTAGGTCTGGTGCTTTTTGTGAGCGCGCATCACCCACGAGACGAGTTGTATTTTGGACAGAATCCAACAGTTTCAGGGTATGTTTGGGTGCTGCATTCCAAATATGAGAACAGTATTCCAGGACAGGTCGGATCTGTGCCTTATAGATCATAAGCAGCTGACTGGAAGTGAATTAGCTCCTGGCCCGATACAGAAAACCAAGTTTTTGGGATGCACTTTCAGCAATTGATCTTACGTGATTTTACCAAGAAATGTTTCTGCTGATAGTAATACAAAGCATCGAAATGAACGTCTTCAAAGGTATGGTTACTCCTGACAAGTTTATGTTGGGCACAGTGACATCGGCTTTTCTAGAGAAAAGGCATGATAATTTCAATTCCTGTTGGATCATAAAATGATTTTTCCAGGACTCAACGTGATAAGGGCACTGCAGGGAGATCCCTAATTCGGGTCGCTACGACCGCCATGTCATAGGTAAGGACATTGTCTTATTGACCATCGTATATATCTGGCGAAGTCATGTACACAACGAATTTAATCGCCGACCTGTAGCGAGCCGCGCGGGAATTTTCGTTGCTTTGTTTCCTGTCTCTAGGTGCTTACTTCTGTGAAGTTGCACTTCAACTCGAATCAAAACGAGATATTTTTCCTAATACTCACATCAGTATATTCGATAGGTTCTTTTGGTCCCAGCTGTAGAATATATTCTACGGCGGTTTTGGATTCCTCCTTTTCTAACTGCTCTGGTGGATTGATAGTGTTCATGTGGCTTAGAATATCGTATATTGATTCACGAATATTTTGTCTGATATTTGGTATCTTCTCCTTCTTCTCACTGAAACAAAACAAAACTCGTTTACATGGTTTCACCTCACATCCACATATAACTTCAACCCATGGAGACAATTGGCAAAATAACAATGACTTTGAACGACATATTCATATTTTGTCCCCGGATTATATCGTATGTATCAGACTCCGGTTATATGTACTTTGGGTAATGCAGATCTCGCCTTCGAATATACGAATTCTATAATACTCCGGCAGTGACCTAAATATGCTGACTGACATTGTAAATATTATTGATATTCTCATTCTCATGTAGGATGAAAAACATCACGATCAACAAGAAATTGAGGTGAAATCTCTCACAAGAACATCGTAGGTAATTGAGAAGGAATTGGACCTTGCATTCGAGTTCAATTGTACTTTCTTCATCATCACGATAGGATTTTGTATTGAGTA
Organism: Phaedon cochleariae; assembly: GCA_918026855.4. Classification (NCBI taxonomy): domain Eukaryota; kingdom Metazoa; phylum Arthropoda; class Insecta; order Coleoptera; family Chrysomelidae; genus Phaedon; species Phaedon cochleariae. The sequence goes on along the minus strand of OU896710.1, from coordinate 18,867,413 downwards.
CTTAAATAAGTTCCTTTAATTCAAGTTCGATATGAACATGAACATCATCGACTTTAAAATCAAGAAGGCACTCCTGATAACACTGTGTAGCGTTTTCGCAATATTTTGATTCGAAATTAATGGAGTGATAGCTGATGCTGGTATAAAATAAGTTTTTTTTAGAACAATTACCTGTTCATTCAGATTCGACATATTGATCAACCAAATGAATACAAGTAGAAAATTGAGAAAAAATTTACTATAAACATAAAATATTGAATCAGTTAGAGTAAGTGTTCCCACGAATACAGGATTCTATATTTTTTTCTTAGGAATGATACATCCTTCTAAACGGTTGAGGATCAGCTGTGAGCTCATTCAAGTGATGTTGAATCCTGTCTTGCAACTCTTGACGTTAATTCACCTCTGCAGCATAGACTTTTCAGTCAAGATACAACAAAACTGTGTTATCCATGTTTTTAGTCAATTTTTTTCTTGTGATTCATTGTTCAATCAATAAAAAGGTGATTGTTTTTTTTATTATACTTACTAACTCACATATTATATGGATTGAAGCAACATCACTTCATCATTTTCAAATCGAGATACTCCAAAAACGAAAAACAGTATCGAGTTTAATCAGGAATACCTTATTGGTGTGAAATTGAATGATGTTGAAGATTCCATCGATTTTGGAAAGAAAAATCTGAACTCAGAGAAGTTATGTTTGAAATTACTCGGTCCGAACCGTGTAACTATAGCACCCGCTATGAGAGTCAGATATAAAAGGAAATTCATACGATGTGTCAGCTTTCAAAACACATCCATACAGAATTCAATCTCAATATTGCCAGTAGTTTCGACATGATTGTGAAACATGTGTGAAAAAACCTTATTTTGCTTCTTTTGCTGTTTCACCTACCTAGCAAGGGGGTGTGGTTTTTCGAAACACCCTATATAATCAACTAGGATCTTTTTCAAGAGGCATTTTTTGAAGACAGTGATTGCACGAAAGAACTCTCAAAACATCACCTCTAGACCAGGGTCGATGATTTTTCAAACAAAATTTTACTAGAATAAAACCTATTGAAAAAGGAATATAATATAACAGGAATAGAAAAAAAAATTAATTACGTTCGATCTGAGGTCGGAAAGTGGAAGGAGTGAGCTCACCTTTTTATGTCCCGAACACAATGTTAGTTTTTTATTTGAATTTATTTTTTATCTCATTTTGACTCAATATCGGAAAAACATCCTGATTTCAAACCGGAAAATCTCGCATCAAAATATCAGCTTTTTCGAAAATATCGACGAAAGAAACATACACAACTATGGTAATTGTTAGAAAATGCGAAGAAACAAAACTAGAATCCAAAATTTGAATAATCATTATGTTCAATTCTTTATTACTTCAGGTGTTATAATATTTGTATCCTACGAAGGCCTGGAAGGGACGCGATTTTACTAAATATACTGTACGTTAGCACATACCACGCCCACCGTTATCTCATCTTCAAAGTAGTTTACTAAGGCAAAACTCAGAGACTATTTATCCTCAACGAACTAACCTATCGCTGATTGCAATATTTTTGAGGAAAGAAAACCGAATGGAGTGTAGAAACACATTGATTAATAATATATTTCAAACGTTGAGTTCTTCAACAAAATTGAATAAAATGAGACTGTTTATCCTAAACGCACTAACCTATTTGACTTGATTAATTTATGAAAAAGGAAAACCAGAATGAAGTAAAAAAACATTGGTGAAAAAAAAAGTTGCAAAAAAAAGTTCAAGTTCACAGCGATTCGAACCATGAATCTTCAGACTTCGACAGCGCTGACCAGCAGACCATTTGGGTGTATGAATTTACTGCGTACAAGAGATTGACAACGAGAGAGCTTCAGTCGAATTCGTGTCAAAATCATAAAAAGTGTATTCTTGCGTTGGAGCACAGTGCACAGTATATTTAGTGCGATGTGCTGACTCCGAATATATCGGTAATGTTTGGAGATATGACGTATTATGGTGGGCGTGGTTTTTGCTAGCGTGCAGTGTATTTAGTAAAATCGCGGAAGGGACACATAAAATAAAAATAAATCAACTCTTTTACATCCAAAATTCCGAGTTATAACTCAGAATTTCAAAATTCCGTGTCATAACTCGGAATTTCACATTAAAGTTCCGACTTCGAATGTTAAATTCCGAGAAATAGTCGGAATTTTGAAATTCCGAGTTATAACTCAGAATTTAGAAGAGTATATTTTTTTTTATGTGTCCCTCCAGGGCTTCGTAGTATCCACTTATGAAAAATCTGGCAACATTCAATCAATTTATAATATGTGAACGGTATAGAATCACTCGAATCACTTGGATTTCATCAGCACTGGAGTGGCAGAATCGATTTATTTCCAGTTTTTTTTTTTCACTTTCTGTCTCTCGTTAATTCGAATACCTACCTAGGAAAAATTTAATATTTTGGGAATTTCCGTAACTTGAGTATATTGCTATGTTCAATATAATATGTATTTATTTCGATAAATCCTTCGCATCACTGCATTACATAATGATCATTGGAAATAGAATTTGAACTACAATAACAACGAAGATATCTGAAGCATTCCGGAAATTTTGACGTTCATCCATAAATCGAATTTAACAATACTTCACAATACTGTCATTGATTCGTAAAACAACTGGGTTTCAGATTTATTCGTACAATTTCAGTTCCCAATGAATATCAGCTATTAGTATTGAATTATTCCATCAGAAAGACAAATATCGCAAAAACCGGACAGTATTTAGATCTCATATAATTTTACATAGATGGAATCGAAAAATAAATATTTGATGATATTTTGAGTAGAACTTTCCACATTCTGTAATTTTCACTTATAATATCACGAGAGCTTCAATTATTTCCGGAAATTTTTCAAGAACACGAATATTTTGAAAATCCTCCCGAGTCGAAGACGAGGAAGAATTTTCTAAATATTCGTGTTCGAAAAAAAATTTCCGGATATTAATCGAAGCTAAAGTGGTAGTCGGTAAGAAAATTTCACACCGAACATTTTCGATCTATTCAAAGGAATTTCAACAATACTTAGATGATTTAGTTGAGAATGATGGTTGTTTGTGATGAAATGTAAGAACTAACGTTTAGTAACATTTATGAATTTCGAATTTGCAAGTATACAGCTACATAATATTATAAATAAACTGTTGATAAATGATTTTTATTTATTGACTTATAGAATAAACTCGAAATAATCTGAAGTTGAATCCTCCCCAGGGAGGAGGAAGAAATTTCCAAGGAATTTGTTTAGTTGCTATGGTAACTATACGAAATACAGGCTTCAAATTGATCAAAAATGTTCGTTGTGAAATTTTCCGACGTATTATGCTATGTGCTGTGTTGTTGGATTCAAGGTTTCATCACCATTTGTGAACGCACTAATAGTCTACATACAATAATTAGTGCATGAAACTGATTCGAAACGTATGAATAAACAAATTATGGAAAATCGACAGAAATACTTTTCGACTCACCTTTCTGAAAATCCATTCACATGCAATATTTTCATTTGTTTGATTATGGTTGACTTTCCAGATTCCCCAGTTCCTAGTAACAGGAGCTTCTGGGTCCCCATGAACTTTTTTGAATATAGTTCATGGTCCTTATCTTCCTTCTTTTTACTTTTGCATCCCATTTTTAATCTTGATAGGTACAAAACTTGTATTGAATCGAATGGATCGAATGAGATATTTCAATAATACTCATCAGAAATCATTGATTATATCACTATCTAGCAAGACATAGATATCGCCTTATCTAATACCTACCTATCTACTATTTGGATATGTTAATTTGAAAAAAATTGTGAAGGTTTGGAACCTGTTTTCTCTTATCGTGTTACAAATTTGAGTGGGTCTCAGCAGTGAGATACCGAGTGTACTTGTTAATTGTACTCAGCTCCTGATTTTTAAATCTTAAGTAGGTGATAGGCTCAACTATTCATCTTGTCCGACCTAAATCATCAAGTCAAGCAGTTCGTATAGTGTATTGTCACGATAAAATAGATGGTTAGTTCATTCATATCGATTTATAAGGGGTTTTCTTGGCACGATAGTTTGCGAGAAGTGATATTCGAATAGGCAATAATAGTTTAGGGGTAACTGATATTCAAAGGTCACAATATTTATTATACCACGAAACATTATGAGTGATGTGATTAATATAAAAGGATCACAATGGATATAATGGCCATATAACAACTTACATTATAATTACCATTACGACGGGTTCTTGTCAAGTCAAGAGTAGCCCTAGACCAGATTAATTTCGGAACCCCCACATCATTCAATATTTATATACATGCATGTCACGAGTTTGAAATACAGTATATTCGTGATTTCGGACCATGAGGGTTTTATAAACATAAAGTTGATCAAATCATCCGTTGACATTGAACTATGAAAACTGACCAAGGAACTCATGAAAAACGTGCGAGTCTAATAAAATGATCTATATAAATATTGGATGTGAGGGTTCCGATGTTAGTCTAGTCTGGGGCTACTCTTGAATTGACAAGAGCTCGTTGTTATGGTCATCATAATGTTATCAGATCTTTATATTCATTGTTGTATATTCATATTTGTCATTGCTGCCCATAATGTCTCATGTTATAATACAAATTGGTATGTTTGAATATAGTCTCGTACTTTCAGTAACCCCTAAACTATTAGTGCCTATTCGAATATTACCTCTCGCAAGCCAAGCAAACCCCTTATAAATCTATATGGATGGACTCACATCGTGGACGCGCCTGAGCTTCCCTCCTTGAGTCACATTCCTCATAATGGACTCATAATTTCAATAATTTTTTTCAATCATCAATTCAAGTCAAATTTATATATTTCATCAAGGCACTAGTGGAAAGGGTTATTCGAAAGTAATTCAGTAAAGCAACATAAATTATGGATGTTAACAAAGTATAACGAAGTCATTCATATTCGAAATTTTACATTTTTCAAAATTTTCAATAGTATTGGGCTTGAAAACTTAAATAACAATGATTCCATTTCTTTCCAAATATATGATATGAAGTAACAGACCGGACTCACAAAGTTTGAAGCTTATTATAGTTGAAGAAATGATTCAAGTATTCAAGTAATGTGATGCCAAAGCCATGGATACCTATATCAATTATAAATATAATAAGTCATTCACAACGTTTCTATGGTTTTATAACAATACGGAATGAAAACAATAATACCAAATCATGGACATGCTCGATATAAAGCATAATACATCTTAATATTAGTGTGAATGCAAATAATTTCAATAATTCAAGTAATAGTTGAGAATGTTTTGATTATATATATATATATATATATATCGACTAGTAAATAGTGAGGTTTTGCAGCAAGTAAAAGAGAACTCTTTGAAGATTATCCAAGCTTTCGGAATTTAATTGATTCCATCATCAGGGCATACTACAATAATTATTGTCAGTAATAATATAAAAGTCAAAATTAATTTGTACTCACATCTACGTGAGGATGATTACTATGATGTTAACAATATTTTCAGAAATGAAATGTGATACATCATCCACATTTCATTTCTGAAAATTATTGTTAACATCATAGTAATCATCCTCACGTAGATGTAAGTACAAATTAATTTTGACTTTTATATTATTACTGACAATAATTATTGTAGTATGCCCTGATGATGGAATCAATTAAATTCCGAAAGCTTGGATAATCTTCAAAGAGTTCTCTTTTACTTTTTTTTTTTTTTTTTTTTTTTTTTTTTATCGCTTGGTGCGCACGAAAGGGAATCCCTATAATGTTCAAAGAACATCGTGCGTTCCTAGGGAGGATAGGGATAGGAGGTAGGTATTGGATTTTTTTTTGAACTTCTGGAGATTATATGTTGTTGGGAATACTTCCTCAGGCAATGAATTCCAGAGCCTAGCCGTTCTATGGATGAAGGAGTTTTGATAAAGTGCTGTTCGACATCTTTCGAGGTTGACAACGAAAGGATGTGCTGCAAAACCTCACTATTTACTAGTCGATACCTAACTAGTCAGCAACGACTACCCTTCTACTATATATATATATATATATATATATATATATATATATAACCTTCCAAATATTGAAAATACTCTCAAACGTTGGTATCTTTTACTACATTTTATCATTCCTCCTGAAATGGAGTATACACAAATATGATATTATTATGTTATGGAAATATGATATGGAATGATCTAATTGAGGTCCAGAATAATAATGTGTATTTAAACTCTCAATAATGCGATTGTTACTAGGTTTCAATAAGTGGAAACCGTTTCAGTACCGAATGATCACCCTATAATTCAGCGTCTCTCGTGGTCCTAGCCAAACCACATCCAGAGAAGTAGCTGTTTGGTGGATATTCTCAAAATTAAGAAGTGTTATAGTTGAAATTGTGCACTATAACAGTACATAGGAGGGAATCCTGGAAGATGTGCCACACTAAGGCATGAACGATTGACCTCACTGAATATATTTCGTCCTCGAATTGATAGGACATGAAATGATGTTTTCATGTGAAAAAACTAGTTCGTTTATGATGATTATGTATGTTCATGAATTTTGATGATGATTATAATGATATTCACCCCCGGGGATGATTTTCTAAAAATGGAAAATATTTGGGAATTGGTATTCAAAGAAATACACAGTCTAAATTGCAGGCATTTTGATAAACTCGCTAATCTGAAATAATCATGAACTCGGATCTCGAATGTAATTTCATATATAGGTATACATAGTTAGGAGTGTGTTTGATTGAATGGTTCTATAGGTGAATACCTACCTACTATGATGAATCATTATTTCGAAAAATGATGATAATAATAACGCATGAAAGCACGAATTGATAGATAGATTATTATGGAAATCAATCAGTATTGATGAGAATAGTTTCAAAATATATTATAATAGATAATACTTCTTTTTCTTTGAATGAAATAGTAATTAGGGTGAAGGGTTGCGCAAAAAAACATAGATTAGTCCTAGTACCGTAGTCACTATATTTGTAATCATAAGTATGAATGTTTCACTAAACAAATAACGTAATTAAGGAATCTACTAAGTTTGAATTATATATACAGCGGATCCCAGCATAGGTCAATCATTTATTGAAACAATATAAAATATGTTTCTCATAGTTATCATGGATCCTATACATTCAACTTCTTAACTTATTGTGTGACACACTTCAACCTATATTCGTTTACTGATATGAAGGCTTATGTAAGTACTACCTATCTCATTTTAAATAGAATATATAATGGATATTTTATTTTTCTTATATATCAACGGATCCACACAAAACAATGCACGCACACTGAGCAGTGCTGCACTGACAGACAACACTCATCAACATATCAGACACCCAGGGGGATGCAGCCACGCAGCTGAATGAACAAATCAAGCGCTGTTCTACTGTACAGCATGATTCGATGGTATCTGCTTAAGTGGGAATGCTATAAGTTGTGAATAGCTTCTGAAAGTTCGACGATGGGATTCCACGAATTTCGTTACACGAGATGCCGGATCAGCCTCTCATATGAAGGAAATTCATCGTTCCTTTCATGAACCATGTCATCTACCAGGTATCACAGCAACTGCCAAGGTAGCTGGCAATTCTTCTTACTCAACTGCAAACTACCCTCAAGAGACAGGCCAATACTAGGAGTCAGGATAACTTGAAGCCCGAATGATCCCTACTTCAAAGTACCAGTCCAGAAAGAAGGAGCTCGATATTCTTTGAAGCCCAAAAAGAGTTCATCCTCATAGCCCGGACGAGGATACCTTCAGAGTCGAAAAAGGATCCTGCCGAAATTCCCACAACGAATGAAGGATGCCCATCAGTCGTCATTCGCTACCCCAAGAAGGCAGCAGTTTCCTTTGTTCAGCTGCCAACTACCTCTAAGGACAGTCTAGGAAATCTTAAAGCCCAAAAGATTTCATCCCAATGCCCAGGACAAGGATACCTTCGAGCTCAAAAGAATCCGAAATTCCTATGTCAATTGGAGGATGCCATGCCCAATCGTCATTCGCTACCCCCAAGCCGCCAGAAGTCTCATTTGAGAAGAGTCTGATTGAAATGCTCCAGTTGAATAGCCAGTGCCGGACTAAGTAAAGGTGTGAGTGTGCATTGTAGACACTGAAATTTTGAGTGTGTGAACACAATTTCTAAGATGAATTGTTCTCTGTCATTTCTGTATTTTATGAATATGGTCTCCTCGATATCTTTAGGTAGGTATCAATTTTGAAACTGGGGTCCAGTTTTCTCTCAGAGGGGGGTGATGTCACGAGTAGAACATACGGTATACTAGTAATTTCGAATCATGAGAGTTTTATAAACATAAAGGTGATCAAATCATACGTTGACAGTGAACTATGAAAACTGACCAAGGAACTCTCATAAGAAACGTGCAAGTCTGATAGAATGATGTATATAAATATTGGATGTGAGGCTTCCAAAGAGGGTCTGGTCGGAGGCTACTCTTGACTTGACAATAAGTTGTTATTAGGTCTTTATATTTAGTTTTGTTTATTCATATTTGTCATCGCTACCCATGATGTTTCATGCTTCAATAAATATTGTTATGTTTGAATGAAGTCTTGCACTTTCAGCTCCTGAACTATTAGTTATAGTTAATAATACCTCTGAAGTTGCTCGAAAGCCAATGTTGCTCAGAGGCAGGTATTGATCATGAGCACCCGTTGCTGAGATATGAAATTTGCTAGAAGGCATCATGATCATTATTCGAAAGCGAGCTGGCATAGTTCAGGAACTGTCGTGAGACGATTTTGAGCGAGGCGGAATGCCAGTGATTTTCACGCAGAGACAGAAGTGCCAGATGCTTGGCATTTGCGCAGTGCAGTGCTAATCATTCTTTAGCTTTCTGATCTCGACTAATATAACATTGAATGCAATATCATTGTTGACACTTTTCTGTTTATCAGGATTAAAGACCAATTCTTGTAGACAAGAATCCGTAGCAGTGGCCAAATTTAAGCGTATTCGGGATAACTCTATTCATTCCAAGATAGAAGAAAACCCGAATAATTGTTTATTTAACAATCACCCATAATTCGGATGCTCGGAGATGATTGAAAGGAATAGGAGAAAAGATAGTCGAGACCGAGAGCACTCGGCGTACATGAACAGTTCCATCATCATTTTATATATTTTGGTCATCATCATATCGGTTTTGGACATTAATAATTCTCAATTATAAAAGATTTCAATAGTAAAAATAAATTAACATGCCAAAAATGATTTTTTTATTAATTCATCAGTTATTCGTGTTTGCTCAGCATTGTTATATATCATTATATACATTCAATATTAATTTACACAGTCATTCATTAAGTGATACGAAGATACTGAACATTCATCGTCCAGTTCTGGGAAGATCCAATACAAAACCCTCGGTTTGAAAACACCGAATAATAATGCTGTGGATAGTCCCAGGGGAAGGGGCGTTTCTGACTTGAAGAATCTTTGATACGTTCTATGAGTCTTCATAATCGAATGATTATGTTCTATTTCATGAATCTGAGAGAAAAAAAGATATATTAACTAACGAAAATTTTATGGAATTTCGAAATGAGTCAGGAACTTTTGGCTTACCCTATACACTTAGCTTAGTGCCTGACTGAATAGGGGCTATAGTTCGTTTCATTTTGAATAAGAATGTACCTCCATTGACCCCAATATTTCCTATAACCCTCGCAAGGGAATGTGAACTTTGATTGTAACTAGGCGAATACAAGAAACTACCTACTAGACTGGGAAATGAAGACTAAAAAAATCCCCTAATTCGGAAATGAATAGTGCTTGCAGATTATTGTTTTATGCTGTAGGGTTGACCCTCAAGAGTAACATAGCCGAAGTCCTCAATCGTGGACCTTGTGCGTTTGCACGGGGGAGAGGAGGATGGGTGAAAGGGCCGGTTTGAGGGTTTTTCGTCATTATCTCTGAAACTGAACATCCTAGCAGGAAGTTCGCTCATTAGAGAATGAAACGATCAAATTTGCTACAAAAAAGATTTCATTAATTTTTTCGACAGTAGTTGAGAGTGTGTGATCATTTGAATATGCGAAATATATGGAAAACTATGTTTTTGCAGAACAGCTCGAAACAAAGTTCATTTTGATTGATCACATCACCTAATTTTACAACAAATCATGAAAGTTTTTACTGTGATTGACATATTACGTCTTTGTTGAATGTAAATTCAGTAAAAAGAAGCAATCCAATAAAAATGTAGTTTGTCACTGGCCAGTATGAACAATTCAATCAGTGTCACTGGCAAATCAGTGACCATCGATACTCTGACTATTTTCTACAGAAATAAGAAGTGATGTATATGTTGGTGAACTATTACCATTCGAATCGTTTCCATTTACTTTGGCTCTCTTCAACGAAGTAAGTCTCCGAAAAGGGAAGAAGTCGGCCCTGTTTGAAGCCTACTGGAGTACACCATAACTCATGACTAGAAATCAATTCACAACATAGATGCTGGCGACTTTCTGCTTTATCGTGTTGATTGGAATATCGGCATTACATTTGGTGAAATATGTGGCCTGTACATTATCAACCACTATGGTAAAAAGTGCACTTTGGTATTTAACGACTACGGTGATGCTAATAGTATCTGAAGAACTGAGTAGAAATGGAGGGAGCATTGGAAAACCTCAGTCGGCATCCACTTCGATAAGACCATGTCCTGCACTGTTCAGCAGGAGAACTTTTTGCCCAACAAAACCAGGTTCATCAACTGGGTTACAAAAACAATTGAAGCAGAGCGACTAATGAGAGCAACAGCTAGAGCAGACGCCGACATCAAAATCTTTATCTGAGATGCAGCTGACCAGCATCAAACTGTAACAGTCATCAGGGAGGATGAAGATGTGCTGTATATATCTAGAATTTTTATCGAAAAATGACATTCTAATTTATCGTAAAAATTGTACTTTCTGTTGTCAATTTTCACCCAACAAAAATGTTGGAAAAAATCGAGTTACATGAATCAAGTTAAGAGCTGAGAGTTATCAGCTAGGCCAAAATTGAGAATTCATTCGGACGGTTTTGTTATATATTTTCATTTGTTGAACCGGTCAAAGTGTGCAGTGCAAATTGAAAAGGGTAGTTCCTATGACATCTTGTCTGACTTTAAGGAAACTGATGAATTTTTCCGACATAAGTGATCACAAAGTGAACTTTTTCGAAATAATAATGAAACATTACTTCTTCCCAAGTCCTGATCTGGATTTGATTTCATGGTATATGCCATCTTGAGAAGTTTCAATATAGAAACCACTACAGCGAATTACGATGAATCATTTCCAAAATATCTTCGTTACGTATGGCCAGAAAAAATCTTCACATATTCCACTATTCACCATATGGCTATGTTATTTTTTATGTTCTTGTTCCCACGAAAAAGGAAATATCCCGTAATGTTCAGAGAACATCGTGAGAACCAAGGGAAACGAGGTAGGAATTGGTGTTCACCTTGAATTTCTTGAGGTTATATGCCTCGGGAAACACCTCCCTTGGCAATGTGTTCCAGAGCCTCTCTGTTCCTTGGATGAACGTGTTTTTGGAAAGAGATGTTCTGCAGGTCTCCAACTCGACGTGTTAATCTCGTGGGGACTGCCAAGGGAGGAACAATTGTTGATATTTCAGAAGAGCATCGTCCATGAAAATATCTTCAAGAGCCAGATCGCTAACTTATTCACGGTGTTACAGAGAAGTGAGTGATTTTGTGAGCGAGGCACTACTCATGAGACGATTTGCATAACAAGAGCAAGGGAGGTATTTTCAAGGTATTTTTGAAGGTCCAGGAGCAGGTCTGCAAAGTTTCATGTGATTCCTCAGCATTACAAGACATGGTAACTGATGGAGAAGATCAGATTTTTTCAGCATTGAACCAGGCCCTAGTAGGTGCAGATCTGAACCGAATACGACACCAAGCCTATGTTGAAGCTCCGACAAAGACAAAGAATGATTTCGCTGCACTACCATCTACCAGACGGGCTGCTTGTCAACACTTTCTTAATGATCATTTGTAGATGTGTATCAATATAAAATTCTCATTCACATCAGCAATTGTTGTGTATTGGATGCTCAGGCCAGATTATGTAACATTGTTCCCTACTACGAAAGCCTGACCACTGTTTGCAGATTCAGCAGTGGCTATATGGAGATCAGCAGCAGGAGCTTACTGCTTAAGGATAAATGAGAGGGACGGAAGGCTTCTCACAGCTGTTACAAGCCTGGACCCAGTTGCGCCACAATTCTTCTTGAACAACATATCTTGCGAGTCTACAACGCAGGCATACCATGATTGCTGGTGTGCAGCACTTGCTGCGCTCCATGTAGCAACCGCCTCTCAATCGTCAGCATCAATGGCGACGACGATGATAATTTCGACAATGACATCAAATAATCACATGATATGTAATCATAATTACTTGTTATTTCATAAAACTATCCACCTGTTAAGCATTACTTTCTAAGATGCAGTTTTGTATGATTTTTCAGCTATTCGTATGTTCAAACTCACGAACACTCTCAACTACTGCTCCTATCAAAAAAATTAATAGAAGAAAACTTTTTCAAACTTTGACACCCTGTATATCTCGGAAACCAATCGAGATATATATGTATATGTATACAAATGAAAATATAGGTGTACCTATATTGACGTCTAAAAATTACGTCGGTGTGACGTACCAATTTGGTGAGCTTCGTCATTCAGAAAATTTCTCGATAATTTGATATTTAGATTCTTGTTGGGTGACAATTGATGCATGAATATACGTTACAAAATAAATTGAAGCTGAATTCGCCAACATCTTTTTCATTGATGCTGTCGTACTATTCTTGGTTTGCTTACATCTCGCCGACACAAACTACATAATTTTTTTATACGAATACGAGTAACTGATTTCATTCTGATGGAGATGCGTACTGAGGGATATGGCTGCTGAATAGAGGATTGAATGGACATGACACCGTAGGGACCAACAAGCAGATTCAACAATGCATAATCAATATTATATGTCATCAGAGGTCAGTGGAGACCATGTTCGTGGAAACTTTTTTACGTGTCATCACCAAATTTGAACGTCATTTTGACGTCATATCGACGTCATTCCGACGTTATAGTTTGGTGAGTGGTTGAGTCAATAAACGTGAGTAATATGACGTCATTGGGCTGTCACTTCTTCACGTCATTCATCACGTCATACGACGTCAACTGCTGACGTTACCTTGGTTATTCAACTGACGTAAAAAGACGTCACTGAAACGTCATCTGGTTGCCTGGGTCCAAGACTTGAATCAATAATCTGCCAAGCACTTTTTATTCCCGAATTCATGTTTTTGTATTTCGGTATGAAGAATCAGTGAACTAGGTAATTCAGGATTCTGAAAGTGTCATAATACAGCGTGTTTCACTCTGAACGCATGCCTCTCTATATTTCAGTAATTCGACGTGCGATTCTCATTCATGAAATAACCATCAATATAATCGAAGGAAATATAACAAGTGAGGTACGTAGTTTTGGAAAGGTATCAGATTAGAATAGATGTAGTTTTCATTAGGTATTAGATTAGTATAGAGGTCAGATAATTTATACGACGCTATGAAAGCAGATGATATTTTATCATTGCTCATGTAAGATGGAAGTAGACGCCATGGCACCATATCATGAGCATATTTTTATATTGAAACTATCATTGGGCACCAAAGATGTGTATACGACGCTATGAAAGTTCAGAGAACTGGAGATTTTTCCCACAAACTACGTACTTAGCCCACTCGACTGTCTTGGTTTTTCCACACAAACTACGTACCTAGCCCACTCGACTGCCAATAGGGACTAAAAAAACAAAAACAGAAGAAAGTTCAAACAATGCCAACATATGTGAACTAGGTACGTAGTTCGTGGGAAAAAATCAAGACAGTCGAGTGAGCTAGGTACGTAGTTTATTGGCGAAAAATCAAGACAGTCGAGTGAGCTAGGTACGTAGTTTATTGGCGAAAAATCAAGACAGTCGAGTAAGCTGGTACGTAGTTTATTGGCGTAAAAATAAAGACAGTCGAATGAGCTATGTACGTAGTTTATTGGCGAGAAATTAGGACAGTCTAGTTAGCTAGGTACGTAGTTGATGGGCAAAAAATTAAGATAGTCGAGTGAGCTAGGTACGTAGTTTATGGGCAAAAAATTAAGACAGTCGAGTGAGCTATGTACGTAGTTTATGGGCAAAAAATTAAGACAGTTGAGTGAGCTAGGTACGTAGTTCATGGGCAAGGAATTAAGACAGTCGAGTGAGCTATGTACGTAGTTTTTTGGCAAAAAATCAAGACAGTCGAGTGAGCTAGGTACGTAGTTTATGGGCAAAAAATTAAGACAGTCGAGTGAGCTACGAACCTAGTTCATTGGCGAAAAATAAAGACAGTCGAGTGAGCTAGGTACGTAGTTGATGAGAAAAAAATCAAGACAGTCGAGTGTGCTTTTTTTTAATTTCTCTTGTTTTTTGTTTTGTTTCCTATTGGCAGGTGATCATCTAGGAACTTGTAAATTTTTTAGTTTTTCCATCGTATCTCCCGAACTATTGAATTCAGAGTAAAATGTTATTCGGACTTTTTGTAGATTCTATCAAAAGGAATAATTTTGGTTTCATAACATTTTCAGATATTTTCAGTTGTTTTCGAGATATTTGGAATTATCTGAGAATAAAATTTTCAACACTTTAGTTCCATCTTCCAATCAACAAAAGGAAACAATATTTCATGGTTTAGTAGAAGTCGATGAGCTTTATCTCTCGATAATCTTTGTTTTTCAATATATCTTCATGGTACCCTATGGGTCGTTAAAATTTTATTTTTCCATATTTTTTACTTTATTTCCTGTACTATTGGGTTTACAGAAAAAATTGTGGGTAATGATTTGTAGGAAATGTCCCAGTGGATAACTTTTCACTCCTGATAATTTTTGATTTCTCCATTTGTTTTCGATATATATTGAATTGAAAGGATTTAAAATTTTCATGTTTTGATTTTCATTTGTTTTTCCATTTTTCGATGGATGCACGAAAAAATGGTGATATTATGATTTTTTGCGTCATCAAAGAGGCATACGGTGCATTTTTCAAATTTGGATTCAGTCTATTGGTTCAGGAGATATGTCGTTTTAAAGCGAACCGTGTGTTTCGGAAAATCTCCTTGAAAAGACCCACTTGGAATTTTCTGACCCTGCTCAAAAAATGGAATCGATCGGACCACTTTTGCGATTTGTGGAGTGGTTACAAGAAACTTCTGGTGAAAAATCGAAACAACCCGGAAAAACCACCTTAGAGTTTTCCGATTTCCTTCATATTTTAATGACATGATATTGTTCTGAGTGCAATAAGATGGCGAAATTTCAAGTCGATATGTCAAAGGGTTCCAGAGATATATCGATTAATGATTACCACAGACAGACCACACACAAAAACCAAAGTTGCTCAAAATTCGATGGAGATCATTTTCTCCAAAGTAACTATACCTCTATCTCGCTTAGTTTCCGAGATAGCATTTTTGGCAAGGCCGTAGTATACTTCACTATATAGGTATAGCGTCGTATAACAAGACCTTGATAAATAATCGACTATTTTCATTGCATCTAATTTTCGACTGTATTTTATAACAATTTAACGATACATTATTTTGGCATTAATAATCTGATTATTAATGCCAAAATAATGTCGAGTAAAATTGATAAATACAAGAGAAATTCAGCAGCAATGAAATGGTCGACAATTAATCAAGGTTGTGGTATATTTGTGAAGACTATTTCTTGAATTCACTTCTCTATATCAGTCATATGAATGAATGAAAATCAAACAGTTTGGAATAATTCAGTCAAAATATCAAGAACAAACTACAAAATCTGAAGAAAAACAGCACCATATTTATAATTTATCGATTGAAATTAAAAACACAATTATTGTATGTGACATTTCCACCATGTGTAATTTGCGACATTTATTCAGCTTACTGCAGTATTTACAGTAGAAGGTCCACATTCATTCTGATTTCTCAATCTGTTCAAAATACCCTGGTGATGTGTTCATCCATCTGCAAGTCAGGTTGAATTGAAGAAGTACTAGCGTGGCCAGTAATTCGAATGAGTTATGCTGCTCTGGTTCTCCGGATTCTGCCAGTTGAGAAACTGCAGTTGATTCACAAGAATGGTTTGTAATTTTCAAATGGTTGGTATCTAAACCAATAGACTTTGCACCCAATTTAGTCCATTTTGAAAATTCGTTTTTTCCAACCGGCGAATTCTTGTACCACAATGAGTTTCTATTCTGCCAGAATGGATTTGGAGTTAGAAACAAGCGTGGACATTCCTGGTCCTCTTTTTCCAATCAATTCTCTGAACAATTCTAACTGGACAGCGTTGTGGGTTTTGTTCTTTTTTAGTAAGCCACTTGCTGTCTGCGCATTCCTGGTTTCCTCCTTGACAGGTTTCGGTAAAAATTGAGTTATATTCTATCCTACCTGATTCATTACCATCATTCTGAATTTGACATTTGAAATGTTCAATCAAAGCTGAACAACTTTCGCTCCCACGCCACGCTAATTCTACTGAAGCCAAATAGTAATTTTTTTTTGAAGTCCATCTGGAGTTTTTTCATCGCATTTGTCAATAATAGCAAACATATTTTCTATACTCAAAGCCGTTGAACTTTGTTTCCGTTTTTCCTGATGTTTCTGCAATTCCCGTCTTTTGGCATTGCGTGCGTCTCGAGAACTTTTGAATTCGCACGCTTGAAATGGATCTATTTTTATGTTATACTTATTGAAATACATCTCTTGAAGAGTTTTGGCTGTAGAATTCCACATGCACTCCACAGTACATCCTTCACAATCTTGCCCACTTTCTTTTTTCATATTCCAGGCCCTGTCTCTCAGAATATCATTCAGTTTTGTGATTGGTGTCGACTCATATTTTAACTCCTCACTCTATTGTCAGGGATTGTACCCTCGATTATCCTATCTATCTCTTCGTTTATAGTTTCTCCAAATCTATTCATTTTCAAATACTTAGACAGCTTCAACACGATTGATTTTATTTGACGTTTAAGATGTATTTATTTAGAGTACTTTCAGATGCGCAGGTTCATTGATATATAGGTATTATGCTGAATAGTCTGTGACATTATGCACCATGTGAATAGTCGCTAATAGAGCGTGTTGATTGGTCCTGTCAAACAGGAAACAAACGAATCATTGGTTGATGACTAATATTCAATAGACGAAAGAAATAATCAGTTTTATTATCGATGAAAGGTACCGTGAACTTTTCATTGATATGAGAAGAGGTAGATTTTTTATGAAATTATATGAGGAAATTCACACAGAACTATCGTTATTGTATTCCATGTTTCACATCTCCATATGTGCATTTTCATGATATTTCCATGAAGGTTTTCGGAAAACCAAGAACAGCTGTACTATATTTTCGCGAATGTGGATGAGTGTTTATTTGGAAAGGGTGAATTCGACGAAAATGTATACTGGATCTCTTGAAGTCATATTTGAGCAACAGAAAGCAAAAAGTATGCATTAAGCAACAATATGAGCAATTTATATCAGATTTTATTGAAATTAAAATTAGTGTAACACAAGGGAGTGTGCTTGGTCCGTTACTTCTTATTATTTATATAAATGATCTTCCGGAGATATTCAATGATTCTAATACTACAGTTGTTAGCTATGGAGATGATTCAAATCTCATTTTACCAATTATTCATTTGGAAAACACAATATCAACTAATATTTCATCAGTATCCTTATATTTCGACAGATGTAAGTTAAACACCACAAAAACAGATTGCATTGTGTTCAAAACTAGCCGCAATAATATCAACATTCCGGAGTCAATTCATCTGAGAACCGAAGAAAAATTATATTTCTCAACCGATGCCAAAATTTTAGGCGTATATATAGATGACAAGCTGAATTTTGGAATGCATATTGATCATCTTTCAAAAAACTTGCATCTAAATGTTTTGCAATAAGAATATTGAAAAGAAACTTAAAGTTGGAGGCTCTGAAGACAGCATACTATGGGATCGTTTATCCGTTTCAGAAGTATGGAATTTTGATATGGGGTGGAAGTACGTATTTTCTAATACAAAAAAGAATCATGAAAACTATGCTGAACATGAAATACACAGAATATTGTCTTGGTATTTTCAAACATCACAAAATGCTAACGGTATATGCGATCTATATTTATGTATGTGTACTTTTTGTGAATGATAATGAATCAAAATTCGAAAGGGACACATACAAACATGAATATCCCACCAGACATGAATTAAATTACATCATTCCTAAGCAAAGATTGAAAAATACTGAGAAAGGACCGCAGCTATTCAATTTTATAACCATATACCCTTAAAGATCAGGAGTCCAAGGGAGGAATTTTTAAAAAACATGTTTTCGATCTATTGTGTGCTATAGAACCATATTCACTACAAGAATTTTATGAGAAATAACTTATATTATAATTTTTTTTCTATTATGTGATACCTACCTAAATAATTCTCCTTGTACATGTTATGTGTTATGTGTTCTTCAACAATAATATTGTTTTGGCTGTGATATTTTGATCAATTCAATTCAGTGTTAGTTAAGCTTTATTTCCAGTCATTCAACTTTTGACGACAATTTACACATATATTTATATTTATGAGTTTGTAAAATAACTTTTTCAACTGTTTCAAATTTAAAGCTTCAATGAATCTATCTATCAAAGGGTGTGCCGTTAGTCATCATCAATTGGCAAATTGTGTGAAAAAAAAATTGTTGGAATATGGAGCTGGAGTGCTGGTGAGATTGAGATGAGATGATGGAGCAGAAAAT
This sequence comes from Phaedon cochleariae, assembly GCA_918026855.4. Classification (NCBI taxonomy): domain Eukaryota; kingdom Metazoa; phylum Arthropoda; class Insecta; order Coleoptera; family Chrysomelidae; genus Phaedon; species Phaedon cochleariae. Next base: position 18,848,435 of record OU896710.1, on the reverse strand, counting down.
TATAACTTTCTCATAATTCAATTCCGGATACACACTTTCAGCAGACAATGTATAAATTGTTGGTAAACAAGATGTCCCGAAAACAGCCAACCAAAATTCACCAGCGGTCGATAAATGTCTACTTAGGGAGCTACGGCCCCTTGAAAAGGGGATCCTGAAGATGATGTCTCTTGAATTTTTTTGAAATGCCATGTGATAAGATGATGTAATTCGATACAAGATCTGAACTCCTCATGCAGTTATTATCATCAATTCAGAATATCATTTAGGAGTGTATTATACAGGGTTCACATTAAATATTTCTCCTCTTATAACTCCTTTGTATGCATATTTTTCGACAATTCGATCTCAGGTTATGAAAATTCCCACCTCTTCACATGAAAAAAAGCACCTTTTCCGTTTCGATCAGATGTATCATTTTCGAATGAAATCGATTTAACAATATTGGTTAATATCTCACATATTTTGTATAACATTATTGCAATGAATCGTAGAGGATATATGTAGAAAAATGAAAAAAATTTAAGTAGTTTTTCATTATCATTTCTCTATCCTACCCACCGATATAATATTATTTGGGAAGAAGAAAGAAGATGATTTTTTTTATAGCCACTATGATTGAAAAATTAGCAACGTTGTGCATACAATCTGAGATGTAGCAATATTTCTCAATCGTTTTCACTCGAAAACATACATCTGATCTAAACAAAACAGGAGCACCTTTCATCTGTGAAGATGTGTGAATACTTATAATCCAAAATTGAATTTCATAAAGATATGCAAACAAAAAAGTTTGAGCAATATTTAATGTAGTCCCATTCTGTACTATACACCCCTGAATGGATTTTGGAATGATTTCATTTTCACCGCATTGGGCAAAGATAGTGTTTTCGAACCGAATTGCATCACTTAAGCACATGGCGTTCTAGGAATCTTCAAGAAATATCATCTTCAGAAACCCCATTTCAGGGAGCCGTAGCTCCCTTAGCAGCCATTTATCGACTCCTGTTCATCGAAACTTTTTTTCCTATTTTCAATCGTAAAAGCTGCTGATGGAGTTTGCCAGGCTGATTTCTGGGGACCCTGTATATTCGAATTTGAATTTATTCCACATTTACATGATCCTACCTATTTATTATACCTCCTGCATTTCTTGGCAATGCAAGTAATTGTATTCATGATAGCATGTGCAATGCAGAAATTCTGCATGGAATACTGATGACTATGTGGGTTGTTGATACTATTGACTAGATTTAGAACAATTTAGATGCATTTGTTTGCCAATTCTTATCTGTGTCTCAAATAATAATTGAAACATAGTAATCATCAGTATCGAGTATTCAGAAAGTAAAAGTATTGCATTCGCTTGCCAATATACGAAACCACTATTAACCCGGTGATCGTCAAGTCCCCAAAATTATCAAATGATACAATGATGATGTCATATTATTCTCGATATTTCACTTATCAGAATCGATAGATGTTGTGAGAAGATACTTCGGATGTAGGACAGCCAAAATTTGTTATATCAATTCTGGATATGCAATTGTATAATAATTGATCACATCGGGTATTACTGGATGTACGGTGTATATTCAACGACGATATAGTTGAGAGTTAGTTACACGGCTCGATTCAGTAATACATTGTTTGAGAACATTCTGATTATGATGTAGACTTATAGAGCATGAACATGCGAGGAGAACACTTGTGTTGTAACAGATAGCGTATTGCTGGTAGAGTTTTTTGATTTTTGTTCGACAATAGGTATATATCAGATTCACCAAATCTAAGGAAGTATTGAAAAGTTCATTCGAATTCAATGTCTTATTCTATCAAAGTTTGTGAGCTGGTCGAACATAAAATCTGATCTGATGAGTAGGGACATCACTGTTCGAAGTCTACAGAAATTTGGGGAATAATCAATAAATTACTAGTGGAAGTATTTATCTGGTTCATATAATATTCTCAATTAGATGTTAATAGTTCTAGTGCACGCTTTCAAGTTATTCTTATACAAATATTCCTTCACTCTGAAGACGTTTCATCAACATTTCAGTGAAATGGTTCAATGTGGAATGAAGAATACTGTATTGGCATTATAACAATAATAGACTGCTTGGCCCGCGACACAGGGTTTATCGATGTTCTAAGTATAAGAAGTTCAAAATTTTGTTCAAGAAGAAGCTCGGTAATGAAGTGCAATGATCTCATCTCACGAAAATTGGAGCGCTTGCCGGTTTGCATACGTCTAGGTCACTCCCCAAGGGCGGCATACGAACCGGATGTGGCAATTTTTCAGTGTTATAGTCGATGATCTAAGAATTTATGCCCTTTGGCGAAACAATGAATTCGGACCCATTAATCAGTTTTCCGACATTTGCATACGATTCCGGAGATCCCCTCTCCCCCTCGACTTATTCGAACATCATTTGACTAGACATCTTTCAAATATTCGATAATCGAAGAAATTTTCAAATTTTGACCATGGTTAGTGGACCACACAGTATATATGAGATGATGATTTGCATACAATTCGCACATTCCGTACAGGGTGGTTCACCATAAATATCTTCCATTGTAACTTAGTTGTTTCTGAACCGATTTTCAAATTTTAAAAACCAATTAAAATGATCCGATATTCCAATATCTCAAAAACCATTTACTTCTGTATGATGCATCCCAGCCAGCAGGGTGACGTCAATTCTCGTCGAATCGACGTGGAAAATAGGTGGCAATTGGTCGTCGTCAAGATTCGACCAATAAATGACGTGATTTTGACGTGTTCCAAAAACGTATCTGATAGACGTCATTTGACGTCATTTAGACGTAACATCTGCACTAATCATGTTGTTTTATTTCGAAGAAATTACTCCATGAACTGCATATCCAGGACTCATGATTAAACGCTTATCAAAATAAAATAGGTACCTACCTTAGTAAAGGATTCACGTATACACGATCGACATGGATAAACCTAAGTGGTGAAATATGTAGAACAAATATTAATGAAAAACACCCTGATAGAGAAAACTTGGAAACAGATACCGAAAATTCAAGAATGTATTAAATGTATACAAATATAATTATTCCAGGTGCCTATACATATTTGATATTGGCGCGCCACGTCAAGACATACAGATGATAATGATTGGTCAATCCGTGCTCCGTGGCTTCGTGTGTCTTCGTTTTGTACTATGCCATCGCTACGCTACCCCTATCGGCCATCGTCGTAGGCACAGTTTGTCGTTATCATATGCGCATGCGTGATCAAGTTCATCGAATGTTGTAATGGCGGATTCGTGATTTTGGGTCATTGAAAACAAAGGTACTATGGAAAAGTGGGGTTCAGCAAAATATATTGCAGTTCGCTGGTTATTTTATCAATTCCAGGCATTAGAAATGTTTGTGGGGATACAATATTCCGAGGAAAGGCATTGCTCTCGTTCAGTAGAAGTGGTTGACCCCATGACGCCTCGTGAGGCTGCGAAGTGTAGTGGCCGCCTATCAAACAGCAAGACTTTTTCAACAAGTCAATAGTCAAGGAAACGAAATCTACAAATGAAATTTATTGGAAGTTGTTCGATGTAGTGAGGTCGTTATTTGAAGAAGGTGATCTATAAAATACCTTAAATCGTAGGTACAAGAATAATTTGAGGTTATTAGGTTGAGATTCCTTTGAAACTCGACATCTTGGTTAATGTCTACATATACTATGGAATATAGTGAATTTTATGCTTATTAGTTTGATTCATCAGATGAAGAATACCTATGTATAATTATGTAAACACATAAAAAATTTCCACAACTATTGTAACTAGATCATTTGAACTGTTTTGCCAACCATCAAGGAAAAGGATCATGGAAAAGTGATTTCGAGTTTCACAGTTTCTTGGTGATGTCGAAACCTGGACCTGATGCTTGGTAACTATTCGACGTGTAGACGACGTCGCTAAATGACGTTGTAACGACGTCGCTAAATGACGTCGTTTCGATGTGACATATTGACGTCACATTTACGTCTCTTTCACGTCGATAATTTGGTGATCTTGACGTAATTGGTGACGTGTATATGACGTGAAATTGACGTGTGAATGCTAGATGGGATATTACAGATTTATTCACTTCTTACCACCTCCCCTACCAGTGGAATGAATCGGATTACCAGTTACCCTGTATATAGGTTCCATGTGAGTGGGGCGAACACCTTCCCTCCACTGCGACCCCAGATGGGTCTATTGTGGCTCACCCCTAGAGGTTACAGTTCACCGTACAATCCACATCTTTTTACAAAGTTCATGGTTGAATTGGGTGAGATTTGTCTGAAATCGATAGGTTCTAGGTTGGTAAAGCCAAATGTGTCGAACCCTGTATATAAGTGCAGCGTGTGAATCTTATCGCGAAAACGCCAGTCAAACTGGGTTTGTTGAAGTTATGGCATTGTCAGTTACATAAAAAATAATGAAGGGGGCTGGGCCCTTGATAATTTTTCATGTAACCGATAATGGTTATGTCAAACAAGTCGAATTGTCGTTAGTAAGTGGTTTTTCCCGATAAAATTTCCCTGGAGTGTTTCGTCTGTCGGAAAACTGATCCACTGGAAGAACAATCCGAAGACAGTACACTACAGAAATGTAAATTATCGCTCAGATCTCTGATCCCATTTACACCATGAACTCCGGTACAGCCTTCGAGGGTACAGCGATACTCGAGTGTCCCAAACGATCAAAGAAGGAGTCGGATATCATTCACAGTGTTACAGCAATTTTAATGCGCCTAATGAAAAATACCGGTCCTCACCCCAGGAGGGTCGTTCTGAAATAAGTCCAGTTTCTGCCAATGGTTCAGGAGATTTTCTTGATGCCAGGTATGTATTTCATTATTATATTATCATTTAAAATATCAGATGTCAATCTTTCAAATAATTTCGCTATCTCACATTTGCTACCGAATTAGAATGTCTGTCCATTATTGTGCTCCCTCTATACAATATGTACAATACTATAGTGCGAGCTCAGGTCTAAGATATAATATACAATTCAATAACAGATTTACAGTGAATCAAAGTTCTACCCATATTTTTTCAGAGGCGCGTAGGAGGTGGAAGGGCTACGTTATTATCAAAGTTCTGCCAAAACTTCAATTTATAAATCGGTAGAAGCCAGTTGAAGAAGATTCACGACACTTCTGAATACTATATCCAACAAAATATTATTTCGCACTTTCAAGTCGAGCTTGCGCCGAATTGTTGAATTTGTACCAGAGAGATGGAGGAGATATAAAAGACATATATTTTATATGTTTCCTTTGCATCTCTACTGCAACTTGCAATGAGCTTTTTGGCTAATCCGTCTCTACTTTATTTTGCTCTAACAATACAGGGTCACTCAAGGTCGATGGTAGGTGAGATCTATGGGCAGAAGCAAAATTTTCCCTCTTTCGATGAAGAACCGCTGGACAAAGATTCGTAATATTCTGGTGACACATTCAGTATCTGCATCCAAATATAGACTGTCCGGTAGTGACAGATTCTTTACAACTTTTTTTTTGTGGTTTGCTACTCATTTAATGATTTTCATGGGTTTTCAAAATGTCCTACACAATTATTAATTTGTGCTCGCATGCAGCGGCATCCCAAACGAATTCGAATATGCATTGAACATTGATAATTTCGAACGATTAGTAGCAAGCAACTTGGTACTCATGGGAATTTGAAAACAATGATACCGCGGAAGAAAATTGCATACTCTGCTCTCGTGTATGAGGACCCGAAACTATTAACTGAACATGTGATGAGAAGGGGGGTATTTTTGGACAACTATTCAACGTATGCTTTCTGGCAAACTTACTTTGGGTATTACTTATCACGATAAACTACTTCCATACAATCGTGGCGTGCAAATGCTATGCATTTCAGAAACTGTGTTGAGATTTCTTTATGAATATTCTTGCCTTTTCAGCTATGAGGAAAACAATGTTTGCCCTAGGGATGAAACCATTGAAGATGAATCCGACTTACCATTAACAGAGACGTTAAGTATCAATTGCTTCTTTTGTCCAGTAAAAGAGAAGAGGTACAAGTCTAGAAAAAAACATTTCTTTCGCACCAAAGATAATTCTCGATTCGATAAGATCAAGGAGTACGCTACCATCCAGGAAGATTTTGAAGAACTGGAAAAATTGCTGTGCTGTGCTGTGCAAAAAAATACAGAACTAGGTTTCAAAATTCTCGAAAAAGGAGAGGCTTAGGTTCAACATATAATTTATTGTTCAAGAAACGAGAGAATGCCTATACTAATTTCCGGCAGTTTATCTTAAGTGTACTACGGCCATGCTTGCGTCCTGGTCGCTGCGACACGAACGTTGCGACCAGGTCGCGGTGATGTATTGCATTGACTGTTATGTAGGTGGCCAGGCTTGCGACCAGCGACAGCGACTGATTTTGAAAACGCTATTATGAGCGTTTTTGAGACGCCGCGACAAAAACGCTCTCCACAGTTTCTTATGTAGGTGGTCATATTAGCGCTCCAAACGCGGAGTTCGACAAACGAACAGCCTCTTGTTGACACGTTTTTCACCAGTTTGTTGACGGCCAAGGTTGCGAAAAGACTTGAAAAATAAACAAATGTTTGATACAGAGATATTTATTAATGAAATTCAAACGCGGCCTCCGCTTTGGAATGTGAAGTTGTTTGAGCATATGAAATAATGTGTGAAACTGTCCAGATGTAAGTCTCAGTGCGTTAACTGGATGAGTAGCATATTTTCTTTTTCTCCGCTTTTTCCGTAAATACCTCGAAACTATAATTGCCAGCAGTTCATTATCTTCTATGGTTTCATCTGAAGTGAAGTAGAAAAACGCTAATAAGCGTGGCCATGTGCGATTTATTTACCTCACTGCGACCTGGTCGCAACGCTCGTGTCGCAGCGACCAGGACGCAAGCACCGTACACGATTCCATGTTGTAAACAGCGGGGAAAGTTTCTCTTCTGCTCATTTTGGAAAGATTTGTTTCTGCAGTGCCTTCATGACGCAGTGGATAAATCTAGTCAAGATATTTCAAATGCTTTTTCAGTAGAAGGATTGAAGGAAAAGATTCTGAAAGGCGTGGAGTTGAATAACCGTGTAAAATAATCAAACGTTCCAAAAAACTCCTTCTTTTGCCGAAATCAGCCAACTCACAAAATTTCAATTCAGACGAACTTATTCGCCAGGATGTTATAGGAAGAGCGGCCTTCATGATAAGACGTGATATCATTGATATGAAGAAAAAGGAATTGCCAAATCTCTTGACGGCAACCGCTCTAATAGAGGGGGAGAGTGAATTCCCTGAAAATCTTTCGAACTTCTACAAATATTTATTGAGTGGGGGAAACTCAAGGAGAAGAAAATCGGAAGATTTCAAAAGAAAAACTGAATCCCTTGCTCAAGATGCCATCTATAATGTAAGCAATGGCAGAGTGAAAACATCTATACATATCACTCTCGGGACGGCAATGAAAAGCCTTACAAGAAGTGAAACTGTTGTGGGTATTTCAAATTCTTTGGGCCATTGTTGCTTCTATACAACATTGATAGATCTTGAAACGGAAATAACCTACACCAGTGTTCAGTCAAATACAGTTTGTCCTAATGACATACATAAAGTCCAGAATTTAAACACCGGATTAGCATATGATAATTTCGATAAATTCGTGGAAACTGTCGATGGGTAAGATACGCTCCATGACACGGTGGGAATTATTTTTCAACGTATATAAATGCTTCCAAACCCAGAGGCTATGCCGATTCGAGCTCCTACTGATGTAGTATCAGCAAGTCACGCGCCACAAAGCGACGACCATCAAGAGAAAAACTCGAAGAGACGACAGCGCACTTTCCAAGCCCTGGATAGCTCACTCGAGCCGTATGATAAAAGGCCCAGGATTCATAGGAATTTCAAACTTCTTGATTCCCATCTCCGAAATAATACACCAAAATTACGCAGATCTGAAAAATATATATACAATCTGGATGCTCTCATTTTTCATGCGGGTAGAAACACCCATGTGGGTTGGTTTCAATTCTGAAATAATTGTAGATACTTGCAAGCGGCAAAATATTTCATATCTTACTCCCCTGAATAAATCCCCCACGCATGACAACGTTGTTCTTGGAACACTGAAGCAGGCAAAACAAGTTGCCAAGGAGTGCCAAGAAACATATGCACAGGTCACTCACGATCTAGCCGTAAATCCAAAAAAGTTCAGAATCGCGTTTCGTCAATGTTTTCATACATTTGGGCACTGTCCACGTGATGATGTCATACTTTAAAGCCCTTGGGAAATTCATTGATGGGAGTGGAATCGGAAGTATACTGGTAGATAGTGGTATATTGGCGAATGGATCAGTTTCCTCATTTCTCTCGGGGAAACACTTTCATCGAGGAAAAAGATTGTACCCCCTTATTGCATTGGGATTAGAGATGATTCATTTCGAGTACTTCTCAGATTGTAATAAAGATATTGGTTCTAGTTTGAATAGTAATGAAGATGTTCTGACATACCTAGAAACATTTCAAAATACCAGATCAGCTAGTCCAAGGTTCGACAATGATTTGATTATTGATATATTTGAAAAATATGATCAGTTCCGACAAGAAATTTTGGAAGGGCAGCATGGTAAAACTGGACAGTATTGTCTAATATATTGTACTTTAGTGTCATTTTATTTAGAGTTCTGTACATCTATAAGAACAAGAAATAACCAGTTATTTTTGTACGCAATCCCGAAAATATGTAATTTATTTTTCTCTTTTAATCACCAGAATTACTCACGCTGGTTGGTTAATTACCACGAAAATCTGATAAGTGTGGATGATACTCTTCCTGGATTGGTTGAATCGTTTCGAAATGGCAATTTCGAGATAAAACGAACAGACAAGCATAACTCGAAAATCCCTGTGGATCTGACATTAGAGCAGACGATAAATGCAGATGCTGCACAGAGTCTTACTGGGATAATTCACTTTACGAACTCTCTGGCAGCTCGACAGCGTTGGTGTATCAGCCACGGGGTAAGAACCTCCATTTTGTCCCCCCAACTAGCATTTTCAGTCACAGGCACCATGGTTCAAGAAACTATTACCTATATTTAGTGATAATAACGTATTTATCACTTATTTCAGAACTTCATAGTATAAATGTCAGTGATAGTTATTTAGTGAGTGAAAATTACGTAGTTTTTACACTAGATAATAACTTCAAAGTGAGAAATTCTCATGGCTTATTACGAAGTAACTATTTCGAAACTGTCACTCCTCAAAACTACTCTTAAGGTTTCGGAACTTTGGATATATTATTACGGTAACGCTTACCACCCCAAGAAGGCTTCACAGTTGCAATTACTCTATGGTCACCAATTAGGTTTCTACGACGTTGTCGTTACTTGATCGATCACCTAATAATTTAGTCAATTCTTGGTGATATTTCAAGTAACATATTGGTAATTCCTACTCAAACAATTCCTTCATAGTTGAAACAACTTTTCGGTAATTATATTCAGTTGAAGTTACCAATACATAGGTTATCATAACTGACGAGTTCCAAAAGTAACTTTCTGATTCATTTTCGATTGGAAGCCATATTGATTGATGTGATAACCATTTGAACAGGAAATAATTTTGGTTTTTCTTGTTGATAAACATCATTTTATGAAGAATAATAGCATTCGTTCGATCACAAATTGCATAATAATGGAAATTAACATGATTTACGATGATTTTTGAAAAATAGCCGAATGAAATAAAACCATATTTTTGGTAAATGAGCCGTATTTTGTGGGCGCATCCTGAATTTCGAGGCAAAATCATCACATTTATCGAAAAACTGAACTGTTGTTCGAATTTTTCAAGTTCGAGTATCAATTATTTCGCGTGTTTGTCCTTGTATTATTTATTGAATGGTTAGGCATATTGGACTTGTTCATTTTTCGTGAATGTGAACTTCATGGATGAAATGAAGAATAATAAAGAGAGAAAATAATATTTTTATGAAGTGGAAAAGAAATAGAAAGTCAGGTAGGAAAATTTACTACATCTTTACGTAATTTCGACGTCGACGGGTCGTAAGCATTACGTAATTGTGTGAGTTCCCGCTACGTCGGCAAACCGTAATAATTACTCGTGATTTGTTCCCCATTTTGGTCGTAAATACGTAGTAACGACGTAATTATAACGTAACCGCAACTAGTAAATATTACTTAATAGTCGACCCAATAGTCGTAATTACGTAATCGCGACTATAAATGCTAGTTGGGCCATCTTTATGATGTAACTGGTGTAAAAAAGAAACAAGATATGAACAAGGATTTCCAGCAGAATCAAAAAGGACAACCTTCATCTCATAATTCATTGATGCCATTAACAATAAATTGAATCCTTTTTCGCTCCGATTGAAAGTTGATAAATTGTATCATTTATCAACAGGACGAACTGCCCCTGAGGAGATTGCCAACTTCCTTCTTGGAGTTCTAGAAAGAGGCGATGAATTACGAAAAACATTCATAAATGAAAGTATTGATGATGAAAGAAATGAGCGCTTTGATAAAGCGATTGGGAGAGTACCTGTCGCAAATTTCGCAATCTTAAGATCCAAGAAAAAAATGCAAGTTGGGAAGAAAATCCAAGAAGTCACCATCCCACAGGACTTGTTCGGTAGGTTGCTAGCAATCTCATTAGAAAATGAAATCGATTTAGAAATAGTGATGGAATATCCGATAACCCCAGTCCCGAATGTTTTTTGTCATATAGACGGACAATTATATAAAACTGATAAATCAGTTTTAGCAAAATTCTGGAGGCTGAGATCGGGGATTCTTTCGCGCCCGCAGAAATAGATCAGTATATCGTTGATGGATTTTTCTTTTTATACTTGATGAAAAATGTTCAGCTGAAGTTTGAACATATATCTCTCCAAATTTGATGCGCATTGAAGAGTCAAAGGATAGACATCGTATTTGATACGTACCCAGAACCATCAATAAAGGATAGAGATCATAAGTTACGCGAAAACCTCGCAAGGTACGACGTTGTTATACAGGAACATCTGACTCTGCGGAATTCGACCTTCACGGCGAATTTGAAGGACGAGATTTTCAAGGAGAAATTTGTGGAATTCCTAGTTAAGCATTGGGCATGCCCTGAAGCCGAAAAAATTATAGAAATGCTATACCTACAGGACGTCTCTACGGCAAGTTATAAAATATGAAAACTATGATTTAACATGTCGAAATCACGAGGAAGCTGACACGAAATTCATCCATCATACTTATAAGAGCCACACAAAATGGACAAATCAGCGAAAATCTGGGTAGAACTTAGCGTATCTACCAAACGCCGCTACATTGATGCATCAAAGCTATATGAAAAACTGGGATCTGATCTGTCACACCCTCTCCAAGCATTTCACGCCTTCACCGGATGTGACTTCAATCCGTGTTTCCACCAAAAGGGAAAAAAATACCTTTCAATTTGCTGAGGAAATCCGAGGAATTCCAGAAAGCTTTCAAGATAATGTCGAGCCCAGACATAATTAGGTGAGGTAATATGGGATAATGAATTTATTATCTCCAGGGTATATTGGAGTTCAGAGTAGGGCTGTGCATGAATATCGATATATCGATATATTGCATTTTTCAATGTTCCGTGTACAATAATAATATTTTGCTGAGATATACCACCAGAAGAACAGAAGAGAGTTGAAAACAACGTGCGAAAGAGATGTGAGAAGTGTATAGAAAATGAAGGAGATATGATGGAGAATTCATAAATCTGAACTTGTTGGGAATTGTTGCTGTTTCAGATCTTTGTCTTATCTTCTGATATAAGTCATCGATTGGTATTATTCGGTTTTTTCTTCTTCTTTTCATTCATTGAAATATAACTTCAATTTCTAGTGATTTTATTCGTTATTTATCTCGCTCTGTAGAAAGACGATCTGATTCTGACTGCCATCATGCCTGGTATCATTCAAATTCTTATATGAATTATTGTACTCGAAAATAATATGAGTACCAAAGCATACATCTATATCAATATCAAGTTCCCAATATCGCTCAGCCCTAGTTCAGAGCAACATGGTTATGATATTTTTAGTATAATAATTGTCATAGGTGTCAGGCAGAGTATCGGAAGACCTTGAGAATCATAGAGAAATTTGTGTGTCTCATGTATGGATTAAAAAACGAGATTAACGTTAACGAGGCCAGATTGACGGTGTTTTCTGCAACTTATAAGCCGAAGAAACTATCAGAAAAGTTGTTGAAAGAATTATTTAAGTACGACTCTTTACGTAGCTCAGTTATGGAGCGGAGCTCATCTCAAAGTACCAACAGATCTTGAGCCCCTCGATTGGGGATGGATTTTGGAGAACGGTAGGTACGATTTCAATTGGTACCTTGGTGAAGCCCTTCTAGCTGAGGTTGGTGACATCATAATCTCTGGGGGACTTCAACTGAGGAAGTATCAGGTAAATCTTTCGATCATGCCAAGATTTTTCAATAATTATATCCATTCAAAATAATATTCCTATTGACAGGTACTGATAATGACAACTCTGAAGAATTATCTTCAGACAGCGAGAGCGAAGATGACTTTGAAGATAAAGATAGAGAAAACGACGTATCGACGTATAATTTTCCCTTTAAAATACAATGTTGTTTTCATTTAATATAATTCCATTTTCGAATGATTTTGTTTATGTGAACATCAAAAATGTAGATTGAAGTTCTGGATACAGACCCCACACTATACCCAAAACATTCAACAAATTCAATGTACATGCTTTATATATTTTTCAGACGCCAGTATTATGAATAGCAGTCTCATAAGCCCGAAGCAAGAATTTCAATTCGATTTATTGTGAGTTTCGATCATGAACAATAATCCACCCCTCTCCTTCCTGTACGATCCCTCTTGATCATCCTGCGAGTATTTCGTCGTCAATTATTTCATCATCTTTTCAAAGCCCTGTTTTTCGAATTGAAATCACACAAAAAAATTTCTTGGTAGTAAACCTCTCACACATGTAATTTTGTTGAGCTGTAAATTTCTTATGAATAAATACAAATATATCTGCAATTTACGTCTTCGAATACCCCCATCACTCCCAGGAAATTGATCTCTGACCTGGTTTCATGTGAAGTGAGATTATGAGACTTCCAGATTATCTAGCTCGCTTTCGATGTACCTCTGGCCTGCAGTGCGGGGCGCCGCGCCGGACCGAGGCACGCGCGGGTTTGCACGATTATTACAACGTATGCTCACATTGAATTCGTATGCAAATAGCATCCAGTTATACAGAATATCCTAGTTCATCGGTCCAGATATTTGCATACGAACTTGAATCATCGATTATTTGAAAGATGTCTAGTCAATTGATGTTCGAATAAGTCGAGCTCTCCTCTCCGGAATCGTATGCAGATGTCGGGAAACTGATTGATGGGTCCGAATTCATTGTTTCGCCAAAGGGCATACATTCTTAGATCATTGACTATAACACTGAAAAATTGCCACTTCCGGTTCGTATGCCGCCTTTGGGGAATGACCTAGGCGTATGCAAACGGGCAAGCGCCCCAATTTTCGCGAGATAAAATCATTGCACTTCATTGCCGAGCTTCTTCTTGAACAAAATTTCGAAATTTTCTCCAACCGGAAGGTGAGGTCAGGGCCGGGGCAAGGACTGGGTTGCGACTCTCCGAGGCACTCCTTCCTGTTAACTTGGACTAAGTGAGTGGGTCCCTCAAATGGCATACCGACTTAGAACATCGATAAACCCTGTGTCGCGGGCCAACAGTCTATAAGTGAATAATCAATAATCTGGTGATCCTTTATACAAATCTGCATTCGAGCCGAATATAAAAATGTATGAATTGAAACGAAAGAGTCAGCTGAATACATACATTTAAGATTAACAATAAACAGCTGGAGAGTCATTAACAATGAGCGAAAGAGTACAACATGGTATGATGAAGATAAAAAAGATTGCATTACCTATAATGAAAAAGGTTTCGATCGACTTCTTCTTGACAGTCACTGAAAAAATCGACAAGTTAACCTGATCATTGAGATTACCACCCTTGTACCCTCGAAATCCACTCCATTGAGGGTGGAAGATTTCATAATGCTCCAACTTACCTCCTCTTCATCCTCTCTAGACATAATTCTGAAAATTAGCTATGATGAAACTTCTAAGATGAGTATAACGAACAGAGATATATGATAAGACGGACATCCTACCAATGCAAACATTGCTGTTGACATAGACGATTCTAAAATTGGGTGAATACGCGACGTTGTTTCAGATATAAATTATTGCTATGGGTACATTATTGCGAGAAAAAATTGATAAAGAGTTATAATAGGGAAAACCTCTTCAATGTAAGCAGATGTACAGGCGGCAATCGAATCAGTCAACTCTGTCTGTCTGTATGGCTGGCTCTGTTTGTCAAACCTGTCTGGGACTGCTCAGAAACTCTGAATGAACTGGGCATGAAAACGGTTTGACTTCAGCATGGGTACCAGAACATACGGGATTTGAGGGCCATAACGGACAGGCAAATTCAATTGTCCAAGCAGCTGTCGCGTTGGACATATCGAAAGCATTTGACCGTGTTTGGCACGAAGGACTCCTCCACAAACTACCATCATACGGCTTATCACCTCAGCTATGCCATCTCTTATCGAGTTTTCTCTCAGGCAGATCGCTTCATGTGGTGGTGGACGGTGTATCATCTGATACCATTGGCATCAATTCCGGCGTTCCACAAGGATCACTGACGATGTTGGTTCTACCTGTTTTTCCATTGGCAGGTATGAAAATGGATCTATACCTCTGCAGTTATTCGGTTAACTTCTTCTTCTTCTGTCGGTTGTTGAGTGAGTCGTTTGCAGCAGAGACGAGCTCTTCATACTTTCCGGCCTCATCAGTGGTTGCTGTCACCTGGTGGATTATGGACGAAACCGGAACACAGGTTTCAATCTTCGTCCCTTTGCCAATCGTCACAGGGAAATTATTTATTTTGATAAATCGAACAGGTACATGGTCGTCTGCTGACAGTAAAACATTGCCGACTAAGATTCCTCGTCCGACTTCCTCGTCATGGTTCCAGGGTTCCATGATGATGGGACTGCCTTGCTTCAATGTACTCCCAATCCGAGCTGCTACAATAGTCTCGCTCCGTTTCGGCAACAGTACGTCCTCTTCTCACGTTACCCCTGCCGCTACCTCCACTCGTGGATGCAAAAAGATCTCTTCGGCACCCACCCTGAGTGTTCTGCTTCTGAAGTCCAGTTGAATTCCTTGCGCACCCATGATGTCCATTCCCAGAATAACATATTCTTCAATATCTGCCATGATAGCTCGATGTGGAAATTGGACGGTCCCAATCGATATATCCACATCGATTTCCCCATAAACGGTGGCAGCTTCAACCGTAGCAGTTCTCAGACGCCATCTTGTGTTCAGAAGTTGTTTTATTGAAGACGTCAGAAGTCCACGTCGCAGGATTGTCTTCGAAGCACCAGTATCCACCAACAATGCGCATTTCTTTCCGTCGATCAGTCCATCTACGTAGACGCTGAGGTTATCACGCCGTAGGGATGCCACAAAGATGATAGGGTCTTGAGAATGACGGGTCGAAGCTGCCCCCTCGAAGTCGACCCGCTCTAGTTTTCCTGCGGCTGCGTGGAAGATGATCCTTCCTCAGCAGCCTGTTTCGCACGTTGACAAGCTCTCTGGAGGTGGCCCAACTCCTCGCAATTCCAACAACGAACCGGTCTTCTCTTCTTATTCCAGAGGCCCTGGATGGCGTTGATTGAGGCTTCAGTAGGATCTAGCCTGGTATTTTCCGTTATGTTTCCGCTGTCGTTCATTGCTCGGACTCTCGGTGATCCTCGGGAAGCTTCTGCTGCGGCCTCGATCTCAAGCGCAGCTGCCAGAGTACTGGTGAGGTTTTTTGGTCGAGTCAGGCGAACTGCTTTCTGCATTTCGATATCCCGCAATCCATCCACGAACGTTTGAACAGCTAGACATTCCAAAAGGGACTCTGCGGCTGACGGGTAGGCACAGTGGACCAATCGGGCTACATCCACTCCGAATTCTTGAAGACTCTCGTTGGCTCTCTGTCGACGGCTCTTCATTTGTGATTGAAACACTTGCTGCCGATGTTCATGGCCATTTACTCGATTGGTAGTAGTCACTGCATCTGGTCCTACTGTGGTTTCAATCATGAGACCATTTTCAGACTTCTCCAGCACAGCTATTCTCTCTATTTCGAGCTGCAGCTCCTTCTTCATTTCTTCTATCTGGGTGGTGAATTGAGTTGAAACCTGAGCGATCTGTTCTTGCTGAGCAACGATCTGTTCTTGTTGAGCAGTGATCTGAGTCATAACTTCTTCCCGATGTGTTGATATCTGAGTCAATACTTTCTCCCGTTGGGCTGATATCTGGGAGGCGATCTGATCTTGCTGAGCAGAAATACGTGGCAGCACCTCTTCTCGCTGAGTGGTCATCTGAGCTAATACCTCGTCCCGTTGATGGGCTGAGATTTGAAAGGCTATCTGATCTTGCCGAGCTGAGATTTTTTCCTGCTGAGCACGCATCTGATACGCCATCTTCTCTTGATGAGTCACCATCTGATCCGTGATCTTCTCCTGCTGAGCCACCATCTGGTCCGCAATGTCCTGTCGCTGAGCCGTTATGTCCAGTCGCTGAGCCGCTATCTGTTCCGTGATCTTCTGCTGCTGACCCACCATCTGGTCCGCAATGTCCTGTCGCTGAGCCGCAATCTGATCCGTGATCTTCTCCTGCTGAGCCATCATCTGGTCCACAATGTCCTGTCGCTGAGCCGCTATCTGTTCCGAGATCCCAGCCAACATCGATTCCGCTGAAGCTGGATCCTCGAAAGTAAAAGTCTCTGGATCTCGACCTACGCTCACCATATACTCTTTGAGACGATGCTGAAGTGTAGCCTTGATCCCTGCTGTGTCGAGATCTCTATCCTCCAACTCGCGTTTCAAGTCTACCACTTTCAACTCGTGTAGTTTCTTCATTGCAACGGTCTGTTCACTTCACACTGGAATATCGAATATCCCACACTTCTGACACCAATTGTTACGTTATTCGGGTGCAGAAGCGAACACGACACTATTTATTTTCGAACTGATTTATTTGAACTAAAGAAACACTAATTCCTAACGTACTTTCAACTACTATATATGTAAAACGATTTATATCACGCGGTATACCGGGTGTAACAGGATCATGGTACACCCCCCGTATCTCCGTTAGTTTCAGGTAGGTAAATGATTGAAATTTGGGATAATCTATATACATAATAAGAGGCACTTTTTGACCTATAAATGATTTTTTTTTCAATTCCGGTTTCGCCGGAAGTGATACCAACTTTCGATTTTCAAATGGAACACCCAGTATATTATCACATTTCTGAAATCTGCATAATTTTCTGAATCTAATGATACCACATTAGTGACATTTCAAACGTAAAAATGTTCAATATTTCAATTTTTAGTTCTCCATTAAAGTGTGCAATGATGGTTCCGATTTATTCCAATTGGCCCGTCTAATGCTAAAAATATTGAAATCCTCTCAAAAATACTAAATTGCGTTTTTAATGAGCAAATAAAGTTCATCGTAATCGATTTTGGAGTAAAACTCAATTTTTTCAAATGGAACCATATTGGTGCCGTGTTACCATTCATTGGTACTATTAATAAGCAATTTATCCATACCTGCTAATAAAATGTGCGATAAATACAATCAAAATCACAGCTAAAAGAAAATAAGAAGATACAATTATTTTGGTCTAATTTAATGCTAAGAAGTTATTGGGGTGGCTTTGCATTACAAAAAAAAAAATTCAATATATTACAACAATTGTTCGAAATGCTGTCCATTAACGTCAATGCACTTCTGAACTCGCATAGCTGTGTCTTGAAGAACGTTCGCTAATTGCTGGGCCGTTATACTATTGCATCGACAATGTTTTTCGAATGGCCCCAAACAAAGAAATCAAGAAGTGTCAAATCAGGTGACCTTGGAGGCCATCGCACAGGACCATTCGTCGGAATAACGTTTTCTCCGAATGCCTGTTGAAGGTAATCAGGCAATTAGCGAACGTTCTTCAAGAAGCAGCTATGCGAGTTCAGAAGTGCATTGACGTTAATGGACAGCATTTCGAACAATTGTTGTAATATATTGAATTTTTTTTTTGTAATTCAAAGCCACCCCAATAACTTCTTAGCATTAAATTAGAACAAAATAATTGTATTTTCTTATTCCCTTTTAGCTGTGATTTTGATTGTATTCATCGCACATTTTATTAGCAGGTATGGATAAGTTGCTTATTAATAGTACTAATAAATGGTACCACGGTACCAATATGGTTCCATTTGAAAAAATTGAGTTTTACCCGAAAATCGATTACGATGAACTTTATTTGCTCATAAAAAACGCAATTTTGTATTTTTGAGAGGATTTCGATTTTTCTAGCATTAGACGGGTCAATTGGAATAAATCGGAACCATCATGGCACACTTAAATGGAAAAATAAAAATAAAAATATTGAAAATTCTTACGATTGAAATGTCACTTATGTGGTATCATTGGATTCAGAAAATTATGCAGATTTCAGAAATGTAATAATATACTGGGTGTTTCATTTAAAAATCGAAAGTTGGTATTACTTCCGGCGAAACCGGAAGTGGTAAAAAAATCATTTGTAGTTCAAAAAGTGCCTCTCATTATGTATATGGGATATCCCAAATTCCAATCAATTACCTCTGACACTACCGGAGATACGGGGGGTGTACCATGATCCAGTTACACCCGGTATATCTGTCGCTCTGACACTCGCTGCTCGACTGACTGCCCAGACGGCCCCTCATATTCCTGGAATATGCCTACTACATCCAATTTTCCAATGAATATTGCATTATCCCTGGAATATTCCATGAATATGTGCTCAGTCTGATATCCTCAAAGAATATTCCTGGAATATATTTTTCGAATATTCTTCAGATATCCCCAAAGAATATTCCCCGAATATGTTTTCCGAATATCCATTAGATATGCTTTTCGAAAATTTCAGGAATATTTCAGAAGCAGATTGTAGGAATGCCGACCTACCCCGAATGGACACGACACGAGTCTATCGGTCAACGCCTTTTGTCCTACATCACTGAAGGACGTGATATCAACTTAGAAGCGAATATGCCGCCGCGATTGTTTCAATTTTAAACAGATGAAAAGAGCATGGAATTATTAGTTTAAGCAGAAGTGCTAGATTCTATTCTAGCAGCTAGAATGTATATCGATTAGAGTGAATAGTGTTGATATCAATATAAAGTTTCAGACGTTTGAAGTTAGTCACAATAGAAAAATGGAACATCAACCTAGGGTGCAATTCTCTTCTGGCCGCCATTAAACTCAAAAGGATCACAAGGAGACTTAATATGGCACTCAACACCAGTGTGAGGTATATACCTAAGATTATAAATTGATACAGAGTGTATCTAAATAACACCTAAAATATTTAAGGGATGACTCTGTGATGAGAATGAAGGTATTTGGTATACAATTTTTTGATAAACCTCTCATCCCCGGATATGATACACACATCCGAAAGATTGAAAAACATGGTTTTCTTTTTTAATTTCCCTGTATATCAAGTTAAAGACACGAAACTTGGTGAATATCATTTGTCAATAAAACTACACATTTTAAAATGGTTTTAACCCTGAAGTATGCTTAGAACGGGTGGGAACATATTCATTCTACAACTTTTTCTTTGTAGGAATTCTTCTTTTGAAAAAACATAGTTCTTTCAACTCTTGTAGCACGCCCAAAGCAAAGGTGAGTGAATTCAATCTATTTTTATATTCAAATATTTGCTATATGTTATAATCCATTGCAGATCCTGTTGAATTCATCACCGCTACCGATCAAGGGAAGGAGGAAATCATATGATATATAATAAAGTGCAAGCTTCCATTATTTTACATACCTATCTACATCCTGTATGTTGATTTCTATATCCTTCACATAATAAATTACATTTCATATGAACATTTCATTCTAGTAATGATTAAAAAGCATATTCTACGGATATACAAAAAAAATTTCCTAGCATATGCCACCAATATCTTTTGGAAGATTCACGCAGATATTCCTGGAATCTGTTTCATGGTGACTTTGAATATTCCCAGAATATGCATATCATATGTTTTGGAGGATATGGAATATCCATGGCATATGCCAATATTCCAATGCAATATGCATAGGATATTCATGGAATATAATTGTGCCGTCTGGGTGACGGCAGTTGTTCGGCCGTTTATATATGAGATCACTTGGCAGGCTTTGGTTCGAGAACGTTCTCGAATGATCTTCCGTCTCCTTCTTTTTGTTCTAGAAGCTTCTTAGAACAAAACCTCTCTCTCTCTCTAATTGTTCCATCGATTGTTTCCAGAACATTCCAGAATCTTCTGTGACGTTATTTGTCACTGCGGCATATATTGAGTGTTCGGAAATATGCTGGTGTATGTAGGAATCATTGGGAGGTTAAAGAACAATCTGGGATGCGTGATACAGGATGATCGTTGTACTCCTGTCTTACTGATGATGTTATAGAGCCCCTCTAAGGGAAATATCATTCCAATATTATAGCTCCTGCCTACTAACTACCTAACCAGGTTGTCATCTAGAACGACAATGCCCTGATGGTGAAGGGTTTCAATATAACATAACAACAGATACCCCGGAAGTGTTTTCCCTTCATATATAAAATGACGTGTTTCGCCATATTTTCATAATGGCATCAATTGAATGAATATCGAGTGCTGATCGTTTTTGAACTGTTACTCTTATCAGTATTTCAAGAATAATTGTCGACCTTGAAATATGTCGAACAACACTTTACCAAAACTCGTTCGTCTATTATAGAACGGCAAAGCTTTGGAATTTATTGCCCATGGAAGTATTCTCAAGAACCTCCAAAAGTTCAAAAAAACCTCAATACCCCCTCCCAGGTAGCACAGGTTAGTGGAATGACGTCATAATGACGTCTTTTTTAGGTCATTATTGGTCAATGACGTCCTCGACTTCAGAGGGACCTAAAAATGACGTCATATTTCATGACGTCTTATTGACGTTCAATATTGGACGTCCTTATGACGTCCCTACAAAGTCGTATATTCGACCAAATAAGAAAAATCAGTCGCTCTCTTACTTTTTCATCGTTTGTTAATTGTACGTACTAAATTTATGTTTGTATATACAGTGTTCTCGTGAGTACTGATGAACAAATTTATTTTCAGCCACATTATGCATTTTTGAGGAATCTGCTGAAAACGACCGATTTTCATTTTCAATTTGCCATATATGTATGAGAAAAATTGAATAAACATACATGGTGATCCACGTTTGAGTTATGACCATGGACATTTTTTTTGAATAGAGCACCTTATATATATTACTCAATCTTTGGAATAACCATGGGGAGCGGAATTCGAAAATGTTTATTGTATAGGTAAGTGCGTCCAATGAATTAGATGCTCTAGTGAAGTAGTGGATAAATTCATTATTATCCAATATCTATCTATCTTATATATTTCTGAGGAAACAGGAGAGGCTTTTATTTCTAATTCGTCATTTATACGGAGGAATCATCAAATATACATGATGATACACGTTTGTATTATGACGTACACGACACATTTTTCAAACGGATATATATTATTGCATTTTCGTAATCAAATGTATATCACACAAAGGGTTTGTATACATAATTTAACGAACAATTCAGTTCTCTCGTAAAATTGAATCGCCATTAAAATATATAGATGACGTAATTTCTCCTACACGAATCATTCTGTGTATATTGATTTAATATGAGATAAAGCTTGAATGAAAATGAAATTCTACGGCTTCAAGCATTATTCTCTGGAAAAAAAATGTTTTTTTTAATTTTCAACAAATTTATTCGCAACTTCGCAAAAGAACTTAATTCAACGAACGCACTGTATACAGACTCATATATTTTCGAATCCAGCTTTAAATAGAGACTCCAAAAATCGAATAATTTATAGGGTGTTCCTTTGAAAAAATGGTCGCGGACGTTGTAACTCAAACTTGAATCACCCTGTATATTCAATTCTTTCTCAATATTGTTGGTAATTTAAAATAAAAATCGACCTATCTTGGGAGATTCCTCAGCAAGGAATTGTATGGTTATAAGTACATTGATTGGCTACTTTATTTACTTCACGCGACTCAATTTAACGGACACACTGTATACAAACCCTATGTGTAATATATTTTTAAATTAAGATTTCCATGAATATTTCAAAAATTGAATGTATCTTATATAGGTTATTATTGTTTCCAATTGAAAAAATTGCCGCAGACGTCCTAACTTGAATGTCGATCACCCTGTATATTTATCATTCTTACTTTCAAATGTGGCAAATCGGAAATAAAATCGACCTGTTGCAGAAGATTTCTCAGAAATGGATAGTTTAGCTAAAAATAAGTTTATTTAGCTTACATCTCGCCGACGCTCACTACATAATTTTAGGTACAAATACGAGTAGCTAACGATATTGTCATATAGAGATTCATAGGTAGTAGCGATAGCGCTAGGATTCAACAGGACTGCCCGGGAGGACCATCAACCAAGTTACCACAACGTATAGTTACAAAATGAATGTCATCAAAGGTTTATGGTGTATTATCATATACCAATAAATACCGTATATATATAAACCTCCTAATTTTTTTATTTCGTCCTTTATTGGTCATTCTGCGACGTCATTATGACGTCTAAGTATGACGTCATATGGCTGTGACATTTTGACGTCATTATAGGGTCTCTCAGACGTCATTTTTGGACGTCCACTTCGTCATTTCATGACCAAAAAATGACGTCAATTGGACGTCACTCTGCTACCTGGGCTTCCTCTCCCAATCCTCCCCAGGTACGCACAATGATCTTCGAACATTATGAAAATTTCCTTTCGTGCGCTCGTGAGTTAAAAAAAATCATATTTTCAGATGCCACTCATTCCAAGTACAACTTTGATCTTATTTCATCCCAATTTCCGTATCAATTCGAACTGACATTAGTAAAAATATTTGAAAGAATTTGCCACAATAATAATAATAATAATAATGTTTATTCATAATCAGATAATGACATTTTGAAGGAATTATGTTCAATATACATGAACAAACATTAAGGAACCCACAAAAGCCGAAGCTGCGCGTGGGATTTTCCTTGTTGATAATGTATACAGGGTGTAAATTTGAAAACTTTCAATGCGAATATCTCGCGAAAGAACAAAGTTAGAAAAACGCCGTTTGGCAAAAATGCTGAAGAGTTAAGGGGAACTAGAACCACCATATTTCGGTCAAGGGATGAGTCACCCCGTCGGCGCGACACACCCCAACTTTGAAATGTCAAATGGCACTACCTTTTTTGTGATGCCTCAAATGAACAGTCTCAGTCAGTAGTATTCACCTGTACAAGACTTTTGTTCCACCCACTACAGGGTGTACGAAAAATATAAAGTCGAATAAAATAAAATGAATTGTGTTAAAAGGATATTTTATTCGATCAGATGTTCAAAATGCATTCCATTATGTTGTGAGCAATAGTATAATCGGTGTTCAAATGCCATTCTTACATTTTGGAACACATCTCTTGTTATATATCGGCATTCTGCATTTTACTTTATTCGACCTTATGTTTTCCGTTCACCCTGTAGTGGGTGGAAAATATTTCTTGTACAGGTGAATACTACTGACTGAGACCGTTCATTTGAGGTATCACAAAAGAGGTAGTGCCATTTGACATTTCAAAGTTGGGGTGTGTTGCGCTGACAGGGTGACTCATCCCTTCACTGAAATATGGTGGTTCTAGTTCCCCTTAACTCTTTAGCATTTTTGCCATGTGGCGTTTTTCTAAATTTTTTATTTCGCGAGATATTCGCATTGAAAGTTTTCAAATTTACACCCTGTATATGCCCATAGTTCCAAAACACCCTGTATTCAGTATACATAGCCAGATAGCTTGAATAATTGAAGATCGGTTCTGTTCTTATTTGAAGTTGTCAGTCCAGAGATGACGTGATAATATGTCACACACTTTATCTGATGAATTTGATGTGAACGAGTTTATGAAATCATCATTCGAAAGAAGCGTATTTCCAGGATAATTGGATCTCGATGAGAATTGCTGAATAAAGGAGAGAATGTGTATCATATCCACTTAATTAATATGTCTATCACATGATGATACGTAGATATTCATTTACTTGATTACAACTCATACAATTTAGATTCTCCTAACAAAAAGGGCAAATTCATTGAAGTGTAGCACATCTATTTAATTTGGAATTGGCTATTCATTTCATCCACATGCGATTAGTGGGTGTAGACATGTAATTTCAAGGTCACTGAAATGAGATTATTCTATGATTACTCATAATTTTAGCAGATCATATAGAATTAGTGTTTCTTCCATACATACTCTTCATTATAAACTGCTATTTCTGAATAGTCTACAGGGTTTTTCGCGATGAGCGTTAATTAGACCTTTCTGGCAAACCAAGAAACGCATTGATCTAGGAATTTTATAGTATGTGGAAATTCACATGATCTACACGTCCGAAATATTTTATACGATGCGGCGTTTCCGTTTCTACTAAAAAAAGGCAGCAACTTCGATTTTTCAAATGAAATACCCGGTATTTCATTGAATTTTCAGATTGGTTGATAAAAGTGAAGTTGGGATAAGGACATAAGAGCCGTTTTGAAAGATAATAAAAAGTTTCGACACACATAAATCCTAAATTTGAGAGATCTCGATATCTATGTAATCATTCCCGCTAACCCCAAGTGTGATACATTGATGAAATCACCTCTTCAGGGAAAATATAAAAAAGCAAGGGAATATAAGGTGATCGTTCTGAAAAATCAAATGCTGCTACTTTCTAGTACAAGCGGCAACGCCGCATCGTTTCTGAATGTTCAACAATAACTTTGTTCCATCTCTTGGAGCGCAAGACAGGATATTCCTATTATGCTCGTGGAACTTCGTGCGTACCTAGGGAGGATAGGGGGAGGCCTTTTAAGCCAGTTCAACACTATTTTTTATATCAAACAAAGCATATTTTTACTTTAGAAATATCTAATTTTTACAAACGTTAAAGAATGACAAGGTTCGCGCATCGATAAGAAATTACGAAGGTACACTCTGCACAAAACAATGCGCGAAGTAAAACAGTGCGCGACGTACCTACTTGTTATGTAAAATATATGAGATATTTATACCTCAACTTCATGTTCCTCAATCGAGCAAACATCCACGAAATTATTCATTCCAGATTGTTCAACAAAAACTTTGTTTTATCTCTTGGAGTGCACGAAAGGGAATTCCTATTATGTTCGTGGAATATCGTGCGTACCTAGGAGGATAGGAGGAGGCCATTTAAGCCAGTTCAACACTATTTCTCATATCAAGCTAAGCATATTTTTATTTCAGAACTATATTTTTTGACGTTTGTTGTTTGCAACTCGAGCGCGAAATACTTTGGTCATCTCGACTATTCTTTTCTCGATCACCAAAGTAGCATTTCGCGCTCTAGATACAGAAATAACTATTAATATCAAACTGAGCATATTACTACTTCAGAACTTCATTTGTTGACGTTTGAAAAATTTTGTTCGCAACTCGTTCGCGAAATACTCGAATATTTTTTTAACTCGACTGCGCCGTGTTGAAAAATTTTTGAATTGCTATCGCTCACTAAATACAAAAATATTTATCATTAATCGAACACAAAAATTTCGACGTTTTATTAGATAGATAATCGCAGCATATTCCCTGTGTGAAGGCTATGTCAAATCTGATGAGAATAATTGGGTGAATGGCTCGTATCCTAAGAAAGTGTAAACCTATTCTACATCCGTCAGCAGTCTCAGCATATCCGGTGAGAACATGTTAGCTAATGATGTTCCTATACATAATTCCTCCACCCTTTGAAGAAACTCGAGGGTAGAACCACTTGTTGCGTTAACTGCTACCCTGTTGTCTTCTTCTGGCGTGGAACAGACTACTCGTTTGGCTAAGCTTGCTATATTTCTTCGGTGAATGACTAATAAGTAGACTAACATCGTGGTAACCAAGAACAGCATGACTGTTAGGGACCATATATCTTCAATGATTGGAATGGATTCTTACTTCTTGTGTATAATTATTCTTCTTCTAGCTCTAAGAGTTTGTGCAACTTGTTGAGAGATACGTTTTCTAGCTTAAGTATCTTGATTCCACAATCTGGTGGGACTATGAATAGTTAGTTTCCACGAAGTATGGCAACGTCGGTTTCTTCGCAGATAATCTCGTTTTTGGTCAATATTCCTTTGTAGCGGCTTTCATTGATTTTTTCTATGATGTGTTGAGATACTCATACTGAAACTTGTTGGCAATTCTGGATGCTGTTTTCGACAGAAAGCACAGACATGATTCAATCAGGGTTTTTCAGAAGTGGTAGAAGGTGGTTCTTCTTGGAGAGGAATCCTGGCTTGAGCTCGGTATTCATTGTTTCTTAAGGATATTCATGTCGTGGGATGTTCAATGATTGACTGGTTTTGTTTTGGAATAGAAAAGATATGCTGATATTGAAAATTTCAGAATGAATAACTGACGGAAAATCGAGCGAAGATATAATTTTCTCATTCGAGAAGATAACACTGGTTCGAACAATGTCGTGATATTATAGGTAATCTGACAAGGAAAATCGTAGTTGAGATTTGCTATGTGACTGATGTTATTGGGATATTACGAGTTTCAATTCATCAGGAGGCGTTTATTTTGATTTAGCTAAGAATGTCTTGAATTCCTGAGTAGGGTGCATAATTGATTTGTGTTTCATTCTGAACAGTTCTCAACTCTCCCAATTAGTTTGCTATATCATATTGGTTTAGAATTAATTTAGACAGGGTATCACTCATATTCGACATCAATTCTTCAGAGGAAGAGATTTGTTTGTTAACCTTCTTTATGATATATCGAAGACTGGAACCTTTGGCACGATAATACACTACACACTGTTCCACCACCAACCAAACCGATTTTTTACGCCTCGACAAATGTTTCGCCAACTATGTTAGCATCTTCAGGAAAAGGTTGTAATGTTTGTGATTCTCGGTAGCTCTAGTTTGAATAATGATTGGCAATTGATACTCAATAGTAGTAGATTTCAACTCCAGGTTGTGTTGTTTCCCGACGCGTAGCGCAAGGAGACAAAAAACCGTGAGCTAAAATCTAATACTTTTCCCGTGTATAATACACTATTTTAACTGTGACATAAAAAGGACGAATCAATATTGAGAAGATATTACATTATTTTGGAATCTGAAAATAATCGACGTGGCATTTTAAGTTTCTAACAGTAGGGACACCTGCGTTGTAGGCATCTTTATTATTCTTCTGAAGTAATCAAATAGGTATCTGATGTCACTTCTGTCAGTCTAATTATGTGATATGATTTCGAAAAATTGCGAATTTAGTGGATGTTTAGTAATATACGTAACCGCGAAGTCGAATGGAAGATAAAAGTTCTTTCTCGGAGACGGAATTTTTACTCATTTTTCGAAACTATAGCACAACAGAAGCCATCAATAGTGTATGTATATGTGATATATATCCGGGAAAAAAGTAATCACTTTTTTCCCACGGGAAAAAAGTAATTTATGAGAAGTGACATTTAATAACCTGCCAACAGAGATGCAATGCCAAACTTTTTTCCCGTCACAGAAAAAAAACATTTGTTTAATAATCGAAAGGTTAATGATCTTTATCAAGTTACATTTACATTTACGTTGAGTCGCTGTCGATCGTAGACTTCGACACTCCCGTTGTCACTGATGACAGCGACAGGTCTTCTTTGGCCGTGACTATTCCTCCCAGTCACGGAGCCATACATCACACGTCCCTTTTTTTTTAGATCTAATCTCGTGGGAGCTTTTATAATTCGCCCACTACGGGTTGTGCTTCTTGAAATATCTGGCGCCTCTGTCTGAGTGGTACTTACATTTTCCATCAACACTGTGCCTGGATTATTACTTTTCTTGATTGGACTCCTCTTCAGCACTATGCTAGGATCACTCCTTGTCTTGAATGAACACTCCTCAATTTTATCTTCTGTAATTTCCTGGTTGCAGACATCCTTAGAAGGAGCAGTTGTGATCAATGGTTTGAGTAAATCGATGTCGGTTTCGCCGATATTCTGCATCTCCCACTTGAATTGCATAATCATTAGGTCCGGATTTGTTTAACTCGACTCCTGGTTTCCAAACCCTGCATTTTTCTTGGAAAAGTACCTGTTGACCTTCCCTCAGGTCAGGTTAGGTTAGGTTAGGTTATATATTATTCTATAGGATGGTTTTCTTGCAGGATTACAGCTCCTAGTCCATAAGGACTAGCATCAACAGATACTGTTGTCTCTTTGTTTGTATTGAAGAATGACAGTACAGGGGCATTCGTAATACTTTGTTTCAGGTGATCGAATCACCTTGTTTCATTTTCTGTCCACATCGAATCTGCTTGATTTGAGAGCAATTTTCTCAGCGTGATAGTTTCTTGAGACAGATTTGGGACAAATTTTGCTAAGTACACTATCATTCCCAAAAAATTTTGTAGCTGTTTTTTTATCTTCTGGTGGTGTCATGTTTGCTATGTCCTTGATTTTTTCTTCATCGGGGGCAATTTCTTCATCACTCATGATATGGCCAGAAAATTTTACTCGATTTTGACAAAATATAGACTTTCCAGGGTTCAATGTTAATCCACATTTTGAAATTGTTGATAACACTTCCTTCAAGTTGTGTTATGGTCTGTCCAAACAACAAGATATCATCGAAGTAAGATATAACTCCCTGGATACCATCTAACGTTTGATACATGAACTTCTGGAAAAATTCTGGTGCACAATATATTCCATATGGAAGTCTCAGGAATCTGGATCTCCTATCGTGGTCTAATTGTAGTTGGAAGTAAGCTAATGATGCATCCATAAATAAGGTCTCTTGTATAGGTATTTTGAAATTTTCCCTCATGACATAAGGATTCAATGCACGAGGGTTCATACAGATACGTATATCACCATTTGATTCATTGGCAATAACAATTGGGTGTACCCAATCAGTTGGTTCACTAACAGGTACAATAACTTTCTTCGCTACCATTTTATCCAGTTTTGCTTTCACTTCATTCTTCAGTGCTATTGGTATTTTCCTTGGTGCACAAATAACGGGTTCAAAGTTACCCTTCAACAATATTTCGCATTCAGTGCTTACTCTACCAATTCCAGAGAATAATTTTACATATTCTGTGAGTATGTCCTTCACATTCAACATAGGTTTACTTTGTATAGTACTGCATATAGCATTGGATAGTCCCGGACCATTACTACTAATTATCCTCAGAGCCCTGATAGCATTTAACCCGAGGATTCAGCTGGGAGATTCAGAACTAAAGACAAAAAATAGTAGGTTTTTTGACACACCATCAAATTCACAGTTCAAATATTCTTGTCCTTTCACATTGATTTTTTTAACTGAGTAGGAAGATAGTGTTGCATGTGATGTCGTAAGTCCATCTACACTACCATTCAATGATTTGCAGTCACTGATATTCAATATGTTCACTTGACTTCCAGTATCGATTTTCAAATTAATTTCACTGCCCGAGATTTTCACTTTTCGAACCACTCAATTGCGTCAATACTCGAAGTTGTAACTGTCCACGTGAAATAGTCATATCCACCTTCACTTTGATCTTCATCCATAGTTTTGTCATCTTGGTTCTCGTCTTCTGAATCAAGTTGACCAACCTCATGCACATTCAACCGGGTTGAAATTTTTTTTCGATAATGGTCTTTTTGTTTACATCTACTACAAATCCGATTTGCAGCTGAGCAAGCATTTTGAGCATGGGACAACCCACATTGGCTTTATTTTGCACTTCCCTGGTCTGTGTCAAATCCTTTTGTTTGATTTCCTGTATATTTCAAAGATATATCCCTGAATCTGAAATTTATTGCACTCTCAGATACAGACTCTTTATGTACTTCTTTCTGAGGGGTGGCAACAGTACATTCGAGTGATTGACATATTCGAATGGCCTCGTTCAACTCAACATTTGCAGTTTGAAGTAGCTTCTCCTGAATCCTGGGATCTCTGATTTCCAATACAATCCGATCTCTAATTTACACAACTTCTTCTTGGAATTCACATGTTGTTACCAGCTGCTTCAATGCCGTGATAAATTGGTAATTTACTAATACTGAATACATTTTTCAAAGCTAGATTCACAGTTTTTTTTGTCACTCACATTATTTGTGTTGAACATAATGATTACTGAATCGTTTTTGTCGAAATATAATGTGTCAATAAAAATGGCTTCTTTCAAGTCACATGCTAGGAAGAATTCTTTCATCAACTGTATATAAAAGATCAACGTTACTGATTGTTTTCAAACCTTAGATGAAGCCAACTCCATATTGATCACTGTTAAGTAATCGTCAAGGTTATGAACAGTTTAGCATATCCTGTGTATAGGGTTTTGGCTAGTATGATATTTAGCAGTTGTCAAACAATAATGAATTGATGTAATGTCATTAAAAGTCATTGTAAAAAGCTTTTTCATTGTGTTCAAATACATAACAATTTTGGCGACGAGGATGGGATCCTTGGGTTATTAGACGGATAAGAAGATATACAGTACGAATAGGCGATTACAGTTTCGAAAAAATGCCAATTGGACAGATAGAACCTTTCGATCCCAAAACACACATATGGACACAGTACCATGAACGTTTAGAGTTCTACTTCATGGCGAATAACATTACAGACGATAATCAAAAACGGGCAGTATTCTTATCATTGTGCGGAAACGAGACATTCAGTTTGATACATTCATTGTTAGCTCCAAGAAAGTTAAAGGAGACTGACTTCGGCACTATTACACAGAATCTGCAACAACATTTTCAACCAAAGGACAATGAAATTGTGAAGCGTTTTCGATTCAGGAAACGTATACAGAAACCTGGTGAGGCTATTACTACTTATGTTGCCGAACTGCGAAAGCTGGCTGAAGGATGCAACTTTCAGACCTTGGAAACGGAACTGAGGGATCAGTTAGTAGTGGGAATAAGCGACGAAGCTTTACAGAGGAAACTGCTTGCAGACGGAAATTTAACTTTCAAAAATGCGTTGGAGCTAGGAATA
This sequence comes from Phaedon cochleariae, assembly GCA_918026855.4. Lineage (NCBI taxonomy): Eukaryota > Metazoa > Arthropoda > Insecta > Coleoptera > Chrysomelidae > Phaedon > Phaedon cochleariae. The sequence continues at coordinate 18,817,089 of OU896710.1, read as the reverse complement.
GCCATGGAAGCAGCAAATAAACAGGTGGAACAGATGAAAGATAAGACGGTCTACAAAACTGAAGTGAGAAAACCTCGAGCACTACCTGCAAGCAACCCATCAGGAAGTGTCAGACCTTGCTGGAGGTGCACGGGTAATCACAAAGTGGAGAATTGCTGGGCAACTAAAGAAACTTGCCATTATTGCAACAAGACAGGCCATGTAGAGAAAGCATGCTTTGCGAAACGGAAGAATTTACCCAGGAAAGGAGGTAAAGAGGAAAAGAAGAGCAGCGAACAAAACAATCGAAAGCATCAACAAGAAAAACGTAGCACAGCGAATGCAGTAGAAGAAAAAGAAGACTCCTTTTACGGAATTAATTGTATACAGGACAGTACCTCACCTTTAATGGTGAAAATGAAAGTCAATGGGGTAGAAATAGACATGCAAGTGGACTCAGGGTGTTCCAATACTATTATTGGAGAGACCATGTTCAAGAATTGTCCAAAGACTTTCCGGTCGTTCTACAGGCAACGGACCTACAGCTGCAGACGTGGACAGAAGAGGAAGTTGATTTGCTAGGGGAAGGCGAAGTTACAGTCCAGTTCAAGTCAAAGACTCACCATTTGCCGTTATTGGTTGGGTCTGGAAGACGAAGCAGCCTCTTAGGAAGAAACTGGATGATTGCACTGGGAATAAAAATAACTGGTATCAATCGTATTGAGCCAAATCATGACAGTAGTATAATAAACGACTTCGCAGAACTATTGAACGGCAATCTCACAGGCCACAAAGGTCCTCTAGTAAAAATTCAATTGAAAGAAGGTTTTCAGCCTAAATTTTTGAAGTACAGACCGTTGCCATTTGCTCTGAAACCTAGAGTAGAGAGAGAGTTGGAAAATCTGGTTCAACAAGGAATTTTGACACCAGTACAACACTCCAAATGGGCCACTCCACTTGTCGTTGTGGTGAAGCCAAACAAAGTAAGACTTTGTGGCGATTACAGGAGTACGGTGAATCAGGCCGTTCTACAGTCGGCGTATCCTCTTCCGACATTAGCGGAGATGAGGATGTGCTTCACGGGCGGAAAGATTTTCAGTAAGATCGATCTAGCACAGGCTTACCAGCAGCTACGAGTGGATGAAGAGACGGCAGAGGCGCTTACGTTGAATACAACAAAAGGACTATTTCGGGTAAACAGATTACAGTTCGGGGTATCAAGTTGTCCGATGATTTTCCAGCAGTTCATGGACACAATGTTGCAAGGAGTTACCGGAGTACAAGCTAATCTAGATGATGTTATAATTTACGGCACAGATGAGCAACAGCATAATCAGCGACTTCGAACTGTACTCGAGAAACTACGTGACAGTGGTCTCAAAGTCAACAAGGAAAAATGTTGTTTCGGGCGAAATAGTATTGAGTGTTTGGGCTTCAGAGTAGACAAAGACGGCTGGCATCCTACACACGACAAACTGCGTGCTATTCATGAAGCTCCCGAACCAAAAGACAGAGCAACCCTTTCAGCGTTTATTGGGTTACTAACTTTCTATGATTGTTTTTTGAAGAACAGAGCAGTGGTGATGAAGCCATTGTATGAGTTGGCAAATTCACAGGGCTCCTTCCAGTGGACAGAAAAACACACCGAAGCGTTTCGGCGTGCCAAGGAGTTGCTGACATCTGAAGCAGTGGTCGTTCACTACGATCCGGACCTACCTCTAGTACTCTCTTGCGACGCGTCTTCTATGGGAGTAGGAGCTGTGCTAGCTAATGTTATGCCGGACGGGTCAGAGAGACCCATTGCTTTCGCGTCAAAGACTCTCTTAAAGACGGAACAGAATTACTCAGTTCTAGATAAGGAAGGATTGGCTGTAATTTTTGGAATGAAACGATTCCATATGTATGTATATGGTAAACCGGTCACCATTACAACAGATCACAAGCCTCTGGTTGGTTTGTTCAATCCCAAGAAGCCTATGTCACAGATGCTATCACCCAGGATGACGAGGTGGTGCTTGATTTTGGCCAACTATGATTACAACATACAGTACAGGATTGGCAAGGAGAATAAGAATGCGGACATGTTGAGTCGGCTACCAATGCCAGAAGAGACAGCAGAACCTCCTAGACCACTTGAAGTTTTACTGTTAGAAGGTATGAAAAACCCCCCTATAAAATCAGAAACAATCAAGGAAACAACAGAAAGAGATAAAATTTTGAAGAAGGTATATTTTCTGGTTCAACACGGATGGCCTGAGCAAAACATGGATGCCGAGCTCGAACCATTTTACAGAAGATGTCAAGAACTTTCTTCACACCGCGGATGCCTTTTCTGGGGTACCCGCGTGGTTATACCAGAACAACTACACGAGAGAGTTCTTGAACTGCTGCATGCAAATCATCCAGGAATGGTGGCCATGAAAGCATGCGCTAGGAGTCACGTGTGGTGGCCAGAGTTAGATGCTAATATCGAAAACAGAGTAAGACAGTGCGAAGTATGTCAACAAACAAGAAATATGCCAGCCAAGGAGACGACAGGCAGATGGACTCCTGAAGAAATAGCGTGGTCCAGGATGCATGTGGATATCGCCGGACCGTGCCACGGAGGAAAGTATTTTCTCATAGTGGTAGACAGTTACAGCAAGTGGTTGGAAGTAGAATTGTTACGAAACATAACTTCTACAGAAGTGATCTCAAAGTTACGGCGGATTTTCGCGACCTTTGGGTTACCGAAAACTGTGATTTCAGACAGAGGAACACAGTTTATATCAGATGAGATCACCACATTTTACCAACTGAACGGCATCAAAGGACTCGCAGTGTCACCAGGACATCCTTCTTCAAACGGACAAGCTGAAAGAATGGTACAAGTTACCAAGAGGAATTTAGAACTTTTGGCAAGCAACGAGAAAATTGAGACAACCATGGCGCGGTTGTTGTTCAAGCAGCATACGACACCAACAGCACCAACGGGTAAGACTCCAGCTGAACTCATGTTTAACAGGAGACTACGAACGGCTCTTTCTTCTATGCATCCGAGTTCGAGTGCGGTAGAAGAAGAGTATGTTATACCGAAAAGGGAGTTCGCAGTGGACCAACCGGTATTCGTGAAAAATTTACGGAATGGCGACAAATGGTTACCGGGACGTATTGAGGAAAGAATTGGTAATTTTGTCTATCTGATCAGATTATTGGACGGTCAAGTTTGCACCCGACACGTGGATCAGTTGCGACGTCGAGAAGTACCAGACTCAACTTACATTAATAACCCTGCCATCGCAGCACCGACACTGCACGTGGATCCGCAAAATATTATCGGTAATACCAAGCACATCTAGCAACAGCGAAAGTACCGAGCACGTTACAGAAGCTATTACTACGGATACTACAGCACCAACAGAGCTACCGGTCGCGAAGAGCACGGACTGTGAGATGGATGGTTCAAATCCAGGAACATCTACTGATACTGGCACTACCGGGGCTCCAGAGGGAACCTGCCGTACCACACGCTCGGGACGGTGCGTCAAAACACCAGAACGCTTTTTGTGAATCATGCTGTTAATTTAAAAGGGGGAAGTGTTAAGTAATCGTCAAGGTTATGAACAGTTTAGCACATCCTGTGTATAGGGTTTTGGCTAGTATGATATTTAGCAGTTGTCAAACAATAATGAATTGATGTAATGTCATTAAAAGTCATTGTAAAAAGCTTTTTCATTGTGTTCAAATACATAACAATCACCATAGACTATAACTTTCCTTTTTGAAGTTTGAGTACGTAAGTTCTCACCAGCTATGTCGTTTTGGAGAGGCGAATCATTTTTCTCTGCAACTTCTTCCGATGCTGATTTTTTTTTTTTTTTTTATCGATTGGAGCGCACGAAAGGGAATCCCTATAATGTTAGTTATTCATAATTATATTTTTCTCCATTTGAATTTATAGGTTCTGAGCGCCGATATCACTTGGAATTTGTTCCTCAATTGATTCTGATACAAATTGGTGTTTCTCCTCCTGCTGAGTCGAACGTTGTAACTTTATCTTTTTATTATGGCTCTTAGTTTCATTGATACTTTGCATCCTTGCTTCCTTCCTCAGTATCTATCTTAGTTTGAATAATTTATATTTCAATTTCTCCAACTCCTGGATATATTTCTTCATTTTCTGAAGAAATCGATTCAATTGTAGATTTCCTAATACATTAAAGAAAAGCACTGTATATATAGTTTTTCAGTGTTGGATGTTCGGAGCTGAGCTACAATTTTCTCAATATGTATTGGGCCTGCGTAGCATGAGTGAAAATCATTATCAAATTCATTCTGTAGAAAGAACTCAGAGGTAGGGTTATGAATACTGAGCAGTATCTTATTTTGAGCTTCTCGGGAATCTTTGGATCAGTAACAGGTTTATTTGGTTCATTTCGTGGTTCGATTGATATCTTTAATATTGAAATCTAGATCACAGTAGGGCAGATGGCAAAAAGTACCAGGTCATAGCATGTTAATATTTCCGCCATCATCTAGAGCTACCCCTTCGACACCATTTTTTCTAGAGTGGTGTAATATAAGAGATGAATAATGAGAAAATCATTGGACTTGAAGTATCTCCTTGTAGAACCCCTTTGTTAATCTTGATTCTTTTTGACATGTCAGTATTTTTTTTTTCAATAGACAGGGTCGCTGAGTTTTACAATAATTCCAGAATTCTAACGATTTTTGCGCATATACCATTAGCAGATAATTATTTCCACAGCACACTGTTTCCCAGCGTGTCGAATGCTCTTCTGAAATCTACAAAAAGCGCGAACAGTTTTCTGTTTGGGAGACCTAGGTTGTTAATTTTTTTTTATTTTATTTTAGCGGTACACTAATTCAACAGCCGAGGCCAATTACAGAATGGGAAAATAACAATTTTGGTCCGAAATCTGTGTGGATATTGTATCAAAAAACAAAACAGAGAGGAGGAAATATGCATATGAACATAAAATAAATGACACACTGCATAACGATGTGTATGAACTGAAAAAAACTACGGTGAGAAGAAAGTTTATACACAGCGCTACAAACGGTGTTAAAACAACAACAACAAATATATAACATATTATGGTAAACTAGCCCTTTTGATGTCTATAGGTTTGCAGGAAGAAATATCTATTCTATTCTGAATTGACAAATAATCACGACATATTTTATACAAAGGCGAAAAAAGAAGAACATTTTTTGAGCGACTGGCAGGTGAAACGTGGTGAAACTGCGTACAGGTAGCCTAGGAACGTGCAAATTAATACGTGCAAGCAGGTATGGGCAGTCAATACGCCAGACTAAGATCTTGTGTAAAAATAAAATTCCCAAATATGTACCACGTTCTTCTAGGGAGTTGACTTAAAATCTAGAAAGAAGTGTATCGTGCGGTACACCCCACATCGGATAAGAGCCATCACATTTGAAACTGATGTACTTCAGACATCGCCTCTGAATGTTCTCCAAACTCTCACTATACGTGATGTATCCAGGATTCCAGACAACGCAGCCATATTCAAACCTTGACATCACAAGCCCATCAAATAGGAGTAAGTAGATTTCAATTCCAAACAACCATTTGGAGTTTCTGATAGTGAAACCCAGTGTTTTAAAAGTGTTTTATACCCCATCGATTTAACTTGTCGATGAAGACGGTCACAGTCATCTAAAGAATATATCTGCCTAAACAATTTAATCATCTGCGTATAGGAGGATTTCCGAGTCCAAGCCCAGGCATATGTCATTTATAGAAATTATGAATAGTAATGGGCCTAGCACAGATCCTTGAGGGACACCAGATGATGCTGTTATTTTGACAGATTCTAATCCATGGTACTGAACTCTCTTATGCCTCTCCATTAGATAGGATTCCAAAAATAAGATAAAGTTGTTGGTCAAGCCAAAAGAAATTAGTTTATTGAGAAGTATACCATGGTCAAGCCTATCGAAAGCCTCTGAAGAATCCGTATAAATGACATCGACCTAAGAAGACTGCAATATTGTAGATAAAACGAAAATGTTCTCATCACAGCTTCTGGTTTTGCGCAATCCTGCCTGACACTCTGGTAGTATTCATGGTTTTCAACAGAGTTTGTAAGTCTGTTAAGAGTTGTATGAGCAGTTTTGTTTTGTGATTCATTGAAGCAATGTTGCGTTAGTCTAAGAGTCTCAAAAAATTTTGATTAAAAATATGTTTAAGGCGCAGATTTTTTATATCAGCTATTTATGGTCTATAAAAAAAAAAACTTCGAACGAAAATTCATGATGAAAAATTGTAGGGCTTGAGGTTCTGAAGATTTCTTCGTCCACATTTTCACTTTCAGAGAGAGCTCGCATTGTATCATGGAATTTTTGTTACAAAAAATTGGTGAACAGGTTGCAAATTAGAAGTTTGTTATTGGGAAATCAATTTGCACACACTGTAGGCAGAATGTAACCATAAGTACGAATTCTTGGGACAATTCTGAGACAAAAGAGTCAATAAACTTGTATCTGGGAATACTTTGTTTCGAAGATGAAGGGTGCTTGAATTGAGTTTTTGTTTCAGGTTTTTTTACCAATTTTCTCAAAAATTGATTTTCTCGCATATAATTTGGTACCTATTCTTGTTTTTTCAAAATGAAAAATCATATGTTTGTATTTATTTTCATGTAGCAAGTAGAGGGCGCGGCGTACGCTGTGCAAATTGACAGTGAACTTGTGTTACTTTTCATAAGGAAACTCTTTTCCACACCTTTTTTATGAAAAATATGTACTTTTGAAACAACGCTGGGGGATATCGTTTTCGTGTAGTTGCAGAGAACATTACAAAGATCAAGAATTTGTAAATCACGTCAAAATGAACAACTTTTTTTCTATGAATTGTTCGATGACAATATTGCAGTTGCAAAGAACATCTGACAAAAACCAACCATATCTTGAAAAATTTCTACAATATGTATAATTTTTCGATAAACATTTTTCGGAAAAAAGTGTAATGTTCCCAACAAATTCACTTAGCGCCCTTAGAGCTAGGCAACATACATCGATTTAGAAGACGATCACCTCTAGCGTTGTTGAGAAAGTGTATCCGTCGGAAAAAAGATATGCGAAGGCGATTCACCATGAAAAGTGCGAGAAGTTTGCTGTCAGAAATGTTTGGGCATTTTGATTTCTCACCTCAAAAAAACTTCGGGTACCGAATTTCGAACAAAAAGATTTTTCAAATAACGACATCAAAAATTCGATTTCAACGACGTATATCTCCAAAACGAAGCATTTCCGGACACAATTTCATGAATATTTTTTGTATAAAAATCATCTCAGGATTACGTACAAATAATCATCTTCATCATCATCATTTTCATTACTACATGAGCAATTAGATTCGTCAAAATCTCCTTGTTGGTGGACGAATACAATTCAGCATTCGAAATCTGAATCTGAATTCAAATATAGAATTGAGACCTTTATAAAAAAATGGAAACATCTTCTGTGTCCTTTCATTGATCGAAGATCTGAAAGCTTCAGTTATTGTATCAGGATTGGTGAAATGATGAAGATGTGTTCATTTCATGTATTTTTATTTCCTTCTTCTTGGTCCAATAAAACTTCAGAATTGTCAGATTGTCACCTTCTCTTCAGAATGTGGTCTTGAAATGAATTGTGAGCAAAAATGTTCATGTTATGAAATTATTCGAATGATTTCACGGGTTAATATTTTTTATATGTACGCATCTGTTATAACTTGCTTCATTTTCGAAATACATTGCTTCCAAAAATTCACAGAAAAAAAAATTGTATTCATTAATTACTCTGAAACCTTCTGTATTTTCTGATAGTGAATCATTTGATATCTTTTGAATTTCATGAATAAATCTTTGCTTCGAAATTTTTGTTCCTTCTTTCTAGGGTGGAAATTATGGGGAGTAAAATTGGATTTCAATCAAAATGTTTCCTTTCTTCATGACAACAATCCTGGAGACCAACTGGATAACTACAGCTATGTGTGGTTGAGCAACCCATCAGGAGCGTCCCATGGTGAACGACCGGGAGGAGCGTAAAAACCCCTTAAATCTTTTGCAAAAGCTATCGCCTCAGACCAGCTTGTAGTACGAACCGCAAATCGCTTGTGGTGCTAGGACACACCAGACACCTCGTGTTCAGTGACATGCGCCAAAAGGGGCCCGGGGGTCTTGGCTTGACCGCCTGGACTGCGTGTTGAGGACACTATAACACCTTTTCTAATCTCAAGGTATTGCGCGCGCCGAATGGATGGATAGTCGAGGAATACTCCACCATTAGCGGCAACACTCTGGAAACCAGGCGCATCCAGTTTTGATCTAGCCTTCCACACGCGCAGGGGGCTCCACGTGTGGCGACCGTCTTTTCCTCCATACATGACCCACCCGCACATCGTCCTACTGCGACTACACCGTCTGGTCTACCGAGGGCATCGGTTTCCTTTCTGCCTCTGGCTGGCAGGGCTGCGGGGTCCCTTACTGGTACCTCCAGTGCCAAAACTAGAGCCCCTGGTCCGCAGGCTGGGGACAGAGGGAGACAACACGCCAGCAGCTCTACTAAACCACATGGAACTCGGGCTAAGGGACGTCAACCTGGCACCTCCGGTGCTAGAAGGTCCTCTTCCATCTGATTCTATCATCCAGCAAGGCGGCAAACGACACAGAGGATCGGATTTCACTCCTCAGGACTCTGGCAAAACCTTGAAAAGATCTAGGACATCCCAGGCACGAGCTATCTCAAGGCTACCTTAGAGCCTAGCGAATGACAGCTAGTCATAATGAGAGTTGGCAGACCAGAGGAGGAATTTGGCCAGTCCGACGTTCTTGATTTCTCGGACGCAGTTGGAGACTTGGTCGTATAGGGCCCCAAACAGAAGTCCGCGTACCGAGGCTCCGAATGCGATTGGTGAGGGGTCATCTGGTTTTCACCGCAACCGACAAGTCTTCCCTAGCGTGGCTTACAGAAACCATTAGCACCATCCGACCATGGGAGGATGTCGAACTGGCTGTGGTTCCCGTCCAGGAACTGCCACGTCTCTCGAGGGTCCACATTGGGATTCCTGGCCGCAGACTTCAGAGTAATCAGGACTCGGTGGATCAGAGTAGAGACTAAATTCCATCCAGGTGAACCTTCAACACAGCTCGGCTGCGTCGACCTAAACACGCACTTGGCCTGATCCAAGAACCTTGGATCAGGAACGGGTGTAGAGGTTGGACCTCGAGGAGAAACAGTGCACTTTTGTGACTCCATTGACCGACCCCGGGCCTGCATCCTCTCCAGAAACACAGGAGCAATCTTGCTCCTAGGCTTCTGCACAAGAGACCTTGTAGCAGTCGACGTCAAATTGGGATTTAACCGCCCTGTACATGTGGTGGTGTGTTCTGCCTATCTTCCTTATGACGACCCAGATCCTTCAACCACTACCCAGTTGGCCGAGCTTGTAAGAATCTGTGATACCCAAGGTGTGCCTTTCCTCGTGGGCGTTGACGCCAACTCCCACCACACTGTTTGGAGGAGATCTGATGTCAGAGCGCTTCTGGAATTCCTCGCGGGTACCAACCTCGGAATACTCAACAGGGGGAATGAGCCGACCTTCCTAACTAACTGTCGAGGAAGTCATCGACCTTACGCTATGTTTCACTGCAATAGTACCGTAGGTCCGTAGAAAGGCGGTCTCTGACGAACCATATTTTTCAGATCACCGACACATCTTATACTCCCTTGGAAGCGAAGGGAACGAAACCGTGACATACAGAAACCCGAAAGCGACCAACTGGGATCTCTTCAAAGAAACACTCTCAAGCTCGACGGTCTTCTCACCATGTTACGACGTCGGGAGGATTTTGATGCATCAGTCAACTACTTGACTGCGGCAATCGTGGACTTCCATGAAGCTAACTGCCCTCTCAAGGAGGGTAACAGCAGTGAGTCGACGCCCTGGTGGAATGCTTCTCTTCAATAGCTCCGCAGAACGTCGAGACGACTCCTGAACAAAGCCAGGAGCAAAAACTCAACGACTGCCTGGGATGCATACAACGAATCCCAGAAGAACTACAAGAAAGAGGTCAGGCAAGGCAAACTAGACTCCTGGAGAAGCTACTGTGAAGGTATCAACAGATTACCCGAGGCAGTCAGGCTTCACAAGGTTCGCCTACCAGGCTGGTAAATCTAAGGACACCCCTCCATCACCTAGTTAGTGAGGTTGAGACAGTATTACATCGTAAGCAGTTCAGTCTTGGTTTATTCTTAGATATAGAAGGGGCGTTTGACAATGCCTCCTTCGATTCCATGTGTCACGCTGCTCACGAGCATGAAATGTTAAATGGATATGGGCTATGCTTACACAGCTACACAAACCAGTAAAACGAGGCACTCAGGGGGTGGCGGTAGTCGCACGCAAACGATACCCTCAAGGGGGAGTCCGATCTCCTCATCGCAGTTTTTGTCGAGGGTCATTCCGAGCACACGGTATAGCGAGCACCCAATATCATATATCACTGGTGCGAACGGTCGGGCCTTGGAGCTAACCCTGTGAAGACTGCAATTATTGTTCCTTCGCGTTGAGTACCTTGAGACACCAAACTACTATAGAGAGAACATTTGGACACCCGCATAAGGAAGGCCACTGCAGCATTCTGGGTATGCAGGCGAGTCTTCAGCACCACGTGAGGCCTTCAACCGAAAGTCTTACATTGGATCATCACGACTATGTTAAGACCTATTTTCACGTTAGCGTCAATTGTGTGGTGGCAAGGGACCAGGTAAACGGGCACTAAGCGGTCTTTGGAGCACATGCAACGCCTCGCGTGCGTAGGCATTACGAGTGCAATGAGAACAGCACCCACGGCAGCCTTTGGAGCACTCGTAGGGCTACCACCATTGTACTTAGTGATCGAGCACGAAGCTATGAAAGCGGCGTAGAGATTAAACTGCGCTAATCATTAGACTGGTCAATGCTGCAACACTGATCATGCCAAGATCTCGACAGAAGCCACCTTAGCCTGTCTTGTTAGAACCATGGTGCAAGACCGCATCACATTGCATCATGGATTTATCTCCTCTATCACATTTACCCTCCATGATAGAGTGGCTAACCGAACCACACCACCATAATTCCAAACACCAGGCTCATCTGGTTCACGGATGGGTCTCGTGTTGGGAATCTCACTGGTGCAGGCGTATACGGTCAGAACCAAGACTACGAAGAGTTTGAACATCTTGTACAATTTGCCACTGTTTTCGAGGCTGAAGTTTTCGCCAGCGCTCGTTTATAAGATGTTCGATTATTATTTTTCTCAAAAGCGACAATCCATTTTATCTCTCCTGAGTAAAATTTCTACTTGAAAATCTCAGTTTCCTGATACAGATATCTGAATATTCTGGGTGTCTACGATGACCCAACGTGCCGTTTATGTCTCGAAAACGACGAAACTCCCATCCGAATCAGATGTGAATGTACTGCGCTGATACAGCTCAGATGGCGGATTTTCGGGCACACTACTTTTCCAATGGAAGAAGCGCCAAACATTCCGGCTAATGACATCGTCGCTTTCGGCAGAGCAGCGGGACTCTTCTCAAGGATGCCACACTTACGGGGCGACACGATGGACCCACACTAGCGGTCTAGCAGTCTGAACTTCGACAAGTCCCCCCGACGCCTACTCAATCATTCAATCAATCTATATGCCACCCACCAATATTCGCAAAGTTCTCTACCTATCATTATAACATTGCCCTACTCTCATTATTAGATGCACTCACTAGTGGTAGCAAAGTCAGATACCTGCTACAAAAATATCGCTAATAACCATATGCAGATCCCCTCGCTAGTGGCAGCAAGGCTTGAGAGTTTCTTGCTGGGATAATTCGATTTCGAACTATGGTTCATTAATATTTTCCTCAGTGTAGAAACTGCTTTCTCACAGCCAGAGAGTTAGGAGTTATTATAATGGAACAGTAATGTATTTAGAATTTCCTCTTCATATGTTTCTAGAAGTGAAAAGTAGATTCATACAACATCAAAATGAAACACCCTGTAAGTATATAAATTTGAGAATTTTCGAATTCTCAATGATTCGAAATACTTTTGATTGAATAATTTGAAGTGAAATTCAGATTAGAAATTGAAGAATATACAGGATGAGTCAGTTTTTCGTACCATTGTAGCTTGAAGAACACATATTTTCGTTTTCGTTTCCAATATACTAGGAGTCAAGTTTTCTCCTACAATTTTCAAAATAAGGAAATGAAATTTGATATAGTTATTACACTTGAGAAACCCAGTATTTGGGGCTATAAGGCAATTTCAATAAACTGCCAGGTGATACACTTCTGGAGGTTCTATCCAATTCAACCCTCTTGAACTTTTCTGCTTGCTGTCTCTGCTCCCAATGGAACATCAATTTGAATCACCTGTTCTATTGGGATTCTTCTTGCTTTCCTATATTTTACTTGAAAACTGTATGGATTCCGAGATGAATGCAAAGAATATCACACTGCTGACTTATTTTTTCTTTATTTACACACTATTTGACATCTCTTGATGAATGACTAGAAGACCTGAAGACCTGGAATTAGCTCCTAAAGCTGCTGAAGTCCTGCTACAAAAAACTGTATCGTCCTAAATATATTACTTTTACCAACTTGATAGTTAACAAAACTTAAATATCGTTCAATAAAATGAACCAAACAAAAACAGGTGGTGATTTCTCAACATAAACTGCAAATGAAAAACAAACTTGAATAAAATTTTTGCTAAGCAATTGTTCAGTGCTTACATTTTTTTGTTTTAGAAATGTAGGTACCTATCCAGATTCCGAGGAAACTTCATAAGTTCTGACCTGTGAACATTGATGAAATAAACCTCTGGTGCGCTCACTCTTCATTTGTTTCGTCAGACTGGTTCTTGATATAAACAATTGAATTTCAGATGATGACGTGGGGTTCACATATCGAATGTTAGATGGCGTGATTCTTAGAACTTATGATCAACATCAGTTCTACCAACCTTGATGCGGCTAAATCGTAAAATGTATTCCCTATCTTCATTGGTCACAATTCGGTCACAATTGTCACATTGATGCCTGTAATTTTGGTACGGCATCAGACTAAATTTAGCGACCTTCACCCACGCCATGTTATGTTCATCGAAGTAGGCGAAAATCAAGGAATTATAAAACAGGAAAGGATTGAAGTGCGTACACCAGAGGTTTATTTCATCAATCTGTAAACAATGCAGTACTTGAGGACATTGATATCTTCCGTTATAAGCTTCCGTGAATGCACATGTACAAACTGTGTGGAATAGCTTGGTCACTGATGTGAAGATTGTGAGCCTGAGAGATCTATTTTTCTATATTGTATAATCTAACCTCAAAATTCGAATAATATTACTGAGTCATTCGATGGAAGAGAGGAACAATAAAGTATAACACTTTTAGATATATTCACTGAGAAGGATAACGATCAAATCTGACTGAAGCCATATATCGGAGCCATGAAAAATCGGATACTGTGTGCTGATGCATAATGAACAATGAAAGTTTTGATATTGGTAACTCAACTCACCTATCTCACTATGATCTCACCATGTTCCTCAAAATGCGCATTCACACTTGATTTTCTTGATGTCTTGACTCACTCAAATTCACACTATTGTGGGACACAAGGAACCATACAAACATCGACGATCAGCATCATCAATTTCGTCAAACAAATCATGGAATCGAGCAAAATGGCGAATATTAGCCATGAGAATTACTAACGTATATGGTTTGAATCAGGATGAATGAAAAGTTAGTCACATGCAAGCATGCAACGTTCTGGGATTGAAATAACAATTACTCCGGAGGAGACGTTGACCTATTGACTGGAATAAGATCGCATAGACTTCGTGCATATAGTCAAAGAGCCGACTGCAAATTTCGACAGTCTTCTGATGATAAAATGATATGTCCCGAAGGCATGTAAAAACATTGTATTTTATTTAACGGCACCTGTGCCAATCACTATCCTGAGAACAAAGTTTGAAAAATAGCACTTTATTGTGTGGTGATTTGCACTTCATTTCACGATTTGATAACGAGATGAGAATTATGCCATTGGATACCAATTGAATGATAGCCTGTGCCACTCCTTGATCTAAGTGAAATCCAGAGCCCACCGTTTTATACGCTGCCATTTTACTCCGGACATACTTTCATCATATATAATAACAATGGGCGAATATCCAAACTTGCCATGATGCAAACTGGGTTGAGTTATTGGTAGAGCGTCAATATTTAAGAGAGTATTTTGCTCCTCCCGAAAGATAATATCCGATGGACCAGTGTGAAACTCGACATGTGGATTTTAAAACTAGTAGTGCAAGCACCACACGAGTTTCAAACTGGTCCATCGGATATTATCTTGCGACAGAGAGATATTCTCGGAAATATTGACGCTCTGCCACTACCTCAGCTCAGTTTGAATCGCGGCATGTTTGGATTTTTGCATTCTCCCTTTCATTTTCTCTTTGTTTCAACTCGTTATCACATGACGGAAGTATGTCCAAAATAATGGCAGCAAATGAATCGTTGTGCCGTGGATCTGGCTTACATCAATCGCGAAGTTGAGTACAAATCAACGCACGGGAAAAGGCAATTTTTCAATCATTTTGCACAGGATAGTAATTGACTCAGGTGCCATTTGATGGAATACAATGTTTTTTACATGCTATCGGAACATTTCGTTATCAGAGATGACGGTCGATTTTTGCAGTCGACTCTCCTACTAATTGGTCCGTTCACTCCAAGTAATGAAACAGCGACTTTCATCCGGAGATGTAGCTGAGACAGTACAAATAAAGGACAAATTGAAACGTCTCACAAATATATTGTGACGTGATTTCAACAAGAAATTAAATTAAGGCCTCACTACACGGTTGCTCTTTAGTGGTAGAGATGGTCGTGGATTCAACAGAAGTTAGGTTTTATTTTTCTCAATTAATTTCATAAAAATAGGTAAATGTGGGCGCCACCCAGTATTATCTGGGAAGGAATAGGGTGAGACAAAACAAAAATATCAACAGTACTGGAGTTTTTTTAAAACCATGCTATAATGACCGAATTACCTCAAAGTTACAATAATCATATGTAATATTCAAATTTAAATTGGACCCAACACCTGGAGTATTTGAAGAATTAACTTTAGCTTAAGAAATTAATGAGAGTGAATAATCTGTTAGTATATAGTCTTATGAATAGTTGCAACAGTTTTGTTATCTTTTATGATTCAATAGTATACAAAACTGTATTAGTCATAATTCGTTAGTACAAATATATACTAAGATAAGCAGTACTTAAATCTTAAACTCAGCCTCACTGTGGCTTTGAAAGGAAACATTAAGAACTGTATAAATGGTTCACAGGTGTGATATAAATTCTGAAAATATAACCAAGTCCTATGAAACGGACTATCAGCGCTGATACTCCCTTTCTCACAAAGGAGAGGATATATAAAGGCAGAATAAGTAATAGTATTAAATTCAAATCAAATGGTGCAGTCCATCTTCTCATCAGGTTGGCAAAATTACGTGAAAAGTCTACTTACAGTAGGTCATCCCTATATAAGTGTAACGTAGCTTTTACCAAACGGATCTCATCATCCATCACGAATATACCAAATTCGGGGGAACTGTTCTCAGTGGCATATCAGCATGGGTCCAGAAAAATAATTTTTAGAAACAGGAACAAAGCATGAACATAATATTGCACCAGTAGCAATTGTGGTTGAAATCACAAGGGTTTTAAACCTTGTTCACCATAATAATGGCGTGTATTACAACGACACGGCAAATGGCGGTATACCTATACCATGAAGGCCTGAAAAGAAGTCATCATGATGCATGTGTTTCTCGATGTATTTTGTTATTGTTCGATATATAATTTTCAGTGCACTTTATTGCAGAAGTTTTATTATACTTGCCTAAAGGTGTTAATCGGTCTTCATCACCAAAATTTTCATTATTTTGTATAAAAGTTCTACAGCACGAACTTTTCGTGGCATTTTAGAAAAATAGCCCCTAGAGAGAGAGAGAGAATCGTCGTTCTTCCCGGAGGTACTCTGACGTTTCCAAAAAACCCTATTTACATCAGGCTGCTCGCTCACAGGACACTTCGGAAACCGTGACAGGTGCCGAGTGTGGTGTAAGTAGTGCTTTGCCTTGAAGACCTTGCTTGCTAAGTCCCTTACTGGCAATATATAATTAGGTTTTACGCTTCTTACGACTAGGTCACAGATGTGCCAAACGAATATAAATCCATAAGAAGTGATAGTCTAAACAGCTGTTCGCTAATATTTATTTGCAAAATAAACATAACCCCTTGAAAAAATAATATATGGAATCGAAAACACATCAGATGAAATCTTTTACAGAGTACAGGTAGGTAGCCCTATTTAATTACAATGAGAAAACAGTTTGACGAGGGTTCAATGTGAGTACGATTCATTTTGATTATTACTGGGTGTTGAAACTGACATGGTTAGTCCCAAAGTAGTTTCTAAGTAGGATTTTTAGCGATCAAGTCTCTGAAAACAATGCATCCGCAGCATAACATGAGTGTATATACCTATGATGGACAGGAGTTATGAACGATCCACTAGTGGACCGTTTCAATATTAGAATCACTTTGGAAAGATGTTATTTCAAGAAGGTCATCAAAGGTGCATACAAGGTATCTATCCTACTTGCGCCACCCGCTTTTCTAGTAAACTAGAATAGATACAGATCAATTGGGAATCGAAGTTGATTATTGCCATATGGCCTTTCTTTCTCAGATAATCGGGTCGGTTCTTGTTATAAAATTGCTAAGATAATAATATTGTTATGATCATAACATATAACGATATTGCTATGAAGTTCTGTATTCTGTAACTGCAAAATTGGTTATAATCTCAAGGGATAGCAATATTGTTGAAAATTGTGAAATTTTGAGCTGACAACACTGTTTTCAACTCATATGTTGCGTGTTAGGTATCGATTTTTATGAAGAAGAAGAGTTCATGATTATCTAACCTCTCAAATAAGTCTGTCCTGCACTGACATTTAGCAAAATTGTATTATTCAAATTGACAGATTTTGTATTTGCTGAATCAGGTCGTCGTTGTGCGACTGATGCAAGTAATCATTTTCCCGAAATAAGAAAACAACCGAATGCCGGATGAAAATGATCGTGATTTTTTTTTTGGAAAAGAACCTGATTCATATAACCATGAAAACTCACGTTTCTGGCTTATCCAAGCTTGATAAATTATCCATCAGGCAACTCAGATGGTTTGCTGGTTTCTCTGATGATATGCCGAAATTGTAGTATCATATTCCCTCTATACAAATTGTAACTTCCAGAAAAGGTTCTCAAGTGAACATATCATATATGTTCATAATCATAGCGCTGTCAATGTCTGTCATGGTTCACATGTTTATTCTAATCCTAAATCACTAAACTATGTACAGAGAGCATATGGAATAGATCCAATATCGTCATTCATCACTAGTGTGATGAAGATGACAAACAGAATTTTTAATTTGTTGAATGAAAACTGCGCATAAAAAGTGACTATTCGAAAAAGGGTGTGAATGAATCCCATGCAAACAGAGAATTGCAGAGTCATGCAATTAAACATCATTGAACTTATCTCGTCGATCTTTAAATTTTTGTTTTTTTCAATTTCAATTCAATTCCATTCAGAAAATAAAGTGTTCAGATAATATTGATAACATATTACAAATCTTGGTGTTCCTTATGGATCATAAGACTGCACCTATATGTCACCTATATGTCACATCTTGAATTTAATTTTTAAAATAGGAACAGTTCCATCTGCTTTCAGAGAATCCTTAACCACACCTATATTCAAATCTGGGAACAAAAAAATATCAAACAACTACAGACCAATAACGGTGATTAATAACTTCACAAAAGTCTTTGAGAAATGCTAAAAAAATAGAATCATGAATTATTGTGAAAAAAATGATATACTATCAGTCTCATCGATTCCCTCGATCAAGTTCTCTCTGAATTTGGATTCAGAGAGAACTGTTCCACAGAAAAAGCAGTCTTTGAGTTAACTAAAACACTCCTGAATTGCTTTGATAATAAACAAAAATGTATGCCAAGGCATTCGATACGGTAAATCATAACATTCTGTTTCAGAGACTGGAAAGCTCTGGCATAAGAGGTCTTCCTCTAGAATTGATTAGGAATTATTTAACAGACCGCAAACAAATAACAAAATTATTAATACTTTAAGTGATCCTTTACCGGTATCCATGGGCGTGCCACAGGGAACAGTATTGGGACCAGTTTTATTTTTTCTTTATATCAACAGCCTTTATAACAAGATATAAAAGGAAAACTCATCTCTTATGCTGATGATACCGCTATTGTATTCATTGGGGATAATTGGGAAGAAACATATAAAAAAGCGGAACAAGGACTCAAAAAAATATACAGCTGGCTTAGTGAAAGTATGCTTAGCTTGAATATTGATAAAACGAAATTTATTACTTCTTCACCCACAATAAGAGAACAACCCTCAAATGAAAATATTCGACTCCATGGATCCGGCTGTACAAATGACTTCGACTGCGCATGTTCTATGATAAAAAAAATCGATAATATAAAGTACTTGGGAGTAATAATTGACCAACATATTCGTTGGAATGAACACATCAATCATACTACAACGAGACTACGTAAATTGACTTACAAATTTTACCAGTTGAAAAATATTCTGAATTAAAAAAATAAAATAATGGTGTATATGCTGAGTCCATTATTCGCTATTGCATTATTGTTTGGGGTGGGATTTTTCGAACTTCCCTTCACTGCTTAGAAGTTACACAGAATACTCTACTGAAAATACTGTTCAATAAAAACAGAAGATTTGGAACTGAGCAACTTTATAATGAAATAGGAATAATAAATCTAAAGCAGCTGTATTGCCACCAATGCCTCATCTGGACAAAAAACTCTATATTCTCTCCTACAGTAGGCAAGAAATTCCAATTCCCTTGTTTAAAACCACAATCACACAAAAGTTTGTAACCTATTATGGTCCCAAACTTTTCAATCTACTACCCTCTGATATTAGAAATATACAAAATAAAAATAAATTCAAAAAGCAAGTCAAAATCTTTGTTCAAATGTATTATAAGGATATCCTGAAATCAGTTCTCGAATAATTATTAATTATTCTTACAATATATTGCAATTACCAGTGATATTCTCTTTTCGTTTCTTCCTTTCCTTATAACACTCATAGGAATGATTGATTGTAATTCATTTTAATCTGCTAGTAGATATCTCTTCTTTTTTGTTAGTAATTTAACATAAAAATGTATGATGAGAGAATGGCCCATAATACAAGCTTAGCTTAGGTGGCTTCTCTCATCAAAAATTATTGTTAAAATCTAATTGAATAAACTTACTTACTTACTTACTATATAAGCATGCTGCATGCTTGTGTTGTACTAGTCTTTAATCCGTAAGGAGCATTCTAATTGTACAACTTTCATATTTGGCGATTGTTTAGTATAATTAGCGAATATATTAGGTTATTTGCTTAGAATTTTGATGAATGAAATACGAATTCGTGAGATTTGGTGGATACTAAAAGAGAATCAATCAATGTAATGTATTGTAGATTAGAGTTGAATTTATTTGGACGAAGTTTTTAATTTGTTTTTTGTATTTATTGAAATTTGTTATTGTTTCCATTTCGGGTGGTAAGAGGTTATATAACTTAGGTCCGAAATAGTAGATATACCTTTGAGTGTGGCTTTTTCTGAATAATGGTGTATTGAGGGTGAAGCTGGGCGACAAGCCGAAGCTTTCGCCATCACTCACGGCTTAGAGCAGATCATCAAAGAACCCACACGAATTCCCGATGCCAATAACCATTCAGCTAACATATTTGACTTATTCCTCACTAATAATTCAGCACCCTACACCATAGAAGTACGAGCTCCACTTGGCAATTCTGACCACACACTCATCTCCAAAACCTGCCCATTTTTCATTCCATCAACTGCTCCGGCACCCCCACGTCTTATATGGCATTACAATTCAGGAGATTGGGACGGTCTCCGCATGTTTTTCTCCGAGTTTCCTTGGCATAGACTCATAGAGTATGGTTTGACTCTGAGGACCCTTCACAATGTGCTGCCTACCATCGCTGGCGCAAAAACCCTAACCTCGCGACTAGAGCATCAGAATACGTTGAGTTCATTTCTTGTTGTGGGTTCAAGAACCATAGTAGTTTTTACTGATGGGTCATTAGAGAGCTTTTGTTTGAACTGATCTTCATTTATGTTATTTTGTTACTTTTGTCCTATTTCAATAAAATATTCGTTGAACATGTTAGATTTCTGTTCATTGTTTGTAACCACAACGTTGTCAGTATTTGTTATTGGTAGGTTTGTTAAAGAATCATTAATAGGATTTCGGTTTATGGTTTCATTGATTATTCGCCATGTTTTTTTGCTTTTTCACCTTTCACAGAATCAAACTCATTTTTGTAGTATTCATTTTTTGTTTTATACAAGAAGTTATTCAGTTTATTTCTATAGTTTTTGTACTCTCTATCAAGTTCTAATGAATGCATATGCAATAGTCTCTTTTTGAGCATGTCCCTATGTCTGATGGATTAACAAAGCTTTTGACGTAATCCAAGGTTTGATTTTATAATCCTTCTGTTTGATTTTTGTGGTGTATGACGACATTTCTATATAAGTTTGAAGAATATTTATGGATGTATTGTAACGAAATTGCACATTTCTGTATTGATGAACTTCCGCCCAATCCTCATTTTTCAAAAAAGCCTCCAACTTTGAATAATTGATATTTCTGATTGATCCTATATTAATATTTGATATTCTTCGCTTTTCTGTCATATGTGTGACGGCAACATATATTGGGTAATGATCTGTGATTTGTGAGTGAAAAATAGCTGGATGGAGATGTATATTATCTCAGTTGATTGATTTGTTTATGAATATATGATCAATAGTACTACTCGTATTTTCAGTCACTCTTGTTGGTTTGTTGATATATGCATGAACAAAAATAAAATGGAATTGAGGGTGTTCCCGTTTCTTTCTGAAATTTTCGCAATACATCATCAATTTTGCCAGATAAAAGAGATCTAAATTCCGTTCTACGATGAAGAGAACATACAGAATGTGTTGATTTATAACGAGAAACGCGCGTCTAGAACCTAATCCACAACGTTTATAGAAAGTTTCGAAATTTGACTACTCATTGAAGAAGATCGTGAATAGCTCCGAAACGGGTGTTCTCAGACCCATGTTATCATCTATCATTGAGCTCGACTTTCTGAGCTCTCTTCAACGAAGAAATGAAATACAGGGTGTTCCCTTTTGGAATTTCGAGAAAATGATCGGTTTGCAGATACGTCATTACTTTTGACAAATTCAAAATTGTTAGAGATTGACGGAAAATCAAGATAACATATAAAATTTGTTGATTCATTACGACAACTACGCATCGAAAACTTGATTCTCAAGATTTTCAAAGGGCTTCGAACTTTGGCTATTTATTGAATAAGATCATGGATAAGTCCGCAACTGGTGATCTCAGGCCCATGTTATATCATATATAATATATCATTGAAAAAACTTTACAAACGTTGAGATTTCCACAAATTCTTCATCACACGAGATGTTTCGCTCACACAGTAGCTTCGTCAGGTGAAATAATGATATAATGAAATAAACTAACCTTGGCTTGCCTAAACTTATATATATCCTACTTTCCCAACCTGAAAGATTAGAATTACCTGTGGTAAGATTCGATAAGCCTTCATTTTCGGAAAATTGGCACAATATCTACATTAAAATATGGTATAACGGATTAACTTGAAAGGGTTGTTAGCGAATACATATTATTACCTACTAAGAGAACAAATTCAACAGTGGTGAAATATTGGGGTGTGGTTGATCGTTAAGTAAAAACTTGAAATTTTTGAGTTTGTTGATTTATAATGATTCAAAATTATTGAGTTCCCTACGAGTAAAATTACGAAATGATCTTCAAAACTTTTGTTTTCTTCTGATATATGATTGGAGAATGTTGAATTTGTTTCCTTTTTCAAAAAACTCATCTTATTTTCATGAATGCGCTGAATAAACGTACGACCTGTCCAACCGATACACAGGGTGTTGACAAATAAGTGTCACAACGGAGATCTGTAGATTCCTCATGAAAAAAGAATTTTCTTTTTCATCTTATGAAATTTTTCTCTGGGCTTGCGTTTTCAAGATACAGGGCGTCAACAAAAAATTTAAAAATCAGTTTTTTGCTCTTATCTCAGAAACCGTTTGAGCTACAGAGCTGAGCCTGTGTACACACTTCATCATCAATAATGACTACTTGTAAGGCTCTCGAGCAATTTCCTTGGATATGTCAGTGGCCCTCGTAAGGGTGCAACCCCCCAAACTTTCATGTCACTGGAGAAATTGTTATTTCCAAAGCACATTCTGAAGCTCTTATAGCTTTCACACAAAAAAGGTCCACCTGCTTCAATGCTCTGAAGTGAACAGTTTTCGGGAAAAATGGGGATTTATGAATAAAAACATACAAAATCGTACTATATTTTTTTTTCGAAAAATATTCAAATTGTAATTGGTATACTATGTTATCATTAACAATAATCACAGCAACAGTTAACTGAACTTGAAAGAAAATTTTTCAACACCTTAATGATCCAAATATATCACAATAGTTGTTCAAAATTACGACCCCCGCCATTTTTCTCGAAAACTGTTCACTTATTCAGAGCATTGAAGCAGGAGGACTTTTTTGTGTAGTGAAAGATATTGGCGCTTCATAATGTGCTTTGAAAATTACAATTTCTCCAGTGGCATGGAAGTTTGGGAGGTTAAACCCTTACGAGGCGTTGAACTCTCCGCCACTGACATGTCCAATGAAATTGATCAAGAGCCTTAGATTAGATTATATTTGGAATTGGGCCTTCGGGCTACCTGCCTCCACACTGCGACCTTTTCAGATCTATTGTGTCTGCCCTCAAAATCGATTAGAGTTCTTCGGCTAGCCCCGCCATCTCTATGAGACTCCATAGGCTAGCTCTCAGATCTCCTGTGTATCTCTGGGCTCCTGGTTTCCTCGCCCAGCGTAAGGAACCTTAGTCTTGACAAGCCCTCACAGTGGCAAAGTATGTGTACTGCTGTTTCTTCCTCTTCTTGACAGAACCTGCTCAGCAGTTCTTCAGTCAGACCTATCGTACTCATGTGTTTGTTGAGCCTACAATGCCCTGTGAGAAGTCCCACTAGTATTCTAGTTGAACTTCGTTTCTGGCTTAGTAGATATTCTGTGAATGCTGGCGATGGTTTTTTAATAAACTCTTTTGCCTGTCTCATTCCTGGCGAGTTGTTCCACCATTCTTGAGATTTGGTTTGCATCCATGATTTGATACTAGTCTTTTGTATAGCTTTCGCAATACCACAGAAGGGTTCTGGGCCATTGAGAGCTTTGTTTGCTCCTGCTCGGGCAAGTGAGTCTGCCTCTCCATTGCCCTCGTACCCTGTATGTGCTGGTACCCATGCTAGAGTCAATCTGTTCTGACTGCCCAGTGCATTTAGAGTTTCTGAGCAGTCTCATACTAGTTTTGAGTTAACTTGCATAGAGTTGACTGCTTTGGTTGCCGCCTGGCTATCTGAATAGATTGCAATGGTTTTGCCTTTAAACTCTTGCCGTATCAATTCTTTCACGCAATGATGTATTGCAATAATTTCTGCCTGAAACACCGTCGCGTATTTGCCTAAGCTCAGTGAGATTCTTGTCTTTGGCTTGGCCCAATAAATACCAGCTCCTGATCCTTCCTCAGTTTTGGAGCCGTCCGTATAGACAGCAATATCTGCATTGATAGGAGGTCCTTTCTTCCATGCCTCTCTGTCCGTTATACCCATTTCGAGAGTTTTTTCAAAGCTATATTTTGGAATTATGCCATCCGTTGGCATTTCCATGATGGGGTCGCTTTACAACTCTTCATATAGCTTCCTATAGTCTTTACCGTGCGCGTTGCTTATGGGTGCTCAACCCCTTGACAATCTACTCACGACTGCTCTGGCTTCGCCTGGACCGCACCAGTGGCATTCAGGCACGCTTGCCTTTGGATAGCACTGAGCCTTCGAATCACTCCAGCCTGTTGTGTCTTTGGCCACCAAACTACTGACCCATATGCTATCATAGGCCTGATGACGCTGGCTTAGAGCCATGTGGTCATTTTTGGTTGCAGTCCCCAATTTTTTCCGCATATTCGTCTGCACAGATTGAAGGCTACTGTACTTTTTTGAACAATTTTTTGTAGGTGTTGATTCCATGTTAACTTATGGTCAAAGATGACTCCTAAGTATTTTGCCTCTAGGGCGAACGGAATTTCTACCCCGTTGAGTACTGGTGACTTCAATCCTTCCAGTACTGTGTTTTTCGTGAAATTCACTATAGTGGTTTTATGAGGGTTCACGGTGAGTTCCTCCTCTTATCAAGAGCCTTACAAGTAGTCATTATCATGATGAAGTGTGTACAAAGGCTCAGCTCCGTAGCTCGAACGGTTCCTGAGATGAGAGCAAAAAACTGATTTTTGAATTTTTTTGACGCCCTGTATTTTGAAAACGGAAGCCCGGAAAAATATTTCGTAAAGGAAAAAAATATTCTTTCTTTATGAGGAATCTACAGTTTTCCGTTGGGACACTTATTTGTAGGGCAAGATCCACAACCCAGGTAACAAGCTGACGTCATTTGTACGTCATTATCACGTCAGGCCTGACGTCATGATGACTTCCGAAATGACGTCATAATGACGTTTATATTACCTTCTAAGTCAAAGACGAATGACGTCATTTTCATGTCGTCAAAATGACGTCATCCTAATGACGTCAGAATGACGACATCCTAATGGCGTCAAAATGACGTGATCTTTACGATTATTTATATCACTGAAATCTTCTGCATGTTTCAGTTTATTTTGTGCTATTTGGAAATTTTCTGTAGGTAAAAAAAAACACTGTTGCATTAGGGTTTTGTATCAATATTATCAGAAAAGATGAGATTTTTTTTTGTATAATTATATTGATGTTCCTCTACCACATTAAATGCAAAATAATATTATAGGTAGGTACTATAAATACCAGTTTCATAAAATGTTCTTTTTATTGGGAACTTATCCCATTCGGATGATGCACTCAAGAGATTTCTCAGAACCCTTCAATGGCGTCCAATTCACATTCTGCTTTCTCGGCATGCACCACTTGTCTAAAATAATGACCATGCTGCCATCCTCAAATTCTACTACTTGATATATGAATATGAATAAGTATGACCACCACACCACACCACATAGATAGTCGAATAACATGATAATGATGGCCTTCTATGTATTGTTATTTTGTTGTTATGGTCATCATAGCCGCAACGGCGAAGCGAAAGTGAACGGCTTGGCCACAGCCGTCACTAGCGTCTGCGGACAGGCGCAAGTAATAACTCCGTGGTAGGGGAACGTTAGTTAACTTGTGTCGAGTCTAATATAAGGAAGGAATTTTTTTTTAACAATCAATCGACCTAGATGAACCTTTTTTCTTGAAGAAGGACAATTTTTCTTGAGGAAGGAAAATATTGTTTCTGCATAAAAAATGAGAAAACCTAACCTATCTATTTTATGAGTATATCTGTACTTGTTTCGTTGACCTGTGTAAAACTTGATGTTTATTAACACCAAATAAAATATTCTAGAAGGAGAATTTTTCTTGAGGAAGGAAAATATTGTTCCCTCATAAAAAATGGGAAAACCTAACCTATCTATTTTATGAGTATATCTGTACTTGTTTCGTTGACCTGTGTAAAACTTAATGTTTATATTAACACCAAATAAAATATTCTATTCTATTCTAACCTAACCTAACCGAACCTCACCTCTGGCCTAAACATAGAAAACCCCTAAATGAACCTATTTCCTATAGAGAATATTTTTTAGAAATCACTTGAGAACAAGAAAAAAAAAAAAAGATGAGCCTCGCACGGCTTGGCATGCCGATGCTCTGCTTACTGAGCCAACCAGTTGCTTACGATACAAAGTATGATCATAGATTAACGACTCCCCTAATCTATGGTATGATGAAGTCATTCAGTCGGCGCCGCATAACGCCAGTCGCATCTACTGCCCACTATTAACGGTCTCCCACCACGGAGTTATTACTTGCGGCTGTCCGCAGACGCTAGTCAGCCGTCTTCTGAATACGGCTGTGAATGATCGGCTGTGGGTTGGCACTGGCGGTCGACGTTCGCATGTCTGCGCAAGGTCCGTGCCGACCAATCAAATACAGTTCTCTACGCACTCTCCCGCTCTGATTTGAATTCGCATTCCGGAATAACAACGTTATAAGCTTTTTATGACGTGACATTCGGTCTTATATTTTTAATAGCTATAGGGAGAATACTTTGCACAGAAGGTATATAATTAACAATTATCTCAGAGACCATCGAAAACACACATCTTGCACAGATTAGAGGAAAAATTATTATGAAGCATAATATATGATGAGTGACATAATAATATATGTTATATAACATAACTATACTAACGTTTTCATATAACAGAGATGGGAAACTTCTTGATTATGGATTTTCCTTGATGTAGATGACTCAATAAATGATGGTCATAATTAGTCATGAAAATGACCATCAGATGACGTCATAATGACGACATATCAAGGACGTCTATATAACGTCATATTAGGTACGTCAAAATGACGTCATTTTGAGGTCATATGACGTCAATGACCATAAATGACCATATATTGACGTACAAATGACGTCAGCTTGTTACCTGGGAATGGGTTTGTTTACCCCTGATTTTTCGAATTCAGAAGTTTTGTCTTCATTATTTTCCATAACCCCCGTGTTATTTGTTCTTTCTACAAGCGTGCGTGATTCACCCTATACCCGCACGCAATGCAGTTTGGGAAGTGTCATTTTCCCGCAACAGTGCGGGAAAACAAAGATATGATAAAATCACTAATAATATAAGTGGTTGGTGATGGAATGTTCAGAATCATCCATCAAATTGCACTATTTATTGTGAAAATCAAGAAATATTGAGAAATAAAAATTTACTATCATGAAAATCCCCCTGTAGGTTTGGGAAACGATTATTGTTGTCATGCCAATAAAACCTCAAATAAGTTTGAAATTGTCGAAGTGACAGACACAGCGTTACTGTCATTTTCGAAGATCATCAGAAACTTCTAGCTATAGGGATTCGATACAGATGCGTTATTACCAACGAAGTCTCAAGAAAGGTATGAGAAGCTATACACGCGTTTTATTGAATGGTGCAACAATAATGAAATGAAAATACCGAATGAAGAATAGGTATTTTTGGCTCATTTCATAGAAGTGTCTGAAACCTAGAGACCAAACTCCTTAAGGGCCTGCTGGCTTCCGCAATGAACCAACATAATGCGTCAAACTGATATAAGTTCACAATAGCTATTACTAATAATTAGTAGATAGAGAATATATTTCTCTTGTTAGTTGTTCCTATTTGCATGAATAATTAATTGAACGAATCAATCAATTTCCTACACTTGTAGAAAACATATTGTTCCTAACTCATTCTGAAAGTGTCTTTCCCGCACTAAACTGCTTGCCCGAACTCCGTTTCGCGTCGTTTGTGACAACGGCAGTCGCGTGCGGGAAAAAATCACTTTCCGCACTTTTAGGAAAATTACTATTATATGCTACTTTTGAGTCATGTTCATGTAGAAATGAAGCTAATTTTTCAGTTGATGATCCAAAATAGGTTGAAGTTCAATAATTTTGATTGGGCTCCGTGGCCGAGTTTGTCTATGCGCTGAAATTCGCTAGATAGCCGTTCACGATGCAGAGGTACTGTCGGTTCGAATCCGGCCATCGGCTGAGCATTTTTCTTCAAAATGTGTGATTCGTGGTTGTAATCCTGGCAGCACCTCGATGCCCTAGAAGTGGTTCGGATTCCACTATAAGCTGTAGGTCCCGCTCTTCCTAACCCCGCACACAAGTTTCGACTTCTGGGGAGTTGGTTCCCAACTTTGAAGTAGCGATATACAAAAATCATTTTTGATGATCGGATTAACTTCTTGAATAGCTTTATTATGGAGTTGTTCAGGAGGAATGCTGTCTATGAATTTGACGTTGTATCTGTTGTTGAATGTAATGTGTTTTATGATATTGAGTTCTGTATTCAAATTCACTTCTGAAAGAGGGTCATTCACTAGCCTGTGTATCATACTATATATATGCTGCAATTTTATGTTGATGAGGGTGTGTTGAATCATTATGAATAGTGATATCAGTGTGGAAAGGTTTAAAGGAAAATTGAAAAATCATGTTTATCATCAATTTCAATTATTGTCAAATCTGAGATCATTTCTTATTTTTTTCATCAACTCAATTTGGTAAATTTGCTGAGTTGATCACCTAACTACCTGGCCTACCCTGCCAGATGTAAATTTATCTGGCGCCCACTCAATAGGGGAGTCTTATTTAACAATTTTTTACTCGAATCGAACCTCCCCCTCCCCCCATCTCCACTGAAGCAACTGAAAAACTACCCTGTCTTTCATATGACAGCCGGTGCGCTCCAAAAGATTAGAAAAAAATACAATTCAAAGTTACAATAATCGTTACTTCAAATTGGCAATCGTCAGTTCAAAGTGACAATTGTCAGTTTGAAGTGACAATTGTCACTTTAAAGTGACAATTGTCAGTTCATAAAGTGGCAATCGTTAAGTTGAAAGTGGCAATTGACAATTCATTGTTACAATGGTCAGTTCATAGTGACAATCATTGTCAGTTCAAAATGACGATTGTCAGTCCAAAGTGACAATTGTCAGTTCATAGTGGCGGTTGTCAGTTCAAACTGACGATAGTCAGTTCAAAGCAGTAACAATTGCCTCTAGAAAATAGCAATTCCGCCGAATATTTTGAAAGAGAATAAACAATTTTTCGTTGTCTTCGTATTTGACGGTACTATATTTTTCCAACTTTACGAAAATCCAATTAAATTTTTATTTCAATTACAATTCAATTTGGAATTGCACAAAATAGCACTTTCCTCCTGATGACAATAATTACCCTGTATAACATATTATAGTGACTGACGATTTATTTTCTACGTGGAGCAGAATTCTCCCCATTATCCAATTTACCCAATTAAAACTAGTGGAGTGCCTCTCGATAGTTTTGTTTCTGCGGCTGTGGGAACGGCAACCGTCGACTCTCAGTAACAAGGTATCCCTGTCGAGGTACGCATCAAAGCCCTTCGGCATTTGGTACCAGAACGACATTGCGAAAATAGATATCCATCCACCTGTTCACCTGACGTCGATACAACTCGCCGAGATCGACCTCCCCGACAACTCAATGGAGCTGAAAAAATACATAATAATTAAGCTCTCGAGTGGGGCGTATACGTAACAGAATCGGAACTATAACATAACGTGGAGATAGCCGCGAGTGGCTAATACCATAAACGCAGCTTCTACGTCAACTTAAGATCGGAAGAAAGTCGGGTGAACAATCGAATATTTTCGTACGTGTGAGCATTTCCGGTGTTACTGTTGTGTCGAACCGACAAAGGATCGTGCTTTTGTGATAACAAGTGGCTGCAAACGAGAGTTCCGACTGCTATTCGACAGGCCATTCTCAAGAGGAGAGTTGATGCAAGTAAGGCTTTCGTTTCGTTATTGTATAGAAGTAGTACGGCGAAATCAAAAGTTGTTGGCAGATTTTATTCGCTATTCACCTTTCTGATATATTGTTCTTGGTCTCTCAAACATACGTTGTTCCTCAACCGTTTCCATACCCAGAGCTTATATAGTAACTCGAAAGTTGTATCATTTTTTTCATTCTTATAAAATCCATATTTGTGATATTTCTACCTATTCCTCATTTTTTATCTTTGCTCGATTTGAACTGAAACATTTGTACAAAAAAATGAGATCATATTCTGGAAACATGAAATAATCATACAAAATGACTTTTCATGTGACATTATTTACAATTTTACAATTTTACAATTAACAATTATACATAAGTATGAGTCTCTCGAAAATGCTGAATGTGGAATGATATCAAAATCCGAGTCAAAATCATATAGGGAAAGAAGATGATATAAGAACCAATAACTGAAAATTAACATCAATAGCCGCAAAAGCTCTGCTTACAATCGCATTTTTTTAAACAAGAATAATAACCAAAATGAACATATGGCTTCCGGTTAAGGTGATATAAATATTTAGAAATTGACTTTTAAGATCTCAGTATGAAGATGGTACATTCAGGATCAATTAAAAAAAACACCCTGTACTATTACTCATGAATTATCGAGTGAATTTTATACATTTTCCTATCAACTTCTGTCACTAAAGAAGTTGAGGAACGCACGATGTTCTTTGAACATTATAGGGATTCCCTTTCGTGCGCTCCAAGCGATAAAAAAAAGGATTATAGAAACAGCGAGAGAAACAGCTAGCTCAACGGCTATAATTGGGAACTCCTTTGACGCATAGCAAGAAGAAGACACACATAATAAATCACATATGGGTCGCAGTGTTCCCATCACCCCGAGCATCACCCCTATCATTAGACATACCTACATACATACAACTATTAAGAACAAATTTCCATTTTTACGTAGAAAACAGGAGCAGACCTATTTCCGAAACGTCCTCGAAAACGTGAAAAGCTGAGTGAAAATATGATATGTTTTCGATATATCCGAGGATATATCTATATTCCTCTTCCTAAAAAATTCTTCGAAACAAGGTGTTACTGACAACGCATTTTTGTGCGAATCATCTGGTTTGTCGTTACTACACATACAGTATCGAGTATACAGTGCTTTCGTAAAGTACCTACTATGAATACATTCATATCCTCAGCCATTTTCAGTTATGACGTATGCGGCAATTTTTGAAATTTCCATACCACGCTGAACTCTCGGCTGAACTCAAAAGTATGTTGAATACAGTGTTTGTATACAGTACGAGTGTACTGAATTTAAGGACGCACTGTATACAAACCCTACGTGTGATATGATTTTGAATCTAAAAATTGAATAAAATATAGGGTGTTCCATTTGAAAAAACTGTCGTGGTCGTCCTAACGCAAACATAGATCACCCTGTATATTCAATCCTCCATTATGAGCTCGATTATGAGGGTGGCAAATTGAGAATGAAAATCGAACTGTCTCAGGATATTCCTCCGGAATGGAGAGTTCGACTGCAAATGAATTCATTCAATACTTCACGAAAGCACTGTTTATTGAAA
This sequence comes from Phaedon cochleariae, assembly GCA_918026855.4. NCBI lineage: Eukaryota > Metazoa > Arthropoda > Insecta > Coleoptera > Chrysomelidae > Phaedon > Phaedon cochleariae. The sequence continues at coordinate 18,785,705 of OU896710.1, read as the reverse complement.
TATTGCTCGAATATTACCCATATTTTTGTTTGTAGGAACTGGGATAGAAACAATGAAATGAAAATCCCAAAAATCTGGAGATATGAATATTCACCTCCCCGATTGACCTGCAGACAGTATCCTTCGGACTATTCTTGAATTACCTATTGAACTCAGTTCTTCAACATACCTACATGTGGGTTAGCGAGTGGGTTAGTTATCAACACCTCCTAAATCTCTAGAGGTGCCTCGTGATTTCCCAAAATTACCAAAAATTTCTCGAAATTACTAGAAACTCCCCGAAATCACACGAAGTGTTTCAATTGCCCCACAAAGTGTACAAAAAATCTCTTCGTAAAAGTTTTCCAAAAGACCCCGAAATTCCCAAAAACTTCTAGAAATTGCTTTAAATTGCCCGAAATTGCTCTAAATTCCTCGTAATGCCCCCAAATGAGTCAGTGGGGTTAGAACCTGAGCTCGAACCCATGCCTAGGTGGAAGTCCGCTCTCGACCACCGGACCACCTAAATGTTCAAATAATGTCTCACAGTTGTTAACAGACTGTTCCTCTTGAACCAAACCAAAGACCATATTTTGCAGCTATTGAGTAGATAAGAACATACTCACCTTGCAGATTACCCTTACTCATACCTTCTCAGGTTGTTATGATAATATCTTATGATAAATAAATGCAAGAAATGTAAATGAAAAATAATCACTAACTATTTTTGAATGATGAATCGCTCATAGATACTAGATCTACCGAGAGATCTACTTAAATGAGAAGAAGGTGAATCGAGAGATTGATGATTTTTGACAAGATACGCAAAGTCGAGTCAAGTCTTTCGAAAATGAGATCATCAACTACCTGGGTTTTTTTCAGTAAACTTAAGTGATAGCTGCCGACATGGCTGCTATATGGTTTCAAAATTCCAGCTCATTCGAATTCTTATCCAATTGTGAGATGATGACATGCGAAATTACGATCTTGGCCTCTCTGAGAGATATATTGCCCTCTTCGTTTGATCTTCTCGTTTTTTCCACACATTGTTAATAAGGTGATTATCAGTCGATTATCAGTCCAGTCGAGCAAATGTAACAAACTTATTTTTTGTCAAGTAATACCTCGAATTATACGTAGGAGAGAAACAGGCATGGAGACATATAGTTAATATTTGAAACATCCTCACATCTTGAAGTATGTTATAAAAAAATGCTCTTCATGCTCAATCGACTTGAACTTCACTACAATGCTTATTTAAAGAACGCCTCAGCGTGTTCAAATCAAACTTAAAAAAACGGGCGTATTTTTGATGAAGTTATCACGTCAACACACGGCAACATCAAAGACCCGAGAAACGTGAAGTCTACAAATGTCAACATTTCATTTATCGATCTGGCAGGAGTACCATGAAATGTTAAATGAAATATAATTTACAAATGTCCAACCATTTTACATCATTAGTTGTTATTTCCATATTTATGATCTCAAAGCACGTGTTCGAAAGATCGTGATATCTACTTGATCTTTTATATACTATTTCATGAATCCATGCGATATTTTACTTTGCCCACCCCGTTGCGGGTAACGTGAAATCTTAGTTTGAGCAAAGTGAAATACTATAGCAAAAATGGACCGAATGGAATTCCATTGATAATTTTCATCAATTCTTCAAGAGAGAATCGAATTATGATTACCAACACAATAACCAATTTCCCAGATGAGAAATTACTCGGAAATAACCTATGAGTTAACGTACTTTGACAGTTCAGGAACAGCAAAGAATCCTCTACGCATCTGCTTCGGTGGTTCTTTGATAATCATGTATAGATCAACGTAACCATAGGACATCTCATTCTGTTCTGCAGGTCAACGGAAACATTTTTGAATTCTGTCCATACATTTGACAATCACTCTGTCGTTGGATTTCTCCACAAAAAATCCTGAAATATTATTCTATATTGCCCTCTACAGCATATTTCACTCTGCCAGCCGTGATGCGATAACAACAAAAAGGGAATATATTTTAATACATATTCCTATAAAGGCTTGATTGTCGGCCATTATGAAAAATGAGATAGGTAAGTATAAATTGTGTTAATCAGTGCCTAGCAGCTATAACCATTCTTGTGAAAGTTTGCTATAAGAAACTGGTGCTTCAAGAATACTGAAGAATTGCATCATAAATATACCGCTGAAATAATGACAACCAGGGGTTCATCATAAGTATATCCCTACTACAAAAAATACCTTATAATGACGGGAAATGACACGTTTGATACTACTGTTGCATCAGCTGAATCTCAACTTGATCGATTTACGTAGATATGATAAAAACATTTGCGAAGTATTTTAAGTAGTAGCAGACGTAATTTAACAAGAAGCAGCTACAATTTATTTTTAATTGATTCGATACCATCAACAAAAGTTTTATGAAACATCGTGCCTAATCAAGGTGTTGTCCAACTCCTGCGAGCTTGAAATAATAGGTATATCGCTAAATAATAAACGAGATCGAGACTGAATTATTGGCTATTCAATTGTATTAAAGGAATTATCAATCGAGGTTTATGAAATTAACTGTGAACGATGAAATGATCGGAATTATCTGAATTTGAATTGCATTCTTGAGAAAATACATGTCAAACATGAAAAGGACAAAGTGACATAGACTAAAAATGATGTAGTCACGAGTAAAACATGAAATTTGTCTACAATTGTTCAATATGAAAGGAAATGCGAGTGAAAAACCTTGTGTTGAGAAGGTTGATAATGAATAAAACCATTTCTTGACTTTCTGGTACATAACCTTGAGTAAATGACCCTTCAAAATGATCAGCATAAAGCAGTAACGCCATAAGAAGTTAAAATATCCCAACTCCGTCGCGTCAAATATTTTTAATTTCAGCATTAACCGAGGCATTAACAATCAGATTGGACAACTCGTCCTGATTGTTGAACATGCATTATTATCAAAATGCCATACCACTCTTGAAACATTGATGGTTTTGCATAAATTTACTCCTGGTCGTTTTATTTCTTGGTTTGGTTACCAGAATTGGCTAGGCCGCCACGCTCTTGCGATTTAACACTTTTGGATTTTTGGCTATGCATGAGATTATCTAAAGTTATGGGTTTATACCAACAAGCCTGCGACCAACGATGCATTTAAGGCAGAAGTTAGTAGCTTTGTCAATGAGATACCGCTACATGTATGCAATAATATTATTGTTAATCCTACCAGAAGATGACGTATGTGCCAACAAAGCCATGGCGGCCATTTACCGATTATTTTTGTCTCAAACATACTTTCCACAAGAATAAATCATAAATCAATGAATTTTTGAATTCTTTGCTACAAAAATATATTTCACTGAACAAAAAAAAAACAAAAGTTATGTTAAGGCGTTTCAGATCTTCTAAACTATCTCGATCCTTATGGTTATCTTCATCTTTATTTGAAATGAACTCATATTTTTTCAATAAATAATACACATATTTTTATTTATAGGAACTAGAACAGGAAAACAGGAAAAAATCTAGAGGAATGTGTCTTTACAATTTCATTTACATGGACGAAATGCTAATGACCTATTACCTATTTGTCTATACATTATGCTAGGGATATGTTTCAAAACTGTTATCCCGTATTATTCATTGTTAGTCAGTCTGTCTATAAGATCTACAAAATGTGAAGGAGTTTATTCATAACGGTAAATGTAACGTCGCAGTGATTTTGCGAAAATAAAACTGAAAAGTTGTACCGGTTTGCTATATAACATATACATTGGCTATATTCTGAATTCAACTGACTGAATCTATCGATTTTTTATTCCGAAATCAGAGAAATTTACTGAAAGTGACAGATATTTGTGAGCAGAGCATTGTGGCTTCAGTAAACTGTCATTACCTTAGAAGAGGAAGGAATGTCACATTTATTTCCGTTGTTTTTGAAACATTGAGTAGTCTTGCCTTATCAATCATATAGATTAATAATATTATATTTGATATCAGAAACTGTCTGTTATTGAAATATTCGACGCTGAGATCAACTGCTTCTGACTACTAATGAGAACCATGAAAACGTGTTCCGAATTGCTGGACTGAATTTTTGATTTCATATATTTTGGAACACACATTTTCAGCAAAGTCACTTGATTTACTGACAGTTATGACCAGTTGAGTTCGGAATGAAGCCAATGTATTGTCTCTTCAACCAACAATGCTATTTCTAATTTTAGTAAACCGAAATTTCTAATTTTTCAGGAACATGCCGTGTGTTGATGGTTAACTTATAATCAATTCATATAACTGTCATATTTCAGTAAATATATTTTTTTAGTCATCATTAGTTCCGAGAGAATGCGTCATTTTGTTCCAAAAATATTTCAGACCCACCTGTACTCATGCGATACAGGGTGTTCCATTGGGAAACGGAAATACGTCAATTGTAGATGGAGGTCACCATCGCGATTATGAATAATGATCGATTTTACTAATAAGAAGGTACTTACTGCCTCTATAGCCTGACATCATCGAGTTTGCTCATTTATCGGTATATACGGTGGTGACCAAACCGGACTAAACGACCCACCTAGTACCTATATTTTCGTGATATTTGGTACACACAGAAATTTCCCTTTCAAAATTCACGCGAACACACTGATGAAAAAAAATCCAGATCCGCATTGACAAATATTCCATAAATTATTTTGTGATCAAAACAACATCCTGTATTATCGAATGATCCAAATTCGCTTTCAAATTTGAGAAAATCACAAAACATAGATTCAAGCACTATTCTTCGAGCTATACTCTCTTTTTTTTTTCTATGTACACAGTTTTATTAAGTACAGTAGATATAGTTATTGCTTTCAATCTGATCCTCGCTGATCCCTGTAAAACACTCTTAGTGACTGTAACGTGTTTTGACAGGAACGAACTCTTTTTTTTTACAACTTTTCCAGAGCCCTGTATCAAATGTTAGTTTATCCCTGTCAAGTTGAAAAAGGAAATCCTTCTGTTACCAAATTACCCTCGAAATTACCACAGACTTTCTGATAATGAGAAGGTTTCAAGATTTCTCAATATTCAAATGAATTCGAGAAAAAATCTGTTTCATAGGGTCTGATTCGTCCGCAATTTTTTCAGCTCATCGATTGGAGACACAAAGATAAAAATATGTGGATACAGTGCTCTGGAAAATGAAAAATGATTTCAATTACGGTATGTTCTACACGCGAATACGGAAGCAGAAATTTGATATTTTCGATGGAAATATTCTCGAAACATATGGAAAATACGAGAATATTCAATTTTGAACCAGCCAAACCAAAAAAAAACAACGCATCCAGGCTTGAAATGTCCGTAGTAGAAATGTACTTAAATGCGAAAATTCCAAAAAGATACTGTTATATATATTCTAATATTCTGTTCTCTTTTCAGATTCAAAAATTATACAGGGTATTGTGCAGATGATTTTTTGTTATTTCCTCGGTTAATTCAGACCTGGTTGTATTTACAGACTAATAAGTTGGTCGTTGGCCGCTCGAGTGAAAGAATGTTCCTTTTCTTTACATGTGTATCAGAAGGATATACATACCGTAAACCAGGGTTATTTTGCTCCATTATTGAAAAATAATTTCAATTTAATGAAAATTAGTGCTGAACACTATCAAAATGCAACTTGGTTGATATTGGAGTTATAGGATGATTGTTATAGAACATATAAAAAATGGTACTTGAGTTCCAAATGAATTTTATTGCCTAATTTCAATTGTCAAAAAGTGGAGCAAAGTGGGGTTACTATGCTCCACCTGAAATGTTGCTCTGTATTTCAAGTATTATAAGATATGGGGCTTAACTTATTCACTTTGCACCATGGTTTGAATTTAGTAGGTACAGGTAGACAACTCTAGTGAAACTTGGATCATAACTGAAATAAACTAGAACATGTTTCATGAACTCGAAACGCTTAGGTAGGTATCAATACACATTGAATAAATGTTTCATTTCCAACGCAGAATGGATTTATTCCTGGAACGGAAAACGTACTCCTCTTAGGCACTTACCTAGGAGGTTTAATTGAACGAACAACGTCAGTCCATGGCTAAATAAGTTCGTCTTTTTTGCTCGGCCATTTCCACATTTTAAGGGACTTCAGCATTGCGCTTATAGTAACGGTTTCGTCATCTAAAGACATAATCTCTCCAGGGTATAATTACTTTTCCTAGTTAAATGCTACAAAACGTCCTACTTCTTTGACCACTTCTGAGAAAGATGTTTTTCGTTGGGATGTTTTCCCTTCTATATTTACGAACTCCTCCTCTCTTTCTTTAGCAAGTTTTCCAAAATTCACATCGTCTTAACAGTTATCATCACAGACCATACCACTGGAATCATTTCGCGTCCCAGACGTTTCACTACCACAATTGTATTTTCATATTCATCCTCTTCGCTCGTTGGTTCATCAGCGCATAAGCTTTTTCCAGCAGGAATATTGAACTTCTTCCTGCGGCTTCCAACAGTGCCCCCTACCTCTACTTCTCTCACCTCAATGTGTTTCAAAAACGCTGATTGCACCAAATCTTGATCACAATTCCTTTGTGGTGGAAGCCAGCTGTTAAATTGTTTTCATCTTGCGATGTTAAAATTCCCATCATCTTTGCCAACAGTGGTAGAAAATTTCCCTTGGTTCTCACGATGTTCTCCGGACATTACAGGATATCCCTTTTCGTGGGAATCAGTACATTAAAAAAAATGTGCTCCTCATCCCTGCTGCGGTATCTCTTCAGGCTGACAAGACTTTCGCCACGCAGTTTTCAGGGGACGGAAAAATTACACATCAAATGCGTGCTATGCGGCGGCAGACAAATTAAGTGAATATCATAACCGCGACAAAATTGGAGAGCATTAACCGTGATGTGTGAAGATAGATTATCATGAGGAAGAATCTTTTTGCCCTATAACTTTTTGAGCCAATCGTTGAGTATCTTCACATCAAACAATCCAGATGGACTGGCGTTGTATCGACAGCCCTTGGAGCCATTTTTTTCATGTATTTCACATATCAGTGGCATTGTAAACCACATAGGGAGGCAATAACTCTCCTGCAGAATTTCTGCTATATATTATGGGAATTGACATTTCGAAAGCAACTCGCATGAGTTCTGGACATTTGCATCCTTTCCCAACAAGAACTTATCTGTTTGCGGGATTATCCTTCACGTTGGTCTTGTCAAGATTACACAAGTTAGTGGGAGCAATATCAGTTATATCACTGTCCAAATTTCCAAAGAAACTTCCCAACATTGTGTCGTACACTACTGCTTGCGCCCGTTTAACGTTCTCAGCAAATCTACCTGAACATTCAGAATGCCTTATGATGAAGTTTTTCATCTATTCACTCCTGGGTATATTGTTTTGGAAAATGTTTTCCTGTCACATGGATTAAGGAAATTTCTTATGAGCTGACGCGCTTCCATAGAATTTACAGGAAATCCGAAATTTCCCATGGATATTAGAAAGTTAACAAAGCTATTTTCTTCATCAGTAGTAAAGATAGGTTGTCTGCCATGTTCATACGTGTGCTTTCCTCTCCTTTCCATCCGAATTATTTAAAATTGTTCTCCTTGGTATCCCTCTGCCCTTCGGTAGGAAATTGTGGCGTTTCAAATTCCGTCTGAACATTCCTGTAGTTTTTTCTCTGATTAATCTGCGTAGTGTCTTGATCCTACGTTCTAGGCATTTCTGTAACAGAACCCAACTTTTATAAGACTTTGCATGAATACCATATCAAAAACTGAAGTTACGTACCTTTAACGTATATCTCAATCCCAAATAGTCTCACACACACTAAAGTTTCCAACGTAAAATAATCGATAATTATTGACAGCGACTTTGTCTAGCTGGAGTTCGACATATACGACACGTACGAGCACTGCGTCCACATTGAGTTCATTGCGTGTGGCTCACGCTCATGGTACGTCCATGACGGAGCAATGCAATGTTTGGTTGCATATTCACCGCAGTTTTCATTTATACTGATAATACACAAAGTTACCTAGGCCGGAGCCAAGTAACGCCTGTGTACGGTACTGGCTGGTTTTTAATTTGTTATGACTCAATTGAGAAATCACACTACAATGTTTCATTGGGGTGGAACGGTTCCAGTCTTCGATATAATCAGGAAATGATTGAAATCTATGAAACACCCTATATGTCGGTTATGAAAACAGTATTGGTAAAATTTGCAGTTATGCTGTATCACCTCAGTAACCTCAATCTACAGTAGACGTACCTATTCTCGTTTTCCAATGAACCACCCTGTATACTTACCTAGATTGATTATCCATAAACTTTTTCTGCCATTATAGTCGTTGAATAATTCATTTCGAAACGATAATCAATAACAATATCTCTGTATAATGATTTCGCGATCAACAGATTGGAACACTTACCTACATCATAAATCAATTAACAACCCTATATCCAGCTGTTTTATCCCGCAAATGAATTATATCATTAAGCAAATAATGCTCTAATGCTCTAATTGACTTTCAAACATCAATATAGGTAATTACTATTTTTATCTGAACTAATGGTTGTCAATCAATTAATTTTTTATTGACCTAGCAATCCATGTTACATGTCAGCGAGTCCAAATAGCTATTTGATCTGCGACAAAAGTGTTTCCTACATTATTTCAACAGTTCGAAATTAATATTTATAGAGTATTTTTCAGTAAAAATACATTGGATATTGAATCCACACGAAATGTTTGATTTTCCTATGTAATACAACAAGCATATTGATTATCGGTAGTGTTGCCATCTAGACAAGACAAGACAAGAGTTTACCTACTCTTGTCTTGTCTTGAAATTTCAAGACAAGAGTTGTATACGCGTAAGTCTTGTTTAACTAAGCTAAGTGCGGTCTTGTCTAGATAACGAAAGTCTAGATTATTATTCAAGACTCTAGATAAGACGCTTAGCTTAAAACAGTCAAGTGCATGCAAACTCCCGCTCTCTGGGAACCAATCAAAACAAATCATAGCCGCGCCAGCGAAACGACGTATTTGTAATATAGATTTGAAAATAATCAAGAGTTTTGAATAAAAGTCTTGTATGGAAAATGAAAAGTCTTGTCTTTTCTAGATAATCTAGACAAGACATATTGATGATCTTGTCTTGATATTCTAGACAAGACAAGACAAGAGTCTAGAATGTATAAGTCTAGACGGCAACACTAATTATCGGAATAGTTGCGAATGCTTCTTCCGATTCTAAGGAACTAATCATGTTGCTGGGTGGTTTCCTGAAGCTACATAATTTGTTTCGGAAATGTAACAAAAATCTATGTGATCATCAATAAATGGGTTGTATCCATTGACAAAATTTAACTTTTCTAGCTTCATTCAATCAAATCATCCATTTATGATAAATTAATTTGGATACTTGCGATGATCCTAATTACAAGTGTAATTACTAATGTATAGTACATTTCATGAAGTTAAAAATAAATTAGAAGTTCCAAATATATAGTTGCCCCAGGTTCGTGCTAACAAGAGCCTAGACAACTATAGGACCTCGATTCTTGTGAATCTTCAGAGTGCTGGCCGGCGATTTCATGCTGAGAAGATTGACCAACACAGGTGCGTTTCGGCCTGCCTGATTCATGATGTGCTGGCCTATTCATCAAGAGTTCTTGTTCATCTTTGAAAGGCTTCTTTTTGGGCCTTCCTCTCCTCCTAGGTCTTGGCTCAGTAGATGAGACTGAATTTGACGATCCCACATGCCCATCTTTCGAACTAGGTTGGTTGATACCTAGATCCGAAGCAAAACTTTTCCTGGAATCATCAAGGATAAACTTGGTGTTGTCTTGCGACTGGGTGGTATTTGAGAATTGATCTGGTTTGGTGCTCGAAGAGCGGCTGCGTAATAGCCTCGGTAATAGCTCATATCCAGTTTTTCTAAAGGGAAATCAACTGTGACGTTCAGTTTTTCTACGAACAGATTCAGCGAGAAACGTTTCAGATGAAAGACAAGGATTTCAGGAAACCTCTGGATAGATAATGACTTTGTACATTTTCGCCTTTCCTTCCATTTGGAGCAAGTAGGCTTGTCTTCGCCATCCAATGACTCCTCTCTGGTAAATGAGTCCAAGCACTGGAACCAACTTAGTTGGCGCGTTCATTCAATCAAAAATGTGTATTTTGGAACGAGTGTTATGATCAGTAGCAGTATACGTGAGGTGGCTTTGACCTTAGTGCATGTTGTACATGTAATTCTACGATCTCGCTACTTTTGTCTAATATAGATGAATTTGTTTATATGTTTACTGATTCACACTGAAATGAGTCGTTCATAATATTCTCCGATGACAGGTGTGATAACTTCTATTTAAATGGCCTAAAGTTGCCACTATGAGCATTCGAATATATAACGGAACAGGGTTGCCTAAAGCCATCTAACACGCGAGCCCGATGGATTCAAGACTGGTACGTGACATCCGAGGTGACATCACTAAACCTGGAGGTGACTAGGAATATCCTTATCCTTCCTTTCCTGTTGCATCGCAACAGTCTCTCCTTTGATAAAGTCCTCAGAGGAATGAATTTTTGCTTCGTTTAGGTTTGTTCGCGTTCATTATTGTTCAAACGGTCCTTGGATTGCGCATCAAGCAGAAGCGCATCAAATCCAATCCGGAACAAGTCTGAGATGAATTGGCAACCATATGAATGAAATCGCATTTCTCCGTTTTCTCATCTTCTCTTTCAAAAATATGCTATGCTCAAACTTACGTGGATTTAGGCGATCGAGGGCATGTTTAGGCTGGTGATGATAACATGAGAGGATCCTTTGAAACTAGGACCTAGTAGTAGTAGTAGTAGTAGTATTGTGGGGAGGCTGTAGCCAGGCAAGTAGGCCCCCATGGGCCCTTTTTGCCAATCCCTGCTCTCCACATATCTACACATCCCTCTTTTAGTTGTCCTTTTCGAACCTTCCTGTCCTTCTGATGAAGGTCAGGATGTCCGTCCACTCTAATTCGACCAAATCTTCCTGTTGTAACTTATCTACTCCAAAGATTTCGAATCTCATCCTTCCATACGCCTCACACTCTCCGAGGAAGTGAAGTGATGTCTCCTCATCTTCTCCGCATTCACGGCAAGTGGGACTATCTTCCACACCTATGAGTGATAGGTGTCTGCGTAACCTGTTATGCCCTGTCAGTATCCCTATAAGAAGGCGCAGGACTTGGCGATCCCTGCCCAGCAACCAAGCCGTCCTTGGCTTGCTTGGACCGGCCACCAGGTCTCTCGATTGCCTGCAGCCGCCTTTACGCCTCCAATATACTTCTAGTGCCTCGTCCGCCCATTTGTTAAGGGCAGACGAAGTTTGGCTTCTTGTCATGCCCAGTGCAGGCTCCGGTCCCAAGAACGGTGTCGCGGATCCGATTCTAGCCAGCTCGTCGGCCACCTCGTTCCCGGGCACCCCCCTGTGCCCCCGAACCCATACTAGTTCGACTTCCTTCTGTCAGCTAGTTTCTCAAGAGCATCGCCACATTCCTGCACCAAGGCTGAGCTTGGTTTAGGATGGCAGACAGCCCTGAGAGCCGCCTGACTATCCGAGCAGATGTAAATCTTCTGCTCTGGTCCCTCTTTCACCTCATGCCTCTCCGCTACTGCCAGAATGGCAAAGACCTCGGCCTGGAAAACTGTGGTATACTTTCCAAGAGCGTAGCTCTCCCTTATGCCTAATCCTTCTAGGTAAATTCCTGCGCCTGAGTCCTGTTTGTCAGTTAGGCGCGATCCGTCCGTATAACATACTAGACTCCCCGGGTGGAATTCCACTCTGTTCTCTTTCCATTGTTCCCTGCTTGGAATAGTGAGGGTGAACCTTCTATTCCATCTCAGCCTATTTTGGGCGTTCTTCACTCTTAGGGTGGAGATAGGGATCTCCTGCTCCACCCATGTCGCAATTCCCGCGTGACCTGTCACTCCCAGAGAACCGCATCCTCAGATAGGCCGCCATTGCTTCCCTCTTGATCCAGATTGGAAGCGGCGGCAGCCCCAGCAGTACCTCCAGGGTTGCAGTTGGCGTCGTCCTCATTGCTCCTGTGATCGCCAGGCAGGCCATCCTCTGAACTTTACTAAGCTTTCGACTGATTGTGCTGGTTTCTGCACCTGGCCACCACACAGCTGATCCATACTGAATCTTTGGTCTTACGACCGCTGTGTATAGCCAGCGCATGATCTCGGGGTTGGTACCCCAAGTTCTCCCAACGACCCTCCTTAGTTGCCAAAGAATTGCCACCGACTTTTGCACGATCCTACCTACGTGTTGCCTCCATGAGAGTCTTGGGTCCAAGACGACACCTAGGTATTTGACCTGTTGGACTAACTCCAACTCTTGGCCAAACATAATAGGTGGTTCAAACCCGTCCCTTTTCCTTCGGTTGGTGAATAGGATCATCTCTGTTTTTGTCGGATTGACAGAGAGCCCCGCTTCATCACACCATCTTTCGATTATCCTGCAGGCTACCTGCATACGCTCACAGACAACCCCTAGGAATCGGCCGCTCACCAGAACCAATCCGTCGTCTGCGTATGCCTGCGCCTCGAAACCTTCTTGGGTGAGCTTGCACAGGAGTTCATCCATGACCAAGCACCATAGGTGGGGAGAGAGGCAACTTCCCTGAGGACAGCCCCCATCGACCACCGTACTCAGTCTATGGTCTCCCTGAACTACTTCTACCTTTCTACTAATCAGTGACGACACTACCCAGCTGACCATTGCCAGAAAAGTTCCTTTGGCCTGTAGTGCTGCCTGTATAGTGTCTGTCCTTGCCTTATCGAAGGCCCCCTCTATGTCGAAGAACACCCCCAGCGTTACCTCTTTGGATTCTAATGTCCTTCCGATCCTTCGCACTACAGCATGGAGGGCCGTTTCAGTCGACCTCCCCTCTCTGTATGCATGTTGGTTCCTGTGGAAGGGGCTCGCCGTCAGGGGCCCCTCTAGCAGGAACCTGTCCACCACCCTCTCCAGCGCTTTGAGCAGGAAGGATGTTACACTAATGGGTCTGAAAGACTTTGCTACTGTGTAGTCCTTTTTTCCCATTTTTGGGATAAAGACTACTCTTGCTGATTTCCAGGCTGGCGGAACATATCCCAGCGCCAGACTAGCCCGGAAAATCCCTTCCAATACCGGGGTGATTAGTCCCAGACCCCTCTGAAGCATTGCCAGAAAAATTCCGTCAGGACCTGCTGCCTTAAATGGTTTGAACTCATTCACTGCCCAGGCTATGGCGCCATCGGTAACGACCCTCTCCGCCAGCTGCCAGTCCTCCAGAGGGACCAGCTGTACTTGCGGAGCCGGCCGGTCAACACCGGCTCCTCCCGGGAAGTGTACCTCCAGAAGATGTCTGAGCGAATCTTCAGATGATGTTGTCCAAGTGCCATCTGCCCTCTTCAAGGTTGTTGCGGTACCTTCTACCTCGTTGCTCAGAATTCTAATGAGTCTGGCTGATTCCGTTAGGGAGTTAATTTCTCACACCACGCCCCTTCATCACCAGTCTTAGTCGCTTTGTTGTGCGCTTTCCTGGTCGCTTTCCTTAGTTCCTTTAGAGCTTGGTTCCACCACCGTACGCGGCGAGTTGGTGCCGCTCTCAAGGGACATGCTTCTTCGAATGCCTTGGTCAATGTATTGCCAAACTAGGACCTGAATATACATTTTCTCCACTAAAACATTCATACACCTCTTCCCACCTAAAATAATCCCTGAATTCTTCATCTGATTATACAGGGTGTTGCGAAATTCGACCGACAACGCTTGACAGGTGGTAGCCCTCGTGATTTCATAATCACTGAGATAGGGACAAACGGTCTTCAAGTGTTCAGTTCTCGAGATACAAGTTGAGAAATTAAGATAGTTTTCCGCAATATCTCAAGAAAAATTGAATATAATGCATTCAAATTCGGTATATGGTTTCATCTTTCAATGGTTAATTTTTTGACCAGAAAGACATTCCGAGAATTTTATCCAGAGGTGCGCTACAGAGGGGTTGTGATAACTTTTCCTTCAATATTTCCTACGCCACTGATGAAAGTTCAATTATTTCCAATTTCTCGAATTGATTGTTCAATCATGTGGAAAAAATGCATCACCTTCAACTAAGCTTAAATGAACAGTTATCGAGATATTTGACCCAAAATAGAAGTTTGCATAGTAATTATTCATCTTCCTCAGTAGTAGGAGATTACAATTTTTTTCTCTTTATGCATGGAATAACAATTTCTGTTCAGCTCTAGAATGAGATCTGGATAGTATCTAATCTACTCAACACCAGAATAGTATATTGTGCAACAAGTGGGAAAAGTGCGTTTGCATCACTCGCTCTTCAGGCTCGTATGCCACAAACTTTCGCACTCGTGAGAAAAGTGCTTTTTCCCACATGTTGCACACTATACTTTTTCTACAACTACACTTATTCAAAGAATCTGAGTAATGTAACTTATTGGTATTCGTTTCATAATGTGGCACTACGCCACATTGAATATTGTGAAAAAAGAGTAGACGCATTTCCTAGTTCCTCAAAGTATTTTGAAAGACTACACTTTCCGAAAAAGATTTTATTTCTGTATTTTTTCAGATTCTATACATTTTTCGTACCAATATGCCAATTCATACTTTTTTCTTGAAATTTCCGGAAACACATCCAACTTTCGCAGCTTTTTCCATTATCTTTGTCTATCCCGGTGTATTCATCAATTATGAATTGTTGAAACAATATTTGATGGAAAATGCGATTTCTATCAAAAGCACTAATGAGAACCACCCTAGAGAATTCAAAAAACTCCTTCTGACAGTTGTGACAACTATTCATAGCTGAACAGCAGCCAAGTTTTGGTCGATTTTTGTTGATTCTCCATGAAAATAGTATGGGCTATACATGGTTTTGAAACTAAGTAAGCTATGAGGAATGTACTACTTTTCATAGCAGTAGTAGAAAAAAATATTTTCGCAATTTTCTACTACTAAAAATGATGAAATATTACTATGTGATCTTTCTATTTTGGGTCGAATATCTCGAAAATTGTTCCTTTCAGCTCAGTTGGAGGTGATGCATTTTCTGAACAAAATTGAACAATGAATTTGAGGAATTCAAAATAATCGAAATTTAATCAGTGGCGTAAAACATATGGGAGGAAAAGTTGCCACAACCCCTTGTAGGGAACCCTTGGATAAAATGTTCGGAATGGCTTCCTGGTCAAGAAATTACTCATTTGAAGATGAAACCATATACCAAGAGTTGAATGCATTATATTTAATTATTCTTGAGATATTGCGAAACAACTATTATTATTTCTTAACTTCAACGCCCGATATCTCAAGAAATGAACACTTGAAGACCGTATGCCCCTATCTCAGTGATTATGAAATCATGAAGGCTATGACCTGTCAATTGTGGTCGGTCGAATTTCGCAACACCCTGTTTATAGATTCATGGTGTCGTCTTCAAAAGACAATTTTTCGGATGGGTCTTGAGGATTTTCAGGAGGAAACAAATTCAATGTTTGTTTTCATTCCAACTTGAAGAGATATAATTCCATTTTTCATCTTTTAGTTGAAAAGTGTGAGTTTTGACTAAATAAAAAAGCTTGAAGGTTGAAAATCTGTGGCATCAACAAATGAAAAATTATTCTCAATACACAATGACATGAACAATTCTTGCCCAGAGATTCGTACTGCTTTGGACCGTTTCGGAATTATCCCAAACTAGTAGGTTTAAAACGAAAACACAATCTGAGAAATACCAAACAGTCCTGTGGGAAAATGCAAACACTTCTGCGTTACTGCACATGCTACTCATGGTTTCAGACTTTCGATTTTGTGAACGCGAATCAAACTGTCAACGATATTATTCTTGATGACAGCGTGACTACTTCTCAAAAGCTAAATAGGTACTTATGAGCACTGGGTATCCTAGGAAACTACCAATACGCGAACCCTATGGAATCAAGTCCTCGGTACGGAACATCACTAATCACTGAACGAGTCATTCAAGCTGACTGAAAACAGCCTCACCCACTTCCTTTTTCATTATATATGTGCAGTCCTTATATCATATAGATCTTCTGGGAATAAAACTTTGAATGTCGGTCGATTTCCGTCGAGAATCTGAACATGTGGGTACATGGAGTTTCTCTGGTGTTGAATGATTGGAAAACAGAAATCCTATGAAGATATCTACTTTGTGAGGAATCTTATATTCCTTTGTTCACTGGACGAGGTTGGAGTTTGTGAATATGTTTCCTTTGAGAACGTTTGATAATCTCTTTTATCCTATCTATGGATGTGATGATGTAAGTTTGAATGTCTGTGTTCGAGATTTGGGTTCTAAGAGGTTCATACCAAGGTATATCCGAGTATATATGTATCTCCATCATGACGAGAGTTTGCACGATATATACTAGTATTTTTTTCAGCATTTTGTGGTGTTTGAGGTGTTCAAAGATTGAGGAGCATGCTTGGATTCACGTAATTGAGTATGAACAAGAGTTCAGTTTTCATTGCCAGGAGATTTTGAAAAACTGTCTTGATTGGGATCTAATGATCGAGGTGGTCACTCATCAATTAGTCGTTCCTCCCAATCATTGGGATATCATTTATCAAGGAAATTTCCCAAACGGTACTCATAGTGGGGTGGTGATTCGTCAGGTTGAGAATCAAAATGTCCTCAAGAATATTCTGAGTCTAGTTGTTGAAATGTTCAAAAACATATTTGAAACCGAATTTGGCATTAATGGCGAACTAAATCAGGGCATTCAATATATCGAAATCTGATTATAGCAGATGAGATATTGATGATTCACATCGAACTTTTCAAAACATAATACATGCCTGACAACTTGAAGAGTGGCACCCGCAGTAGGAGAAAAATGTTCGAAAATGAGAGTGGTTTCATTTCCTTGCTTCAACCGTAGCAATGGACTCTAGCAGGTGACACGAATGGTGTCGAAAATATCTCGATGAATCCCCAAGACATTCCAGAACTTGGTCCTCGACTGGTTCCATTCTCACAAGAACAAGAAAACACTTGGATCCTACGTCCTCAATTTTGTGATGATGTACACTACGAATATTTACCACGCATGAGGACATTTTTGGCTCGTGATCTCGGTACTTCCTCATCATTTTTATTCGCGATAAGTGGAAGCCTGGATTGCATATGAAGAAACTCATATGAATAAATCCCCGCCATTTTTCGTTAGCTGCCAGATATGCTTAGCAGGCTCTACAATATATGCTGAAATCGTTGGAGAGATTTATTGTTCTGCTGTATGACCAAGAAAAATAACTATTGTCCACTCATGAAGGAAGATCAGAAAATCTGTCTCTCACGCAAAAACGCACACAAAGCATTTCTCCAGTCGCCAGTATATAGTGGATAAAAAAATAAAGTCGGCAATGAAACGGGCAGATCCGAAACAATTCTACCAGATGCTCCGCATGCATGAAGGGAAAATATTTGATGAGACTGCGAGGAAATCAGCGCCCGATAGTGCAAGAAGCTACCCTGAAGCGTTGATTGATATTATATTACGCTTAGAAGTGTACTTCTCGCGTCGTATATGTAGCGCTCTTTGCAGTGAATGAAATGAAAGGTCCTAGTTGTACGAGATACGAATGCAAGATTGAATCGTTCATCTGTAATTCAATAAAATTTGGTGTGTTATGAATAACCTTCAATATGATCAGTCTTACATAGATGCACATTATTTTGGACAGTGCCGTGCGTTTTTATTGAACTGAAAAGGGGTCGATTTTTAATAAAATCATATTAGGCATTTTTTTACGGGAAATCCAACCTCATATTATTGTTCCTCGTCCTTTCGAACCCCCATATCCAAAAAATCACCTGATTCCGAATTAACAGGATTGGCTGAATTTTAATCATTTTCAGTCTCGAATAAATAGTGACTTCAAATCAACTACGAATTTTGGAACGTTCAATGGCTCCGGTAGATGGAAAATCATGATTTGGAAGGAAAAACGGGTTATACTTTTTTATGTTGAACTCACCGTTTCCGAGTAAATAAATATTACGTTCGCAAAAATGCTGTTTAGATGTGCCTGTTTTTCTGAAACCCTCTATGGGCATCTCATCCACGTATCATCAAATCCACGTATGTGGGTTTGAAACCACGAAGAACAATATTATTAGGTCAGTTTTCCTGTGAAAAGATGCCTAATATGATTTAATAAAAAACTGACCCCTATTCATTCCAAGCAAAATGCACGGCACTGTCTAAAATGATGTTTCTCTTTGAAGAACTGGTCATATTGATGATAATTCATACCGATACGAATTTGGCGAGGATCGCACGACTGATAGCTGAGATATAGAGGGGGGCCGTTTGAAATGAAACACGCTGTATATTCATGAATGGGAGAATATATGTCCACCATCGAAATGTGGCCGTAAGTATTTTTGATAGAATTAATAATATCAGTTGATCATTAGACGACCACGTTGTTTTGCTGGTGTTGATGTAGAGTATATTTGAAAAAATAAAGGAGTGCCTACTGTTTCATATAGGGTCTAACGTGCTCGACTTCAATGAGGCATTATTCCAATAGTAATTGTTGAAGTAATTGTTTCGTCGCCTGAAAACTATGAATGACATTTTATTGTCTAAGAAAATTACCTGCATAATATCATTTGATGTTCTTTTCCATAAGTATTCTAGGTTCAATTCACTACCGTTAGCGACATTGGTTGGGAACACTAGTTTCCGACGCATGCGCAATGACTTACGAGCGATGTTGAGCAGAAAACTTTCTTCTGGTCTATACAGTCTGTCCAAGATAAGGTTGAACAGCATGGGGATCTCGGAAACGGTCGGAGATACGGAGTCGTTTAAATGGGAAAAAAGTTGCGCATTCGAAGCCACATATCAAGAGCCTTCGAAAATTTTCAAAATTATTATTAGTTTTTGAGTTATATCTAAAAAAGTGAATTTTTGGAATATCTATTTTTTTTCTCCGTTATTATTAGATATACAGAAGAACTGAAAAATTTTTTCCATAGCAACTTTTGATGAAGTTTAACGTGGTGATACCGATTTTTTCATGCGACGTTTCGTATCCGCAGAACCATCATCAACTTTTGTTTTTCAAATACGGTCCTGATAATTTTTTCACAGATTCTGAAAGGTTTTTTCATTCTGAATTCAACCATGTATTATACAAGGTGATTTGAATGTGTTTCGACCTATTTCTATCCATCATCAATGTTTTTTCGAACTTCCATAGGAAAAAAGCCATCAGTTCCACTCATTTCTGATCATACAGTGTCAACTTGATGAATTAGTTATTCAATACCTACTGAAAAGTGAATAAAAAATATTTCACTACATCATTCGATCAATGCAGGGCTTAAAATTGTTGATGAATTCTCACACGGATTACTTAAACAACTCAACTTTGACAATACCTACAGACATTCATAACAAATGTTCAAAATGATAACCATTATTTTCTGAACGAAGATATCCTCTTCTCACTGTTGCTTCTGAGACATTGCTAAGCATTTCTGTGGTTATTCTATTGAATGCTTCGAAGACACAGTCCCTTAGGTCTTCTTCATCATCAAAGTTATTTGCGTTGTAACGACCCAAGCCAGTTCGCTTGGTAGAATATTTCATCATGATCAAGAGTATTGATTCATTTTGGAAGTCATTTTCTCATTTGAGGATCATAGTTAGTGATTCAGTTCATGACTCCATTAATGAGGGTTCAATTTCTATGAGTAGTGGCCTTTTTTATCAGAGCAATGAGTAACAAATCATCAGGAGATCATAAATTCTATCCCTCCAACTTTGGATTGTATCCCAGGTATGGTAAGACCTTGTTGGATACTCGATTCTACAGTGTTGTGCTTTGTTACAACATCAGGAAGCTTGGTGAGTAATCTGGACTTCGATTTGTATCGATTTATTCCAGCTACAAAGGTAGGAAGAGTCTGTTTTGTGGAAAAAACTCTACCAATTCACGATCGTTTGACGCTGTCAGACGTTCATAAATTCACTTCAAATCTGAAGTAGAACCACAGGGACAGACTTATAAGTATGTGAAAACAGCTACCTGATCTTTGGACATCGTATGTTCACAGCTAGAAGCCTCATACTGCAAGGGAGCACCCTGAAATGGGGCCAAAAAGGGGCCAAATCCAGGTTTGTTTCAATAAAAGAACATCAGTAACCATGGAAGTGGTCCTATTGACAATCACAACAAACGGTTTCCCTATAAATAGCAGCCCGAGCCGCGATCGCGACAGAACATTTCCAATCTTCGAAGAAGCAACATCTCCAGAAATAAGACTCATAGGAAAAGAAAAGCATGGAAGTATACCAGGCCTCTACCTCCGTCAGCCCGAAGGAAGGAGTTGAAGAACCAGATCCCAGTATAGTAGTATCTCAGTATTTGCAAGATAGTCCATTCCAAATAGAGTAAATTCATCACATTATATCGTTTGTACTTCACTGCTACTAGAGCTGTTGCTCACCCTTGACCAGTTGAAAATAATCTGAAGTGCTTATAGATGACGATGAGTGGTCGAATTGCCCGATGGTACTATGGGAGCGCGTCCCCTGTTGCTCTTAAAATAATTAACAGTAGGCATACTGAAATGGACGTCCCTGTGGAGGTGTACACCACGGAGGTGGCTTGCAACCACTCTTATTTTATTCCCGACGGGTGACGATCCTTTTGCTAAAAGATGGCCCAGCCCAGAGCAATTAGAGTGGAGTGCAAACATATGCCGTCCCAGCAATTGATCAGATAATACCAACATAAACTTTTGATACTGAGTCTTGGTTGGCGCAGTGAAGAGGGTTTGATTGCTTTTTACTAATTCACTCAACTTCACATCGTACAATTTGCATTGTGAAAAGATGCGTGGCCAATAAATACTCTTGATTCATACTCGATTTTCATTTCTTTTCTACCTTCACAGAACTCTGTATCCACGAACTTGTACAAAAAAAATACACAACGTGGGAACATGTTTGAGAGGTGTCGAATTGAACCTCGATACTTCTCGAACATGATAAATACTAGACGATCACATGAGATATGGTTTTATAGTTACATATTTAGATAACACCCGGGTGGGTTTGGTTACAGCGTATACAAAGTTTGATATATTTCTTAAGACCAAGGGACTGTAGAATGAGTACCAATCCATTTTTCTGGATAAAAACGCACGGACTTCTCTGGAATTATGTACCGGCGCGCCATCTTGTTGAAACTAACAGTTCTGAACTTCCGCAATCGGTAAATCATCTAGAGCTTCCTCAAGATGATTCTCAAGCAAATTTCTATAACGTTCGGAAGACTGTGTTTCATAGAAAATAGAAGGACCAATAATTCGTGTACGAAATATTGCAACTCACATATTAAAGACGAAACGCTGTTGGTGTCTCACTGTAATGTATAAATGTTCATTTTCTCGTAAACAATAATGTGTATTTTTCTATCGAAGATACCATGATTAGTGACCATGCTTTCATCAGTCCAGATGATTGTTCGAGGGAAATCTGCAAAATTTTGACATTTCCTGGTATACCACTCACAGAATGTCCTGCGCCTTTCGTCATCGCTTGGTTTTAGCCAGGGTTGGGCTGATTTAAATCAATTGATTTAAATCAAGATAAAAAACATGATTTAAATCAAGTGATTTTTTTAAATCACAATTCAAATCGAAATAATAATTTCGAGATCATTTATTATTTATTTGAATAATGAAAAATATTAAACTGAAATAAAATAGTAAAACCCCTAAAAAAACGGGATATTGAAACATATACATATGTATATCTTGATCATACTCTACATTATTTTATAATCATAAGTTTTCTGACATTGAAACTAACATAGAACATTTCAATTTTCATTATAATATTTAAACAAAAATACTAATTTTCCTGCCTTTCCGACCCCCAGTCTATTTCTCAAATCTGAATGTACCAGCCCAAAGGTACTGAACACTCTTCCACTGAGGCTGAAGAAGCAATAGCACAAAGAAATTGTTCTAACACAGGTATCTGTTTCTTGATTTCTGATTCATTGTCAGCTTGTGATAGCCACCACTGAATTCCACTGACGTTTTTCGTAATTTCTTCAGAGAACATGATGTTTTTGAAGGGCAAAGAACGAGCATTAAATTTTATTAGTAATGGTAATAATCCACTATTACCATACATTTCTTTCATAGTTTTTAAAGCCAAATTTTTTTCATTATCGTCAACCTGTACTTTTGCTTAGATGGGTCCATCATATAAGCTATCAAGTGGTAAGGGGTCAGTGCTTGTTCATATCGGCGCTGAAATTTTTGAAGCTGTTGAATTGATAGATTTTGATCTTCTTCAAAGATATATTCTGAGTTTTTCCATTGCACCACGGCATTTGAAAGAGTATGTTGACATGAATGTTGACAGGTACCTATATTTATCGCGCATTAAGACCAAAATCAAAAAAAATCAAAAAAATCGAAAAAATCATGATTTTTTTATTCAAATCAATGATTTTCGATTTTTTTTTAAATCAAGATTTTCCCAACCCTGGTTTTAGCGCTTGACATATTCTGAATTTGTATGAATGGAATTTTTGTTTCTACAAAATGAAATGGGTTGTTGATTGAAACCATTTGATGAGGTATTAGTGTGTTGACTGATTTTCCTTCAAAATAAGTGGAACTGATGGCATTTTCCCTTTGGAATTTCGAAAAAACATTGATGATGGCTAAAAGTAGATCGAAACACACATAAACCACCGAGTAAACCACCTTGTATAATACATGGTTGAATTCAGTATAAAAAAACTTTTCAGAATCTGTGAAAAAATGATCAGGACCGCATTTAAAAAACAAAAGTTGATGATGGTTCCACGAATACGAAACGTCGCATAAAAAATCAGTATCACCACGTTGGACGTTATCAAAAGTTGCTATGAAAAAGTATTCTCAGTCATGCTGTATCTCTTATAATAACGGAGAAAAAAAATAAAATAGATATTCCAAAAATTCACTTTTTTCGATATAACTCAAAAACTAAAAATAATTTTGAAAATTTTCGTAGGCTCTTAATAGGAGCCTCCGAATGCGCAACTTTTTCCCCATTTAAACGACTTCGTATCTCCCACCGTTTCCGAGATCCCCATGCTGTTCAACCTTATCTTGGACAGACCTTATATTTTCAACAGCTGGTAACCCCTATTTTCGGCCATTTTTTCTTCATGTGAATGGAACAAAATGATACCTGTTCACACCTGGCTGCGAAGATGTTGCGGCCAAGTGTGCAACGGCAACCATGACTTTTGAAGTTCTTCAGATACATAGCTGTAAGGTGGGATATATATATATATACTACTTCTACTTCTTCGCTATTCATTTTATTTATTAATAAGGTGCGTCGCAAAGTGGTTAGGGTTTCAGGTTCGTAAAAATTCAATCACAAGATAGTAGGTTCACATTCCCACCGGAGCAAGCTATTTTCAATGTACTTTCTCCTCCTTCAATATACTAGGAATATTTTCAGAATATTTGAAATAGTCCATTCCGAATGTTCATGAAACATCTCTAGAATATTTGTATCATATTGTGAGAATATTCAAATATTCTCGAAGAATATTCTATGAACGTTCCATGAATGACATTGTGCTATCTGGGCGTACTGATGAGGGCCGAAAGCCCGAAAAACGTGTTTTGCTCATAGCACAATTATTTTTTCACCTATCTGCAGTGACTATAACACCAATACAAAACGCTTCATGCAAATATGACAAGCTTCGTTTCTCTAAGGTCTTACACCCCATAGATTTCTGGGAATACTTTCAATATACTTTACGTGACACCATTATCCAGCCTATTGTGGCTGTAATATTAACTTGTTTTCTCCGTTTCTCTTTCTATGCCGCCTGATGTGAAGGCAACTTTTCAATTTTGTAGCCGCTTATGACAGGTTATGACCTTGTGAACTGTTCTTCAATTTCAAGTTCGGTCCAATTAAATGAAATACAAAACTGGTACCTACCTAAATGACCTCCATTTCAAATTAAGACTTACTTGATCTTGTGCAATTTGTTGCGATTTTTTCGCCAGGATTATCTGTCGATAGAACCAGACCATGTTTTAAAATTAGTGATGAATTTTTGCATCAATAGGAACAATACATGATATAACTCGAAATCGAATTTACGCAATTCATAATTATAATCTTCGGTAAACGATGCCAAGTATTGAACTCGATTGAAACCATATAACATTGACTTCATTCAGTGTGAGTCTATAGGGTCTCGCCAATCAGGTTATATTCCTAGAAAGAAGTGACCCATCGATACCCATTTTAACATTGACAGCGCGGAACTCCTAGCGTCCTCTGAATTCTGCCGGTTCCGGTTCCAAAGGTTGATGAATTCCAGTCGAAATATTCCCTTTATAGGTATCCAGAATATTTCAGGTTCAATAAGCCATTTCAATAGTTATGAGTATATGTATACAGTGTGACACACTTTTAATGGAAACACCCCTGTATCTTACGTAATCGTTGGGTAAGGATCCAGAAATTTGCTGGAGCGATACCAAAAATGCACTCTATGACCAAGTGGGGTCATTTTCAGTGATATACCCTGCTCGCCAACAGCCATGGGACCACCCCAATTCCCAAAAAATGATATTAGGTGTCAAAATTGGTCGAAAATCACTAGGACGCCCAATTCACTAACTATTCAATTTTTTCCTGGGAAATTTTCAAGTTCTGAAGAATTGAATTTTGCCGCACTTTTAACAGAAGCACCCCTCTATCTTATATAGTTGACTTTATCTTTGGACTTTCCCCTCTTCCTGCAGATTTCAGAACCCTACCTCAATAATTACGTGAGATACGGGGGTGCTTTCATGAGAAGTGAGACAAAATTTTTTTATTATGAACTGGAAATTTTCTAGGAAAACTATGAATAGGTAGTTAGTAAATTGGGCGTCCTGATTCCGAATCCGAAGTGATTTTCAACCTATTTTGACTCCTAATATAATTTTCCGGAAATTGGGATGGTTTCATGGCTGTTGACGAGCACTGTATATCACTGAAGATGACCCCATTCGTCTTCATTCCTTAGTCACATTTGGGAACTGACACAGGAACTGACCACACGATCATTACCAATGTGGATGTCCCTTGATTTTATCACTACAGTGATGGTACCTAGAGTAATACATGCAGTCTATCTGAGAAATAAGATAGGCAAATGTAGACTGGAATCCATTCTCAAAGAGGAACGTTGCATAAGGTCATACATTTAGAGAACTCTATAAGAATACGAAGAATTATTCAGTGGGTAGCCTCCACCGAATAAAGTACGAATAATACCAATTTGGAACAAAATTCGAGTGAAACTAAAAATTCAAATACCTTTCACTTTCAGTAGCTATCCATCGCCCATCAAGTTAACTTGCATATCTTGGTACCATCACATCGCATCTTTTTTATCAGACTTGGTACTGTCATCTAAGCTGGTAATGTTATACCAGTTCTAGTCACTTCCGAAAGCAATGAAAATATATTTCACTATTACAAAAATAATCCAGCACAACAAAAGTGAGGATTCAAAGAAGATGATTAAATCTCTGGTAGTAGTCCATGCTCAAATTGGAGGTGATGAGATGATTAAGAGAACAAACTCAAAGTCTCGTCCCAAGTAAATCTTAATCAAATCATATGTGCTACATGTTTCGACTCCTAGGAGTCATCATCAGGCTATAATATAAAACTTATAAATAAAATAAGTTCCATCACTATTGGAAAATGGGTGACATACCTTGCTAGGTAGGAGGAAAAAGGAAACTATAAAATTGGCAAAATAGTTCGTGAGGGTTTTAGGCCCCAAATAATTTTAAAAAAACATTTTTGAATTTTGGTTTTTCGAACCCCCAGATAAACATTTTTCCTAAGATGCTTCTTTTTGGATCAAATGAACATAGTGTACAGCAAATGGCGCGAGTATGAAGTAAACAAACCGACAGACTACTTGATTTGAAGATAAAAATGGTAGATAAAATTATTTTTAAGTGATAAATGTCATTTATCAAAAACACAAACATTGAAGTTGACTTAATGGACCATACATCAAAGTTCATAACAAACAAGGAAATGTGTCTAGATTGACTAAGTCGGGTATTTAAAATCCTGTTTTTTGAATTAGGAATAACAACGTTAAACAAAAGGATTGCCAAAGCAACCAATGAATGGAGAGAAAGATTACAAAATGGAATTGAAAGTGGATAGGCAATCAAATCGAACTTGTTCATTAAGACAAACAGTTGAATTTGAATGGGCAGATCTATTGATTTCTTAAATTTCCAGAAAGTTAAGCTTTTTTCCTTTAGGATGAACATGTCGGACTTCAAAATCTTCTACTATATTATGTTTGTGTTTATTCTCGAGAACATGGTTTGCGAAAGAAGATGTAGTGTTGATAATATCAGAGTTAATATATTTGTCAATTGTCTTTTTATGTTCTGCTATCCTGGTGAAAAAAGCTCTCCCTGTCTAACCAACGTATTCTGCATTGCAATCAGAGCATTTGATCTTGTAAACGCCTGACTTAGAATGTACAGGGTTTTTATCTTTATTATTTACAAAAATGGAACCTAAACTATTATTGGTTTTGAAAGATAAAGAAATGTTATGTTGTGCAAAGATTTTGAAAATTTGAGGGAATGTGGGCCAAAATAGGACATAGATCTGTATATCCTGTTGGATTTTTCAATTGATGGCAGAAGGTTCCTGTTGAAGATGAATAATTTTTCTTCAATAAATGTTTATTCGAAACTGTCGCTAAGATTTGAATGGATGATGAATGTGCGGGTTTCCCTGAGCACATATATGCCTATTTCTTGAATTGAATAATCTCCTCTTGACGTCGCAGGTAACCATTCTCATGAATAATATGCCCAACCATTTGCGATGACCCTAACCTTTGACGAATAGCGACAGCAATAGGACGTGTCACACCATGTTCTTGGTGAACCCTTGGTGAACATTATCTGGTTTCAACGATGTCTCTGTACAGTTTCCAGAATTGTTCTGGAATTTGCTATGTGTCTATCAGAGAATAACCAAACGTATTCAAAAATGAACGTCTGCAAATTCCCATATCCTGCACCATGAGTCAGTATTCTTGCTAAGTGGAAGCTGCCATATCGACACTATGCTTATTTTTCGATTCCCAATAAACACAAAATATCGAAGTCGATTTAGCGTGTCCAACTCAATACACTGCATACTACACGCTGCAGGTACCAAGTAACTGGATCGGTAACTGGACGAGCTGTCATGCCATAACAATTCCTTCCGCTTTCTGGGTCATCGAACTGTCTGTACGTACTGCCGGAGAACTCTTAGATTGTTCAGTTGCGTCTAATTGTTGGTTCCTGTTTGAGAGAATGACTTATACACCTTTTTGTCTTTGCACCCTCACAAAGAATACCCAGTATATACTTCACCATCTGAATGCCTGGAGGAGCACGTGTGTGTGGATGAAAGCCAGATGCTGCTGACTTAAGTACGTCGTTTCGCCAACCCCGCCTGCCCCTGTTCCTCGTTGTTTCCATCGTATTCATGGCATCCTTATAGGAACGATCATCACTTGGCGGTTCCTGCTGTTATCGACTTGATGGGTCTGACCAGAAAATCTTCAACTGTTTCTCTCAATATCGCCATAGAAACACATCGGCAAATGCTTAGCCCACTCATTCGTTAAGGGCGCATGTAATCTGGCTTCTTTCAATACTTCACTATCTTTTTCAAGATTCTCGTTCCATCGCAGATTGTATTGTACTTTCCTAAAGAAAGAAAATATCTTCCTTATTCTTGTTTGAATCCGACCTTGTCCTGGTCTCACCTCTCAAGGGATGAGAGAGGAACTGTCAACACAAAAATAAACATATTTCATATAATGGTGCCAAGATCAGGACTCGTTAGAGAAACACCTACATTTTGCAACTCTCATTGATCCAGCCAGTGGTCGGCCAGTCAAACGCGATTTGCGTCTAATTTATAAGTATTTAAGTCGCGTGTTTGATTTCTGGGCTCGTCTTTTGACTCTTAGTTGAACTTTGCTCCTCGTGTTCTTGAACTTCTTCTAATCTCTGATCTCATGTCGAAAACCACGATGACTACAACTTAAAGAATCTGAAAAAGAAATTCAATCGATAGTATGAATGACACCTCGTTTTCATTTTGGAAGAAGAGCAGGTTTTTTTCTGATGGGTGTCTTCACTTCTCAGTGACGTTGACAAAAAAATGTGCGAGGAGTTTTGGGGAAGTGCGAGGAAGTTTGGGAAGTGTTCACCGCCCATGGGAAGTTTAGGTGGTCAATTTTTTTCGCCGCGATTTACCCCTCGCTCACAATATAATAACTTCATAGTAATATTAGTAGATGTTCTGTCATCAGTATTTTCGAAATGTACCTATTAGTAAATCAGTAAAAGAAATGTCCACCTTTTATTCGGAATAAATCAGAAATAATCATATTATATAGTAGGTTCCAGGTAAGTGGGGCGAATACCGCCCCTCCACTCTCTACCATGTACGGTATTTCAAATTAGAACACCTGTAGATAGAGAAAACTTTGATGGTTCCAAATAATGTGTGTCCATTAATGTGCCTACCGTTGTTTATAACTGAAAAACAGAACGTTATCTGGATTCTGGCAAAATCTTCATCTGATGGTCATAATCTTCGAACCACTTTGTATAATCTATTCATACTGGATATGAATATTCCTATAATATTGCATATCAAAACAAAATTGAATCGAGATGAGAATCCAAGTTCGTCTTGGAAAAAAACAGAAAACTTCTTTTATCTCAAAAACAACACTCTTTATGGCAAAATTCTGCAGATCTGTTTTGTTATTTGGATAGAGCGGTACGAAAAAAACAGTCTTCAAAGTTCAAAATCATTAGAGACAAACTAGTGAACTATCAATAGATTTATTCTCGGATTTATTCGTTTCACATAATAAGTTTTCTGTGAATTTAGACATTGCCGAGGGCTCATTTTGTTCTTCATCATCAATTCATAAGGTGCGGGAAAGTAGGATGTGCAAAAAAGTCTGATATTCTGACAGTTCATTATCACTTGTGTGATATTATTGGTAACGTTGAGATGATTGTTGGTACAGCAGAAAGATTTGTAATGAAGATATTTATGGTGATGAAATATCGCAATTTTTGTCTTCCCATTTCATGTTAATACCGGTTGTCCGAAGTTAGCATATGGGTACAGTCAATATCTCGCTTATTTGACAAGATAATCAAAAATAAAAACAAATGCTTTGAATGGTATCAAAGTACTTTCCGTATGACAAAATGTATCAGATTTCATAGCCCTCTGGTAGCTTCCCTCCAATTTTTATTGTATGGCACTCCTTGTATATCGTCATTGAAAATTGTCTGTCATCCTATTTTGGAATAAAACGATAGCAATTTTTTCTTCGATCGTAAAAGAGTCACAAAATACACACACACACTAGTTTTTGATACACGTCAATATCTTATTTTCAAGAGAATACACGAGTGTTTCAAGAAAGTTTGGCATTTTTCAACTTTTATAAACAATTGATAAACAACTCAAATAATTCTTATTACCACCTCATTTCCTTATGCGCACTCACCTGAAAAAACCTTAGTTACAAAAAACAAACAAGGAGCAGACGAGTAATAAATAACGAGTATATGCCTTCCTCGAGGTTGAATCAGAGCATTCAACCGCCGTGGCATCGAATTGATCAAATTTCTCAAGTAGTCTTGAAGAGTTTTTTTTATCGCTTGGAGCGCACGAAAGGGAATCCCTATAATGTTCAAAGAGCATCGTGCGTTCCTAGGGAGGATAGGGACAGGAGGTAGGTATTGGAATTTTTCTTGAACTTTTGGAGAATATATGTTGTTGGGAAAACTTCCACAGGCAATGAATTCCAGAGTCTAGCCGTTCTATGGATGAAGGAGTCTTGATAAAGTGCTGTTCGACATCTTTCGAGGTTGACAACGAAAGGATGTGCTGACTGGGCTTGTCTGGTTCGTCTGATTGGTATTGCTAGTGAATGGATGATAGCAGAGATTTCCGAAGAACATTTCCCGTGGAAGTATCGATAGAAAAGTGAAAGGTCGCCGACCTTTCTACGGTGTTCCAATGATGTCAAAGAGTGAGTGAGTGTGGCGTCACTCTCCTTAAAGGGCAAATCGTAGCTCTTGAAGAGTCTCTGACAAGGCCGAACAAAGGCGAATGAGCCTCTGGAGTTCATCCCTTAGATGCTCTATAGGTTCTGAATTATTGTTGATGAAAATTGAAAAATTCCATACTTTCTTGAATCACATCTATATTCTCCCAAAAAGAATAGATTGACGTGAATCAATAAACGTTGTGTTAAGATGGGACGAAGAGGGATCACACTTCAGTTCAAAACATATGATGAAGCAGAAGGTTGGAGGATGGTTCTGAATTATTGGTAATAAGAATAAAAAAGCCATCCTCTCTTGAAACACTTGTATCTTTCCTTGAGGAACTGTTATCGACGTGAATCGAAAACCATTGTGTTAAGAATTGATCACACTTCAATCCAAAACATAATAAAGCTAGGTTTAACCACTAACCTATGCCACATGGTGTTAAGAAGTTGAGTGTGAGTGTCGAAATTTCACCAGAATCGGAAACAAATTGAAAAAGTTACTGGGCGAAACATTTGGTTAAATATTTTGGTGACCGGTTTATTTTTGCCGGTGAGTGTATATCAACATATCAACATTATTGTTCATTCGACTTTTTCAGTAAGTCTTGATAAAGAAAATGAACATTTTCGAAAGCCCGACACGACCCAGATTTTATTTGAAACCCAGTGATATTCTTGTTGATATTTCAATGAAAATAAAAAACATGTCACTTAGTTGATGTTGTAAAAACATGATAGTTATTTTTCTACTCACATAACTAAAATGACCTTCATCGTACGGATATCTACGACCACGCTAAATGATCGATTAATCAGGATTGTCGATCTGTGATTCATTCAAAATATTAAACACGTTACCATGGTTACACGATTTCTTAAACACATTACCATGGCAACACAGTTCATTAAACACAGCTTCAGTAATTTGAGACATGTCTGGCCTATAATTTGTATTAACTGTCAACTGTTATTTTCAAATTTTGTATCAGAATTATTCAAACAATATTCGTTTGTATCAGAATTCTTCACTAAAAATATATGCGAAATGTGTAGAAAAAAGTAAAATCAAAGAGAATGTTCTGGTACTGTCATATCTCCAAGAAGTGTAAAAATGAAGCATCCATCTTTGAGAAGAATTTATTTATTCTGCGCTAAGAATGACAATAAACGTGAAACAATGGTTAGTAGGCAATGGACTGGACACATCTACAACCAATATCACTTATACGTGTCTCGCTGGTTGCATGCAGTTGCATGTATTATGTTCTGAATTCCCATTCCTTTCGAATTATTTTGTAGGTAAGCAGGAATAGCAGGTATGCTAATGTAATTTTTGGAGTTCGTAGAAAAAGCATAGTATGTAACGCGTAACGCGTTTATAAACTCTTCTAGACACTCGTTACTAAAAAGACGTTTATAACACTTGTTACATATTATACACCAAGGTATTAAAAAATATTATTTCTACCCAGGGACCAAAATTATATTCCGGGGCTTCAGCCGAGGGGTATATATAAGGTTTCGTGGTAATAATATTCTTTACTACCAAGGTTAATATTTCATTTTTCTCATCAATAGTCATATATTTCGATCATTTTAGTTCTGTGAAACTGAAATATGGACCTATTGTGACTATGACGACACTTATTTTCAATTCTTAGCCATGACCATCACAGTATATGACAAGTAGCTATTGTTAAATACCTTCTTGATTCCAGTGCCATTTTTATACGAATCTCGGATCAGAACAGTACATTCGGGTTGATTACAAAAGAGGTGGCTGTGTCTCTATTGACTAGTGGTTCATAAAATGACGAGAACTACCTTGGTAGTAAAAAAACACTCTACGCCTCGAAAAGGAGAAAATAACATTTTTTTTAATAGCTAGTGGTGGAAATAGTATATTATGTAACAAGTGTTATAAACGTCCTTTTGGTAACGAGTAGTTTAAGCACGAGCGGAGCAGAGCGGAGCGAGTTTTTAATAAACGAGTGTCTAGAAGAGTTTATAAACGCGTTACATACTATGATTTTTCTACGAACTGATATTGGTTGTAGATGTGTCCAGTCCATTGCTTACTAACCTTTGTTTCACGTTTATTGTCATTCATGCTTAGCGCAGAATAAATAAATTGTTCGCAAAGATGGATGCCTCATTTTTACACTTTTTGGAGATATGCAAGTACCAGAACATTCTCTTCGATTTCACTTCCGTCTACTTTTCGCATATATTTTCAATGAAGAATTCTGATACAAACGAATATTGTATGAATCATTCTGATACAAAATTCGAAAATAGTAGTTGACATTATTATTACAATTGACAGGCCAGACATGTCTCAAATTACTGAAGCTGTGTTTAATGAACCCGCGTTGCCATGGTAATGTGTTTTAGAAATCGTGTTGCCATGGTAACGTGTTTAATATTCTGAATAAATCACAGATCGTCCATCCGTGATTAATCGATCATTTAGCGTGGTACATATCCCCGTGCGCTAAATGTCATTTTAGTTATGTGAGTAGAAAAAATATATTATAATCGTAATAATTATTTCACTGATTTGAATCCTTGGAAAGTTTACGATCGTGTCATCTACTTGTTATGACTCAACAAAAACAGCTTACATGAACCCATCAATCTTTCTCATATTAAACTTATTTAGAAAAAGTGGAAAGCCCCATAATTGAAGCCTTATTTCATAGAAATCTACACAGTTTGTTCTCATAATCTGATTCGAACATAACTATGAAAAAGTGTTTTAATTACAAAATAGGTAGGTGCATAATCAAAGTTGGATTTCTCGGAATTTTTTTTTATTTTTACGTCAAAAGATTCAGAATTCTCATGACCAATACCTATATTTAAGATATCAACTGCAAGCTAACATTATTTCTGTTAGGACAGATGTTATGTAAAATAACATGATTATTCGCTTGACAATATAATTAATGCGAATAGCTAATTGGTCAGTCACTCTATACTTCTACTCGTTTTTAATACATCTGATAATTTGACGCAACAATCTCCAGATGAAACGCAACTGTTATTTAGAGGACATTATACTTCCAGACAGTATGGTGCTATGAGCCATTAAATAGTTATTTATGTAATATGTATATAGATATATATGGGCAGAATGATATACTTTTACGCTCACAGTGTCGTGCTTTCCATTCCATAGAAGAGCGTACAATAAGCAGGGTATTGCAATTCGACGTTCATCGTTAGACTCTCAAGAATCGTATAAAAGGCGAGGTAGGTTGAATTAGGGCAACGTTCCGAAATCTCTTGGTTATCTATGGAAATGAATGATAACGATCACTGTTCTCGTTTTAGAATTATTTGAAAGAACAGAATTCACAAATTTCCATTTCAATACTCATCCGACTCTTCGGATGATGGTACTACAAAACTGAAAGAACCTTCTTGGCTCAATGGAAAGTTATGGAGAACGCCATCAATAAAGAAATCATGAAATATTTAGAAAACATTATTTCTTATATAGGCAATATAGCTTTCGACAACGCAGATCAACCGGGAACCTTTCAGCATAGGCGGCACATACATGCAAATGTATGGAATAAATTCATTATTTCAGAAATGGGCGACATTTGAATAAATTCCAAAAACACGTGAGTTTTAATTTTTGAAGCCTCATCTCATGACAATCATATGAGAGATGTTACGTCACTGGTGTAGAAGTAATGACGTAATGGACGATTTTTTCAAATACAAGCAGGGGTCATGTGACACCTCGTTTGAAAGGTCTACTGATCGTCTATCCAACAGTCAAAATTTTGCATAAAAATATTGCAATTAAAATGGATTATCATTTGGTTAACTGAATCTTGCAGAGGTCTGCTACTGAGAATTGAACATCGAAGGGTCGTCTAGTTGAAAAAATACACAATAAAAAAAGTTCTGAACTCTAGTTTTTGGATTTTTTTCGGAAGTCGTCTTGTTTTGAAATGAATTTATTCCATACATTTGCATCATACGTATATGAAATTCCACCATAAAGACACTTAGAATCTAGAGCCATATGTTTAATATGATTAAATCTAAAACATTTTATTGAGCTTGGCACCAAGCACTCCTTAATAAGTTACCCTCCTATGGTTTCTCATCGTTTCCATACAGTGTTGAACCCTATGATGGAATAAAATCCGTATCCCCACAACAAAAATGTATTTCTCTAGTAGTAGTCCAAGATCAAATTGGAGGTGATGAGATAATCAGGAGAAAAACTCAAAGTCTCTCTCCAAGTGAATTTAATGGAAATGCTACATGTTTCTACTCCCAGGAGTCATGGTCCATTTAGTCGAACATTCAATCTACTTGTATTTTTTCGAGCAGTTTGCTGGTTTGTTTTCGTTTTTTGGCTTATGCCATTTGCATTTTATTATGGTTGATCTTGGGAATAGAAAATTATCACTTAAGTAGACATGTGTACCTAGGGGTTCAAAAAACTCAAGTTCAAAATGTTTTTAGAAAATTTGCGGCTTAATATGCCTAATTGAACTATGTCCTTATTTTCAGTTTTTTTCTCTTCCTACCCACCGAGGTATGTCACCCACTTTCTTTCAATAGTGATGGAACTTCAAGTTATTATAAGTTTTTCGTGTTTCAGCCTAGTGTTGACTCCTGGGAGTACAAGAAATATTGCGTTATCATCAAATTTTCTTGGAGTGACACTGAGTTTTTCTCTTGATTAAAAATATATTTGAAAAAATCCTTGGACAGGTCGATTTTTATTCTTGAACTTCTAATTTTTAACACATAAATTCTCAACCACCTGTCAATCTCCTACCCTACAGATCAACCTTTTCAAAGATTTTCAAATTGTACAAAGTGTTGAGTAACACCTTGTTAGAGAGATATTTCAAATCTCTATAAATCGGTCTATTTTTTTTTTCAATTCGAATCTGTTCACCTCTGTTCTGCTCGCGTCAAATTCACTTAGGAGCAGTGAACAACAAGCAATTCCAAGTTGTTCCAGGAATCACAAGCACACTCATTTCCAAAAGCATTGCTAGTGATTTGCCGATCAACGTGTAATGTCATGCCAGTTCTTCAGGAAGTCATTCACTCTGTGATTTCGCCTCTAACGTCTCGAAATTGCTGTCATGATATTGTTTCTTATTGTTAACTCAGTTTTGTAGCACCATTTCGTGAACAACAAAGCGATAGAATTATCTCGAATATACTATTGGATATTCGTCTAACAGTTGTGATCTTCTGTACTGATATAACGGCCTTTAGACTTATGACATGTGTCATTTTTCAGGGCGTAGGGAATAGTTATTTTCCTGACAAATGCGCAAAGGGTTACTTTTCCGCACGCAAATACAATTAGGCGAACGACGCGGAGCGGAGTTCGAATAAGTTTTTGCGTGCGGAAAAGACACTTTGCGCACGTGCACAGCAACTAAAATGAATATAAATGTTGCATACCAGTGAGATTTTTGGGTAGTTTTACATATCCGCACGCCGTGCGGATAACACCCATATCCGCACTGAGTGCGGAAAAGTATTACTTTGCGCACGCAAATGAGTGCGGAAAAGTACTATTTCGCGCACGCTCGTAGGAAAATGATTTTTTGAGTTACGCTAATATCTTATACTGACTGAGGAATCTCCTAAAAGTAGAAGTCGGTAGAAGTCGCATAGCGAATATCATTATTCAGTAATTAATTATCCTATAGTTCGTTGATGTTTTCGAGGATGTTTTCGATATAATCCAGATAATCGAATCATGTTAATCGATTCAGGTGTTCTTTGTTATAAATATTATCATAATATATAAAAACTCGAAACATACGAGCAAGAGCTAGTTAGGTACTGATGTGGGTAAAGAGAATAAATAGCAAATATTTTTATTTCTTTCCGAGTGAACAATAATAGGTGATAGATTTGATACACATGAAACTGAGTTGAATATATTCTAGGAACTAAAACTAGTCAAACATATTTTTCCCAATTGATAGTTTCTGTTGATGCTACCAATTCGGAAACCTAATTAATTTGTTAGTTCTGAAAATGAATATTCCATCAGCAGTGGCATCTCCCTGTTTGTGGAACTGGTTTCAATTGTAAGGTGGTTTGGAATATTCTATCAGTTATTATAACCTTATTCTATTCCTATCATCATCAGATATATTTTTTCTCATCAGTAGAGCGTGTAGCAGAGTTATAAGATTTCAGAAATTCGGAAGGGAATCACAAGTGCCACATACACTGACAGATAGCAAACCACAATTTGTATCATTTGAAAGAGCCTTCATTCAAGAGCAACAACCAAAATGATCACAGATGTGCAAAGTAACCTGGTTGTTGCTCTCGAATCTAGAGTTCTTCATCTTTCGACTTTTCTGTCCGTTTTCAAGACGTGGTAGGTATTTTTTTTTCATCTTAATATCCTCATAATAACTTCCACAAGGCACAAAGGATGATCTCCATCAGTACCTGTAACACATTCATGTGCGTATTTGAATGAAAGTAGTGGTAGTCCCATTCAAGCTTCCAAGATCGAAGGTGCTGGGGAGACAATTAAGACGTGTTTGCTGAAAATAATCCCTCTTTGAATGAAAATCGACTGGCCGAGCAATTTTCAATCCTCATTCTAGTTCAAGAGATAAAGGAGTGGCATTTTCACTGTTCGAAGTAGGAATGAAATACCCTACATCAAAAAATCACAAGAGTCTTATATATCTTCTCATTTGTGAAAGCAGCCAGGCAGAAATATTACCAAATCACGAACCGCTTGGAAGTCTAGGAATTGTGCTAAAATTATACCTCTGGGTATCTGATTATAACGTAGTTTCTTATGATGACGGTATACATTTCACGATGAGTCATCACCTCAAGATGCCTTTGAGATTGGTATGGCATGATATTATATATATACGTCATTGGCATTTAATAATAATTGAGATGAATTAAACTCATTAAAAGATCATTATACATCAATGGAATGGAAAACTATGATAATAATAGATGGGATAAAAAATATATAGGTAGGTCTTTATATCATATCATCATGAACCAAATCATGACATCTACATCGGGTTAGTGTATCAAGGCAAGATAATCATTTTGGGAACATAGATCTAGAAATCTTAACTGAAATATATCTCAAATGAAGATATAAAAAATGGAATAATATTGGAAAATATCATGAAAGTATAGCAATAATATTTTGAAGATTCTCTCGTCCTAATACCTATCCAAATCAACAATTTGACTATTGATCTGTTTCATGAAGAAATAGATACAGGAAAATGAAAATAATGGAGATAATTTGAGGAAACAATCTTTAGGAGAATGTTTCCTGGCGTGTATTTAGCTGATTCCACTTGATACAGCATAACAGAACATGTCTCGAGAACATGTTGAAACAATGATACACTATTTTTCAAACTAGGGAACGCACGATGTTCCACGAAAATGATAGGAATTCCTTTTTGTTCGTCTCAAAAGATAAAAAATGCAACCAACAAAACATTCATAATCCATCCGATTGTCCATAATTATGACATGGTTGAAGGATACCGCATGTTTAATAGGGAAAAATGTCCTCCTATATCGATTTTTTTTCATCAACTATAGAAAGGAAATCTCTATAATCTACGAAAAACATCGAGCGTGCCAGGGGAGGAAAGGAAGAAGAATTTTTTTCTGAACTTTTGGAGATTATGACTTTTGAGGAATACTTCCTTTGGCAAAGAGTTTCAAAGCTTCGCCGTTTTATAGATAAACGAGTTTTGGTGTAGTGGTGTTCGACATGTTTCAAGGATGACGACAAAAGGATGTGATGTCTGGGCTTGTCGAGATCTTATGTCTGATATTGCTAGAGATGGAATGATGGCAGTGATTTCTGAATAACATTTCCTGTGGAGATATCTATAGAAAAGTGGAAGGTCTCCGACCTTCCTAGGGTGTTCCAATGATGTCAAAGGATGAGTAGTTGTGGCATCAATCACCCACCAGACGAATGGTTCTCATCTGCATGGAATCTAAGATCATCAGCGTATGTTTGAGTGCTGAACCCATATGTGGGATCAGTATTCTAAAACAGGCCGTATCTGTCGTGCTTTGTAGATCATGAAAAGCTGTTAGGGCTTGAAGTAGACTTTAGCACAGGATGAATTTTTCAATAGCTTTCGCCATGGATCTGACATGATTCTCCCGAAAGAGTATCGCTGATGAAAATACCGAGCATATATATAGTGTACTTGGTGAAGATAGTGATACCAGACATTGATATATCAGGCATACTGAGGTCCGCCCTTCTAGAGAAGATACAAGCTTAATTTTTGGTGGCGTTGAATTCAACTAAATTTATGGTTCTCCAGGCTGTCATTCTTGCAAGATCTTCGTTGACAGCGTTGACCTGCCTTTATCGTGAATTCTCAGTTTCCTGGGAATAAATAGGAATTCTTGAAGAGAACGCAGAATGGTTCAATATATCATCTGCAAAGATGTGGATAGGGCGAGTGGTTACTCCCAACAGATCATGGATATGAAGTGGGAACAATGTTGGTGCCAAAATTGATTCTTCTGGAGCACCGGAATTGATGGCTATGGTATCAGACGATACTCCGGCCACCACCACATGTAAAAAAAACACCATAAAAGATGGCATAGCGTAGGTGGTAGTTTGTGGAGGATTCCTTCGTGACAAACACGGTCGAATGCTTTTGATATATCTAACGCTCCATCTAGAGATTCCCAATTCCCGATGTTTTTCTAATGAAGCTTGTCATATATGGGTGCCGTGAGCAAGTGAATATCCAGTTGATCTTCGATGTCGAAAACCATATTGTCTTTCATTGATGATTCCTGAGGTTTCCAGATATTTGATATGCTCATCGCCTATGGTTGTTGGGCAAGTTTTTGTTTTCTTTTTCGGGGATTGGTTGGAAATGTGAAAAAATACCAGACTTGTACGAAATAACTTGCCTAAAATCAGTGTCCATTCTGGTGCATAATTATTGAGAACATTAGTTGAAATTCCTTCTGGACCGTTAGCCTCATTAGCTTTGAGACCAAGCAAAATGCATCTGATAGTGCGTTGACGGAAGACGATTTGGCTGAATTTTTTATATGTTGTAGTTCAAGGTATTCTGAAGAAAATGTCCAAAAGTGCCGCTATGACTCAGTTTGGCTAGATGCCGTCTCAATCCAAATGTTTTCTTTGTTTCGATAATAACACCATTCTTGTTATTCATGATGTAGTTTTTCAATAGGCAAAGTCACTACAAGAAATACTCATCAATATTGTTGCTGTTGGTCAATAATTATTTTTTTTCTGTGACGGGAAAAAAGTTTGGCATTTCATCTCTGTTGGCAGGTTATAAAATGTCACTTTTCATAAATTACTTTTTTCCCGTGGGAAAAAAGTGAGTACTTTTTTCCCGGATATATATCACATATATATACTCTGTTAATGGCATTTGTTGTGCTATAGTTCCGAAAAATGAGTCAATAATACCGTCTCCGAGAAAGAACTGCAAGTCCTTTTATCTTCCATTCGACTTCGCGGTTTCGTATATTACTAAACAACTACTGAATTCGCAATTTTTCAAAATCAAATCACAGAATTGAACTGACAGAAGTGACATCAGATATTTGATTACTTCAAAAGAATGATAAAGATGTCTATAAAACGCAGGTGTCCCTACTGTTGAAAACTTGAAATTTCACGTCGATAATTTTCAGATTTCGAAATAATGTAATATCTTCTCAATATTGATTCGTCCTTCCTTCTGTCACAGAAAAAAATAGTGTATTATACACGGGAAAAATATTAGATTTTAGCTCACGGTTTTTTGTCTCCCTCCGCTACGCGTCGGGAGACAACACAACCTGGAGCTAAAATCTACTACTTTTTCCCCTTGTATAATAAATAACTATACAACGTGTTTCAGCTATCATAGATCGAGTTAATATGAATAATAAATAAGTCTATTGGAAAAAATCTTCAGCAGGGTCGCATTTCAATAATGAGATACGTTTTTTTCGAATTTCATGTTCTCGAATTTCATGTTCACCCTTTGCATAACGAGAAGATACAAAGAGATATCAACATGTTTCATAACAGCAGGTACATGATATTTGAATCAAAAAAATCATTTCAAAGTTCAATATTAATGTGATGAATGAAAATCAAAAGAAAAATGATGGAGTAGGTATGAAGATTAGAGGAAAAAATATTGTTTTTGTAGGAGAGACAATCAACCAGATATGAGTATGCTGAAAAAACGATGCCACATAACTAATACCTGTAGGTAGGTACCAACAACCTAAAACAAATACTTATCAAAACATCACACAATAATCGGTTCTTCATTATTATGACGCTCGGCGCCATCGGATAATATGTTGAGAGATTGGTGCGTCGAAGGAAATTTAACATCATGACGAGAATATCCTTGGTAAGAGAGTAGAGAGTGCGCTGGTTGTATATGCGAACATGTACCTAATATACGACTTCCTGAGTTGAATGTGTATTTTACGCTCATTCTCAGAAAGAATGGAATATTCATACCCCCGTCGAATTCAAATATCATTTTCTGAATTGACTCGGCCGGAACTTGATGGAAATCTATACCCTAATAACACACTTATGTCCCATGAATATCCTTAGGACGTCCTGGCGGGACATTCAGGACGTCCATAGGACATTTGAATTTGGTACCGTGGACGTCTGTGGGACGCACAAATGTCTCACTTGAGGACCAACTAGGGACGTCCTTGAGGGATGTCCCTGGGACGACTATCGAATACCCTTATCTTACAGTATTCCTCATCGAGCACTACAGAGGACATCCTTAGGACATCCATAGGACAACCTATCAGCAACGCTGGGGATATCAATTTGATGTCCATAGGATGTCCCAGGGACGTACGAATTATTCTTGAATTTTGAATTTCTCTGGGTCCCTCTAGGACCAGATCTTGCATAGCTGATTAGGACATCCAGTTGAGTTGATGGACGTAGAAGGTCCCCAAAAAGTTTTCCAAGGATGTCCATGGACTCACGTGAAGGACATTGACGAGGAGTACTTATAGCCTACGAGCAATGATTCGTGGGCGAGGTGTAAGTTCACGTCCTCGCAGGGACAACATATTGAAAGTACCGACTGGGACGTCCAAAGGACGTTATTTCTAGGACATTGGTAAAGTACAGTTCATGTACATACAATTGGGACATCCATGAATATCCCTAAAGGACATTCGAAGGATGTCCCTAAGGGACATTTTGATTGTTATACGATCCTGGACATATTAAGGGTGTCTGTGCAGATATATTTGAAGGAATGTACCATCAGGGACATTTCATGGTTGTCTAGAAGGGACATTATATAAGATCTGAAGTCATGTCAGAATATGTACTACTCGGGACATCTGATGGATGTCCCTAAAGGAACGTTTCAAATCATATCCCATCAGGGACATGCTAAGGACCTCCTTGCATGGACATTCTACAATATGTACCACGTGGGACGTCTAAGGGATGCTATTTCTAGGATATTTGAAGTGATGTACCAGCTGGGACTTTCCGTGGACGTCCTTGCTCGGATATTGCATGAGATGTACGGGATGGGATGTCCCAAGGACACTTATTTCTGGTTCGGGACATTCGGACGTGAATTGTACCAAATAGGGACGTCCCTAGGACGTTGTGTGCTGTTAGGGTAGCAAACGACAAGATTTCCACATAATTCTTAATCACACGACATGTTTCGCTAACACATTAGCTTCGTCAGGTGGTACAATGAACTAAACTAACGTTGGCTTGCTTAACTTTCACATATCCTACATTCCCAACCTGGATCAGATTTACCTGTGAAATGGTTCGATAAACCTTCATTTTCGGAAAATAGGCACATTATCTACAATAAAATCTAGTGTACTGGATTAACTCGAAAGGGTTGATAGCTAATACTTATAACTATCTACTAAGAAAACAAATTCAACAGTGGTGAACTATTGAGGTCTAGTTGATCGTTGAGTAAAATGTTAAATTTTTTTAGTTTGTTGATTGCTAATGATTCAGAATGATTGAGATTTATTCCTTCATCTTCAACGTGTATAATTTCTGAATTATCATCCAAACATTGCAATATTAGTATATATATACATTGTATCATAATTGGCAAAATTAACGGATATGCAATATCTATCTCGAAAACGCTTCATTTCTCGAAAACAATTGAGATGCGAAAGAAGCCTCTGAATCAAACCTTCCTTCCTATTCAGTACCTGGAATAAGTCCTGGAATAAGGCGTAGGTACTACGGAAAATTTTGGGGGGAACAAAGAAGCCTCTATCCCCATAAACTTATCACCCGGTATCTTCCAGTGTGTACTGACCAAGGAAGATAAAATAATCAAACTTCGACCCTCCTCTTAGCTTTGCTACTGATCGAGATCGGACTCATA
Organism: Phaedon cochleariae; assembly: GCA_918026855.4. Classification (NCBI taxonomy): domain Eukaryota; kingdom Metazoa; phylum Arthropoda; class Insecta; order Coleoptera; family Chrysomelidae; genus Phaedon; species Phaedon cochleariae. The sequence continues at coordinate 18,742,993 of OU896710.1, read as the reverse complement.
TTTTACAAACTTTTTTTTATCAAAATGATGAGTTCTATCACCCATTTCAGTTTGTATCTCAATACCTGAATCACCCTGTATATTGCATTCATGTTGATTCATCCAGTCATTCAATATTGTAAAGGTTGTTTCTTGAAAGATATTGAACTTTGAAATTGAATAAAACACATGAAAATCGTGGTCATGGCCATGGTATTATCTTCATTGGAACGATTATTTTATGTCATTTGTGATTAAATATAATTTTTCCACCACTAGTTATAAAACATACAATTATTCCCCTTTTTTTCGAGGCGTTAAGTGTGTTTCACTACCAAGGTAGTTTTCTTCATTTTATGAACCACTAGTCAATAATCATAGTCACTAGATTCCGATTAGAATTGAAGAGAAGTGACACAGAACTAGAATGATTGAAATGTATTGCTAGTGATGAGAAAAATGTAATATACACCTTGGTAGCAGAGGATGTTATCACCACGGGATACCCATCGGCTGAAACTTCGGAATATAGTCTTGGTCCCTGGGTAATATTCTTTACTATCTTGGTGTATAAATAACTATTGTACCGCGGCTGGCTCGAATTCAATTCAATTCAATTTATTCAGAAAATAAAGTGTACAGATAATATTGATAACATATTACAACTCTTGGTGTTCCTTTTGGATCATAAGACTGCACCTAAGCATGCTGCATGCTTGTGTTGTACTAGTTTTCAATCCGCAAGGAGCATTCTAATTGTACAACTTTCATTTCTCGAGTCAGCTGCCTGAGTTTGCTAGTCAATAGAATAGTATGCTTCTCCCATCTCAAGTGTTGGTCTATCATGACACCTAAGTACTCTATATTATCACATTTTTCTATTTCAGGACAGTTGCATGCATGTTTCTTGATTTTGGCAATTATTTTCGTGAACTAAAATAGTATTCTTCCCTACTGGCTGATCATTTGCTGTTAATGAAAATGCTATATATTTGGTTTTCTTAACATTCAAGCTCAATGAGTTTTGGTCTAGCCATTTTTAAACTTGTTCTACTCCGTAATTTGTGGGGACCATTCGATCATCGAACGTTTCTTATAATAATTCTATTGTGTCACGCACTGTGTAGCATGTTGCCCCGTCTTGTTGAAACCTTACCTCTTCCACACCCAATTGAGGAACAAAATAATCAGTTATCATCGAAATATAGCGCTCTCCATTGACCGTAACGTTCTGACAAGGAACATTTTTGAAGAAATATGGGCGAAAGTTACCACCGACCCATAAAGCATACTCAGCTATTTCTTTAGGTGGAGCGACGTCTCAACAATATCTTTTGGATTCTCAACACTCCAGATACATCAATTTTGTTTGTTGACTTGGCCATTCAACAAAAATGAGCCTCTTCGCTGATCTGAATCTTGGGTAGACAATGAAGAACCGAACCATGATTTTCGAAGTGAATTTGCACAATTTGTAAGCGTTGTTCCGAAATAAGTCTATTCACGATGAGATGAAACAATAGACATCAGTATTCAAATATTGGGCCAATACAGAACGCTCACATTTTGTGCTACTAGGGGAAAATAATAATTCCGAGTTGCAAACACCGACATAAGTTACTAGACCGCGAATACCATCGATCGAACAGCAAGAGACCATGACTCGATGTGTTGAATGACAGTTTGAGAATTTCTGCGTATCGAGCGAAAGCGTTTTCAGGCGAGCTATTTGGACGAGATTTTCGGGCTGCTGGGATATGACATAAAGCGGTCTAGATAGTAGTTATGCCAGTGGCTATAATTCGGAATTCCGAGATACAATCCAAAATTCCCAGTTACAAGTCGAAATTTCAAATAACAACTCGAAATACCGAGTTACAAATCGGAATTCCCAGTTACAATTCGGAATTCTGAAATGGAATAAAGTGTGAGAGTTCTGCACTTGTGTAGATCTGAATAAGCATTTTTTATCTCTGTTACAGATGAGTCATCGATCATTACAGTCTGTAAGGAGTACTCAAGGGGCGTGGATGTGCATGGCTGTTGCATTGTACTTTCAAATATCTGCCGCCGAGTCAGCACTACTACTCCATCATCATCTCACGAAAAGATCGTTCTTCGATCTCCAATGCAAAGGTGTCTATGATAAAAGCATATTTGCGAGACTGGATCGCATATGTGAGGATTGTTACAATCTCTTCAGAGAGCCTTCTGTCCATTCATTATGCAGGTAGGTCACGTCATTTCACTAACAAAAATCTAACGAAAATCAGTGTCCCGATAATGTTTTGAGTATTTCATCCGGTAGATAATAGATATTGTATACAACTGATGGTTGAAACAGATGGGCAATTATGAAATTCTGTTCCATATATACATCACATTTATCTGATAAGTTGATAATTGGAGAGCAATAACAATTATGCAATGTTATCATAAGTTATTATACGGGTTAGGATCCTAATTTGTATACTTTGATAAAAACTGGTATGAAGAGTGGCTATCATACGAGATTTGTTTATGAAACGAATAGTTACCGATTAATTACTTATATCTCAACAAATTTTTTCTACGTTGTAGGAAACGAGTAGCAGTTATGATTAGGGGTAATTGAATATTATCATTGTTGGCTCTCAGTCGGTGAAATTTCGAGCATTGGTGTATCAGTCTTCTTTCCATAGTCAGAGATTATAAAAATATCTATCACCTTTGTTAGGAGGAAGATAAACTTTGCATCACCGCGATTATTTGCCCTGCGCGTGATAGTCCAGAATTGAATTTTTCAAAAATATGGTAAAGTATCGAATTGAAATATCTGGGTTTCTCTGGATGTGACTATTTGCATGCGAAGGCTGACAAAATTTTCGTTTGTAAAACAGCTCAATCTTCGAAACACTCCCAGACAGACCAAGATATTTCAGTATTGGGACAGTCATATCAGCAAAAATAAAGTGGTAAAAAGAGACTTTCACCTTGGCCTACCTTTGCGAATACCATAAGTCTGGATCCCGAAAAAATGTTGCCATATTTCCAATATGTTTCTTGTCATGCATCGTTGAATGAATGTTTATTTTATTTTTCCATGTCTGAAGTTTAAAAAAAAAATCAGACTCGGTATAGAATTTTCAATAATTCATAACGTCACCTGGTATTTTGGAGATTAGTACATTATACTATACGCAATACTTTCTACCCTAGGAATCATAATTTCGAAAAAAAATTCTAGTCCACTGCTGAGGCTGATATCCTGCAGGACTGTGATTGTTATCATTATCATAAGCAGTAACGATGTTCTGAGTATTCGAGAAAATTATGTCGCTTCATTGTTCTCGAATATGTGTTGCCGAGCAACACCACGAGGCCGTCAGGACGAGTTGTATTGCTGTACAGCAACACAATTGAGTTGACAATCAAAGACAGAATTATGAGAAGATATTCAGAACAGATTGGTATTTTGCTATAGACTATTTCACGTTCACGAAACATAGAAAGCATTTATTACTGAGTGATTCATTTTGACAAGTACAGCCATGATTATTTCAGGCCAAACTGACAGACTTTGCTCCGTTATCCAGCTCTTTTAAGCGAACCACATTACTCAATTAAACACCTTGGGACTTGCAAAAAGGTCCCATTAGAAACTAGTTGCTGAAGTGCAAACGTTCCCCACCAGTACCAGTACCATATGAGCTCACAATACTATCGGTAGTAATTCTATCAGGAATCAACGAGATTCATATGCTTGGTAACACCATCACGAGTCCGCAGGATGAGTGGTGTTACCTTCGACCATTTCCATCGAGTTCAAGATTCCTGACAGAATCTTGGATAGTATTGTGACCACGAATTGTATTCATTGAGACAATTCCACGATCTACATGGAACTGTCATCTCCATGTCATACCTGGTGACAAGATGATTTAATATTCGGATCGTGGTTGTCGTGACGACGTGGTGGAGACACGCCATTCATATAAGTCGTGGAATAGTCATTGAAGGTGGACAACTTTTGACGTATCGTTGAGATGCGTGTCACTCGCCCACTCGCGCCTCTACACTTCACTCTATTTTCGCCCTGAAGTTTACTAGTACATATTTTCTTTGTGGGAAGGTGCATACTGAGTATTCCAACAAAAAAATTTCTAATTTGCTAGGAATTTTTTTCGATTTTGAGTATCTACGACAAATAATCGTGATAAGTGAAGAAAGTCAAAATCACTTGACATGTTAATAACGAAAAATTCCTGTGAATCACATCATAATGATAAAATTTGTTCAAAGCGAGTAACCATTATCCACAAGAAAGGAGTTTTTTATCTCCTAGATCGCACGGAAGGGAATCCTTATGATGTTCGAAGAACATCGTGCGAAGGTACCTAGAAAGGATAGAAAGGTGAGGTAGGTATTTGAATGTTTCTTGAACTCCTGGAGATCATGAGATCTTAAGAATTCTTCTTTTGGCAAATAATTATGATGTTCGACATATAAAAAAGGGCAGGTTGTGGAGATGAGTATGTGGAGTGAGGAATGAAGTCAATTATGTTGGCTGTGGTTATCGACATCGAGAATTCGTGTGGGTTCCTTTATAAGCTGCTTTAAGCCGTAAGTGATGGCGAAAACTACGGCTTGTCTCCCAGCATCATTCGTTTTGCTGCCAAGCAGTGCTGTTGTGTATCTGCATTGAAATCGCCAATGATGATGATTTCTGCTGCTGGATGGTTCTGTTGAATTAGGTCAAGCTGGATCATTTGTTGTTAAGTAGAGACGACAAAGATATTTGGTCTGGCTATCGAGTTTGAACATAACATCGAATTTATTTAGTTCCAAAGTTTCCTCTCGATGACGTGAGAGATTCGTCTCAGAAAAGAGGCAGAGACCTCCCTTGAACTTGAAATTTTCGACTCGAAATTGTTCAAGGAATATGCCCTCAAGCTATGGGGATCGAGTCACGGAAGACCCCTCGGAACACCCTCTATAATAATTGCTATTCTGAAATATTGAGATTGTTATATCTACCAATGATAGTAATAATTCTAGATTACTATTCAAATGTGGAATCGGTGGTAAAATAGGAATACTTGGAACATTTTTCAGATACAAATACACGTGGCAAAGTTATTGTTCATGGTAGGGATATTCCAAAGAGACATTACACCTAGCATTGTTATGAATGCATTTCATCAAAAACTCTTGAATATAATTCCTAACTGCAAAAATATCATTTAGCAAAACCAACTCAAAAATGAACTCTTTGGTGGTTTTGTGGGGAGTTTAGGGGGTTGTTGTGGGGTGGTGGATGGAGAAAAAGTCTTATCAGGTACCTATATTGATAACAAACAGATCAGTACAATCATTCGCGCCTGTTTTCTGCGAATTTTTGCAAGTCTGACTTTCGTAATGAAAAAAAATTTATTGGCATCAATATTCAAAGTTGAGCAGTGATATCACGACATTTCGCTAATGAAATGGTTACTAAACTCGCGTTATATGGAATGGACGCCGTATATTGAATCGGTCATGTCTTTTGACTTGAAGCTTTTAATGCTATGCACGATACGACGTTTCAAATCGAAATCAGCTATAGATTTTAGGGGGTAATTTGAAAATATGAAGTTTTGATCCAATCTACCCCACAGTTCGAAGTATCCACATTCGACTGCCTACTTAGTATGGCAACTTTGTATATTACCTACCTTCACATAGTTTGGCAATATTCTATTTTCAAATCAATTAGGTGGAAGAGATAGTTAACTGCCCAATCGTCCCAAGTGTACAGTGTACGTTTTATCGTTTTACTCACGTCCGCATGACTACGACGGAAATAGAAAACTCAAAGGTAGTAATTATTATTCTCGAGAAATAACCATCTACCATTCTGGGATACCCGACGCACAGATGTCTGGGTGGAGATGATGACGATGTAGGAATTTGTTGTGGACGTAACGATTAATGCAGTCGAAGCAACAGTCGGCTTTTCTCGGATATCTTCAGTTTTTCTGTAGACAGGTTGTCTCCGCAATTACAATTACAATTATTCAGCGGTCGGTGGTCTCTGATACTCCGATGCGATAGTCTGATCATCAGTAGAAGGACGAAAGTGTCATGGTGATTATAAATGCATTAGCGGCGATTGTATCAATCCATTGCTTTATTCAGAATGTGTTCCCTCAGAGACTATATCATGATAATTGAAAATCACTCGAGGAAGTGGAGAAGGAATATTGTTATTTTCGAGTTTTTTCGGTATATATATGGTTTACTTTTTGAATAGGTCAATTCTTGACCAGAAAGTCATTGCAGACATTCGATCCAGTGATGCGCAACACGATATTGTTGTGGTAAATGATGTTCCCTCATAGTTTCTACGCCACTGATGAAATTTCGATTTCTCGCATCCATTGCTCATTTTTGTCAAAAAAATCAACTGAACTATGAAATGTACAAGTTTTGAGATAGTTGACTCAGGATATAGAAGCTTGCATATAAGCATTTTTCATAATTGTTGTCTTCAATTTTTCTGCAGACAGGTTTAGCGGTCGGTGGTCTCTGATACTCCGATGCGATAGTCTGATCATCATATGATAGTCTGTATCAGTCCATGCATTGCTTTATTCAGAATAATGTGTTCGCTCAGAGACCATATTATGATGAATGAAAATCACTCAGGATAGCTGAGAAGAAATATGGTTTTCTCACAATAACTCAAGAACGATTGAATATTTTGCATACAAAATTGGTATAAGTACGGTTAAATTTTCCTAATGGGTGAATTCTTAACCAGAAAGTCATGCCAGAAATTTTATCAGCGTTGCACGGGGGTTGTGGTAAATGCTATCTCATATTTTTTAAGCCACTGGTGAAATTTTGATTACTTGCATTGATTGTTCAATTTCGTTCAGAATCACCTCCAACTGAGCTAAAATGTACAGTTTCTGAGATAATCTACTCAAAATAAGAGCTTGCATAAGCATTTTTCATGATTTCACTCATTATAAAAATATTTCACTAGTGATGAGTAAATTGGATTAGACTCCATAGTACTCATTCCTAATTGAATAGAACTAGTTATTCAACGCAGGAAGGAAGAACGAACATTTTTGTGATTTTCTATTACTGGAAAATTATGAAAAGCATCCCGAAATCTGTTCATTCTAGTTCTAGCTCAGTCTAAGGTGATGCGTTTTTCTAACAAAATTGAATAGGGAATTTGAAAAAGAAATTAACTACTTGATCACGACATGTTCTTATCTAATTCTTCATCAAATCACAAGATTTATCATCCGTGGAGCGTTGTCGGTCGAAATTTGCAAAACCCTGTATAAATATCATAATACATTTTCGAACCAAACTCTGGTTACTCTACCGGATGACAATGAATTCAGTATTAGATGACTTTTCCACACATTGGGTGCTCGTATTTTGAACAATTTGCGAGACAAATGATTTTGTAAGTACGGCCGAAATTATTTTCAGAAAAATCGACATATCTCGAAAACTGTGATAGATAAGTTGACATAAATTAGGTAGAGTGAAGGTAACTCAGCCGTGTGCACGTGTAGATATTCCAAAATAGTACGAAATGTTCGTTCAAAATATTAAATTGAAATTTTTCGTAGCAGAGCGCTTCCGACTATATGGTCATCATCAGTGAGTGCCTGTAAGTGAGTAATCAGCTTTCAGCTATTGAAAATGACATCAGTGAAAATTGAAATTTATATTTTTTCAAATTCAAATTCGAATTTGAAAATAAGTGGAAGTTGATTCTGCTATTGAATGAAGACATCATCATGAAATTGAAAATTGGAAAATTTTGAATTTGAAAATCAGTAAAAATGAGGTTACTACTCGTCAGGTCGACAATAAGAAAAGCATGCTTAAAATGTTAATATTACTCAACTGAACCAAAGATATTTTTATGGATGATTTTCTTGACGAGTAACTAACCTCACTTTTACAAATTCTGAAATTCATATTTGGAATTTTTCAATTTCCAATTTCATTATGCTTTCCACTGCGACCCCAGATGGGTCTATTTTCAATAGCTAAAATTTGATCAACTTCCACTAATCTTCAAATTCAAATTCAACTTTTGCAAAAAATGAATTTCCATTTTCTGTGACGTCTTTTTCCATAGGTAAAGCTGATTACTTACTTACAGGTACGCACTGATGATGACTGTATAGTCGAATGCGGTCTGCTACGAAGAATTTGAATGAATAATTTTGCACGAAATACAGCATTTTGTACTATTTTGGCATGAATTAGCTTGTCTGAACTCAGAATCAGAAGATCATTCGAACTGTGTGGAGACATGTAGGTTTCTATTTGAAATAAGGAAGTTGGTGCCACCTTGTATAGCTGGAGGCGGCTGAAGGTTTTGTAATACTTCAGGTAGATGGAAATCGATTTTAACAGCAATCCCTTTTTGAGTTTTCGATCCAGCCAGTCGAACAACTTTCAATGCGTGGCCCACGTACAGGTACAAACTTTCATTTTGTAGAGTTGCTCCATATTCAGGGTCATTCATTTTTCCGGAAAGAACAGTATAGCTTTGATTTTTTCAATAAAACACCCTATATATTTTCTGACATGTCGGTAGAGCTTTTTTTATTACAGAAAGTTGCATCTTTGTCTGGAAATTGAACGATTTCAATTTCATAATAAATAATGTCATGACATTTTCATGGAGCTTAAACAATATATAAACATATTATTTCAATGCCCACTATGTTCAACACATATTTCATGGTAGATAGATAGATAGATATATAAAAAAAGTATTCAACTACGTTACACAAAGATATATGTTTGTAGCAGGTCAGATACAAGATACAAGAAGGCTTACAATTAAATTATATGATATGAAGTGAGGGTTCATAAAGCTGTATTTTGGTAAACTTTGATCATCATAACAACTGAACTGTTCTCTATCCAAATATGCAACATATATATATTCTTGAAACCAGAATAGAAGGCTGAATCGACATGTCTGAAAATTTATAGAGTGTAATATTGAAAAAATCAAAGTTTATCCACTTTTTGGAAAAATGATTGACCCTGTATATCGAAAAATTTCAAGGAATTGAAGTTCGTTTCAAACATATTTTTTATTCAACATTTTTCCATATCTCTGAAGCCCAAAGAGTTAAGGGGGGGGGGGGCGTTCCCACATCACCTTGTATAGAAAGGCAACATTGAGACATCACTTCGTATCGAAACGAAAAACTCATCAAGCATGAGTTGTCTAGAATCGCTATCCAGTTCTATATTTGAGATACCTATTCATAGTATAATGGCTGTGAAATATTTCAATTGCTGATGATTTCTCTTACAGGGATAAGTGTTTCACAACAGACATCTTCAAGGGGTGTTGTGAAACCCTTCAACTTTGTGACGAAATAGACCAAATCCAGGCAATGATCAAACAACTAAACGGGGCAGAGCCAGGGTTTTAGGTACACACGCACATTTTTTTTATTTTGCTTAGGCACACTAACTTTAATTTTAGTTTTCATTGTATAGAAGTTTTTACTTTCGCCAAATGAACCAATAACAAAATATCAGTACAAGAAACAAATTCGAATACAAGAAATATGGAAGAGTGAAGAAATCGATATAAAAGCTTCTATACATAGTATTTATTATTTTTCATGTTACAATTTCAAAAGGAGCAAGGCTTCACTGTTGTGTCAACAAAAGAATTTGAAAATGCGACAATCACTTCTTACAACCATGAAAAGAACATAATCTAATGTGATTGATTATCCCATTCAGGCTCTCACAGCCACCCTCATAAGGCGTTTTCGGAAACCTACTCGTGTTGACTCGATCCCTAACCTGCACGTTCGTTTACCTAACCCGAGTAACATACCCATGTTCGGAAACTTCGGTGTTACTTACTCGATCACTAACTCGGGTTCATGTTTCGCAACCCTGCTCCAAAGCAGGGTCAGCCAGAGTTACTACCTTAGATCATACTCTTACTACCACAGAACTACTCACGATTCATGTGTTTCTAAGGTCACTTCAGATATTATTTGATTTCATCAATTGAACAAGAAGTGAATTATGTTGAATAGCATCAGTTTGATGATGAAAATACACCAACATCATGAGCAGAATCAATATTCATCATTTCTAGAACAATAACAACGTGTATCTTTTAAGAGTTCAGTGGTATGTTTTTAAAGATATGGAGAAATTGATCCGAAAATATTGATATCTCATAGCAAACTGAAAAAATTGCATACGTGAGAAATCAAGAAGTTCTATTCGAAGAGGTATAAAGCTAACTCAATAAATACTGTCTGTAGGTTAATAAAATAGTAACCTGATAAGTTCGTAAACTATAATATTAGGATAAGTGATCCGACTGATCCATCACGTGAGCCGTTCAGATCGAGTCAATAACCCAGAGTAAGTTTCCGAAAACGCCTATAGAAAACTTGGAGGCGACGGTTTTGGCCGAGTGAAACCCTAATTGAAAGGCTTCTTAATCATCTCTCCATGTTCGAATATCAAACAAGCAAAATTGAAATGGACCTGAAAATTATAGAAGAGGAATAAACGTTATTTCGAATCGCTTGCTGGCTTATTATATTCAGCCCCTTTCCAAAGGGTTGTCTTAGAGGACTCAGAGGAGTATTCAACCCCTTTGACAACTATGTCAATATAGGTGAATCTCCAGTTTGCCGACTCTTGTTCATTTCGATAAATCCCATTTACTTTTGAAGTTCCAGCCACTGCTCCATTTGAAATTGTCGCCCTGTATACTTACCAGTTCCACACACAAATATGACGTTAATACCTGAGACATTCATACAAATTATACATCAATTTGCTTCATTTCTTTATGTTCAACAATTTATTCATAATGCAGTCCTGGATTTTTCAATTTTGATTTTTGAAAGTTGTAGAACTTCTTCATTTTTCAGGAGTCTATGAGTCGATAGCTCCAATACATTGGGAATTTTATTTTATTGCCAATAAACATTTTTTATACCCTTGTGTTGACATTATACGGCTCTTCTATTATTGAACATCTTTGAAGGGACCCGCACTGGATTTTTTTATGTACCATCAGGATGTTATCCTGATAATTTTTTTGCTGGGGTCCTGTTTTATTCGACAATTAGCTCGATTCTGATAACCCCTCATTGAATTCGATCAATTGATCAAAATATCCTTGTGTACTTACGTCGTTCTCCCAGTGAATGTATAATTTTTAATGACGATGATCACCATATTAATCACTAGGTATTCCAGCACTAGCAAGAACTATTTTTCTTTTCCTAGATACGTGTTTTGCTTCTGTGGTTTTTGACTTATGATTATCTACTTATATTAATAGGTACTGTCCTTAAGCATATCAATTAACTAGTAAGAAAACATATTAATACTTACAGGATATATCTTCATGAGTTATGAAGAACTTAAAGTAAATGAAGGAAACAATAGAATCCGACTTAAATATTTCCGTTAGGTATTGTGAAGCTTCAGGCTCCACCGGAAGTGACGTCGTCTTGATATTGGGTCTTCAATTTTTCCTTCACCATCCCTACACCAATTCTCAGGATCATGCTGATTTCAGTTGATAATATACAGGGTGTTTCCGAAACTGAGGCAAAAAACTTAATGGAAGATAGGAGATAGAAAAACAAAACGAAAGAAAAGAATACATTTCAGTCAGAAAAAAATGTTTTGGAAGGTATTGAGCCTCAAAGGTTGCCTGAAACTTTTGTAAATCATTGATCAGAGGTTGAAAGCCCGACCCAAGTGTTTGCTTTCGGCGAGATCACAGGCACCGGAAGTATCAATGACTTTCGCAATGTTGCTGGACGGCCAATAAGAGTTAGAATATATAGTTTGGCAGGGGGGATTCATCGTGTTATTTTGTCTCATTGAACACCTCATTTTGTTTATTGCCCCAATTTCGGAAACACCCTGATGTATATATCGCGTTGACTCATGAAGATATATTATTATCCAGTATAGGTATTCCTATTTCAGACGTTTATTCATGGTAATTGGTTTCCTTTACAATTATTCTTTTATTCGAGTAGAATATCGGTTTTTATAGTTTTCTGAAGATGCTAACGGAAGAGAGACGGAAGAGAACAAGCGTTAGGAATTGAAAAATAGTTCTAGAGAGTAGCAAAATACTGTAAGATATATTCGTGAAACTAGCTATCTTTGTACAACTGTTGAAAAAATCTGGACAATTCTACATCACTAGCGATACGTGAACTTTTTCGTTATTTTTTTGCCGGTTCACCTACATACCTTCATACTCACATACTAATCTGAATTTGGCTGGTAAAATGTTCTGATGTGGGATCGCTACCACTAATACGATCAATATTCATCTTATTGAAATTATCTCAAAATTGAAGCGAACAAGAAACTATAAAATGATTGATAGTACTATAGCGATGTACCAACGAACCCCTTCTTTGTACAATAACGACGAAAAGTTTTTTCAACTGGTTATCAACGTAGCCATCAAGTCAAGTCCCAGAACAAAATAAACGTTTTCTATAAAATGTCATCATTTGACAACATGTGCGCTTGGAATGTCCAGAGGACATCCTCTGGAACGTCCATGAGACATCCTCTATAACGATCATAGAAGGTCCCTGGAACTTCAATAAGACGTCGCCTGGAATGTTCATAGGACACATTCCGAATCGTATCCGAAACATTCTGAAGAAGTCCTTGGGACGTCCATCAGACGTTGTATTCATGAAATCTTATGAAATGATTATGAATTATCTATAGGAGTTCTCTCCGAGGTCCTAACAGTTTATGTACCAATTAGGGTGTTATACGATCCTGGAAATATTAGGGGCGTCCATACAGAGATATATAGGAAGAAATGTACCGTCTCGGATATTTCATGGTTGTTCTAGAAGGGGCATGATATAAGAACTGAAGTAATTCCAGAAAGTGTACTACTTGGGACATCCAATGGATGTTCCTAAAGGAACTTTCACAAATTATATCCCACCAAGGACATGCTAAGGATGACCTTGGATGGACAGTCTACTACATGTACCAGGTGAACCGTGGACATTTGAAATGATGTACCAGCTCGGATATTCCATTGACGTCCTTCCTCGGATATTGCATGGAACGTCCCAAGGACAATTATTTTAGTTCCAGGACATTTTGACTTGAATTGTACCAAAAAAGGACGTCCCTAGGAGGTTGCGTGCTATCACTCTTTTCCCGTGGGAAAAGTAATTTATGAAAAGTGACATTTTCTAACCCGTCAACAGGGATTAAATGTCGATTTTTTTTCCATCTCAGATAACACAATTTATTTATTTTCATTCATCGACATCAAAGCTTGCCATCCTATTTTTCCAGAGATACGGTTCGTTGGCACGTTGTTTATTGTACTGTCATACATTAATAGTTTATGTTCGCATTAACTTCAATTTTGAGATATTTTCAATAAAATGTATGGGGATCATGGTAGTGGCACAGTAGTTATAGCGATATCCCATCAGAACATCCAAATTCTAGAAGGGTTCGAGAAAACAAACGACCGATTATCATTTTAAAAAAAGGTTTCAGATAGTGGTCAAGAAATGCAGATTTTTTTGAAAGTTATACAAAAACATATTTTTCATGAGGCTTAAACTTAAGAGATAGGCGTATGAAATCGTTTTATGCATGGTGACCATCTCACTTATAGCCCTTATAGCCCTCGGAAGTGAATTGAATCTGAAACATCTCAAAATAAAACCCACACAGATGACCTTCTTGAATGAAAATAATAGGTAGTGTAGCAACTGCTTTCCTTTATTTTCTAATATTGTTTTCTCCTATAGTTTTCGTCGCTCAATCTCAATTGAAAATGGGTATGAAATAATTATAAGTGAAATTTCGAATAAGTGACGATTCATCTTATTGAAGAAATTACACTGGACGAACCAGTCTATAGATAACTTGTTCACTCTATATTTAATTGAAGAAATATTCTGAAAACCCATCAGATTCAGTTTACAGAAGGGCGTGCTGTATTTCTAACAATTCTCATATACTTTATGTTTTGATTTAGGTCAGAATGTTTCTCTACAAGAATCTTCAAGGGGTGTGTCGAAAGCTTGATGATGGTGGAAGACTGGCCGAAGTTAGAGAAAATGATTGATTATTTGGCTAAGTGAACTCTTTCGGAGCACCCAGCGTCCTATGAATCTAGTCGATGAAAATGTAACCAATGTATTAAATTAATTTATTTAAGGTGTTTTGACAGAAATATTTAGTACATTTTAAAGTTAGGTGGTCAATATTTATTTTATTTATTGTCGACATTCCAATTAAATAATACTGAATGACCAAAGATAGATCGAATTAGAATCTTGAAATTAACCGTAAATTGTCTTTGTCCATTTTACTCACTCTGGCGGCTGGTAGAAATGATTCACTTTTTGAAATTAAAAATAAATATCTTCAAATGTTGTCTACTAGATACTTGTATTAATAGTTTTATATGCATCACGGTGATGTAGTCATAAGGTTATATAGCTATTTATTAATTCCAAAATTATTCGAGGAATGATCCTGTTAAGAATATTTCCTGTAGTTCATTAACAGTAATGGAAAGCACATCCTCATTTTCGAGAAAGAAATAGTAGATTAAATTGCTTGATGTTGCTACATGGAAATATTCAGTATTTAGAAATATCCAGTATTCTTTTTTACGTTTCTATATATATATTTATATTTATCTCTATGTCAGTGGCAATTATTTTCCAAATCATCATTTAGTACTATATCAGTATTCATCAATCAGAATTGAACTTCAATAATGAGCAGATAAGCTATCAAATTCATTCTGGATTATTTTGTATATTCTATAGACCAACAGACATTATCAATTGTTTTATGTTCCCCCATCTACTTTTCATGATTTCAAAAATATAGCCTCTATTGAGAATCTATTTATATTCATACCATAATTTCAATTGGAAATAAATTGATATCAAACTAATGCAGGTTATGAGAGTACAGATTAGTAAAAAATGTTTTAATGAACCATATATCTCTGAGACATGTTGAATTTTACCTTGCACGGTAACACCAAATTTGAATAAAATATTTGGCATTTTAATGAATTTATTTCACCGTACCTACCTTTAGTCTTTTTTCAATAATTGGAAATTTTTCCCAACTCGACTATTCCTCAGAAATAGAGTGTATTTGATCGAAAATACACTGTGACCAAGATACGGCTCCACAGCATGGAGAAGTTGCTCATTTGGAGGATCTAATCAACAGCTTTCAAAATTTCTCGAAATTGCTTATATATGTATGTAGTCTCTCAGTTATATCAAAAACAGTGACTTTTTGGATAATCTATGATTTTCACTTCATTTTCGGAGAAGCATAGAGTCTCAAAACACTTCACCATAGTATCTTTTGATGAGATTCAACCTGGCGATATTTATTTCTCTATGTCATTCATATTCGGTGATCCACCGTCAACAATTTTTTTTTAATACGGCCCTCATTGTTTTTCACAGATTCTGACAAGTTCTTCATTTCGAATACAACCATGTATCAAACAATAAAGTGGTTTGAATGTATTTCGATCTAGTTTTAGCCATCATCAATGTGTTTTGTCCATGATTACAAGCATGATGAAAGGAATATTGAAGGGATTCTTTCAAACATAATCCTGGACTTGGATGTCACGCCCACAAATGTGCGGCTGGCTTCTGTTTGATGACTCCATTGATTTGCTATTTCATCTACTACCAATTGTTGCCTATATCCTTTTTCACCTTTTTCACCGTACTGATAAGTGCAGAAAAACCGAAATATGTGTCTACGGTCAATTCCTGATAGCACACACTCGCCTAAGGTCATCCTCAATGTGTCGCCAAACGCCTCTGGAGAGGACGTTCTATTTTCTACAACCAAAGAACATCATCAGGCGTAAATTTAGCGCTGTAATTGTCCTAAATGAGTTCTTTCAGTGACAGCCTGAGGATGTAAAGAATTTCGTGCCTACGGACGTCTTCAGATGACATTCCATGAAATAACGTGTCATCGAAGACAAAAGAAAGAAAAAGAAGAACTAGAATTGAGGTTATGTCTCATGATAGTCACAATTCATTGGATAGTCATGATTTGTTCAAGATACATCATAATATATTAATGATTATATCAAAATTATTAGAGTATTCATTGAATACCTTCATCAAACTTCTATTTCACAAAATGATTGCGAGAAGAACTTAATGCACAGAATTAAAAGATAACAATAACAAAAGGATGATAATCTCTGTTGAAGACATTTCTCTCAGGTAGCAAGAAACAATGGTGAGTAAATATATTTACTATTTAGTATACTAAATAGAATCATTGATAGTACCGGACATGAAATATTGATATATTCATATACATTATTTATTGTTTCAGGAGGTTATTGAGAACACAAACTTGATGATATCATCATTGCAAACATGTTTTATTCCGAGATAGCTTTGCTTCTTCGGAATCTATAAAATATTGTATGGAAGCTTGAACTTTCAGTATGAATTCAATATGCGTGGAAGCTCTACTTATTACCGATATACAGGAAGTCAAAGTTTGAGATTTTTCAGAATTTTTTCAGTGTTCTTCTAGTTTCCTTCTACAATATTAGAAATAAAAAATCGAAATTTGGTATAGGTACCTCTCACATCAGGAAGGATGAAAGAACTTACAGTCACTACTCCACCACCTAAAACCAATTTAATTTTGACCAGAGGTAATGGTCAAATGGACATGGATTAATCCGTCATCATGAGCAACATCTAGTTAAAACATGAAATCTGTGAGAAGAAAACAATGCTTATGTCAGTTCTCATCAAATATTGTTGGATTGTCTAAATTTACCTACCATTATGGTGAAAAGAAAATAACAGAATTGATATAAATACAAAAATTTGTATTCGCGAATAGTGCGGGTGAGTTAAAGTTAAGCTCTATGAGAGCCTCATACCTGTTTCAGAACTTTTTGTTTAATGAAGAATTTCCGAGAATACACATGTGTGGGTGTGATTTAAATTGTTCAAGGTTTACTCATAACAAATGACACTAGACAATAATGACATTGAGGACAAACCACAACATCGAAATTACAAACTTCAAGTCAAAATCATGAAATTCGAAGCGACATAGAACATATATAGAGCAGTATATAGGATTTTATCTAATTGGGCATCTACCGCTGGCGTCCTAGACTTGAAGGTTATGTGCTTGGAGGGTAACGAATCCATGGCCGTATATGTAATTAATCCATGTTTTGTTTTTGCTTTCGACATCTTTTCTCGAATTTAATAAAGTTGTTCTACAAATATTGTGAATTGTGGTATCAATGGACTCAGAGACAATGTGGAGTTTTATTGGATACCCTCAGTGCTTGTCAATCCCAAGAAAAAAAACAGTTTAGCCAGAAAAGAACTCCCTGGATCCTGGATCAATTTTTCATGAAGAACATATTCATGTGTCAGACACTATAAGCTGGAGAATATGGACAAATATGTTCAAAGCACTCCATTTCGAGTAATCCATATAATGATCAATATGTCAACTGAATTGAAGCTAACCCATAATATTCATGGTATTTTAGGAAAACCAGCTAAACTGTTTGAAAAGAACCATCCAGATTGAGTGCCTTCCGTAACGTTGATATGGGTTATCAATCTAGGTAGGTATGCAATAAGATCTTATCTTCAACTTGTTGGTCAAGATCAATTAGATGTGGAACTATTAGATAATCTCGATCATCTCCCACAATGAGGAACTTGAAATTTTGAGGAAGGAAAAAAAAATTGTATATAAGTAGAAACATGAGGTGGAAGAAAGAACCAAGATACTCGAATTTGATGTGGATGGATAAATGTACAATAAATGAAATCAATAAATGAAATTTTTACCTAATAATTCATCTCATTAATTGAAATCTGTACCTTCATAGGGGCTCCGAAATATGAAGGATAATGATTCAGGCATAAATCGAACTTTCTTGATCTTGGTAGGTATTAGTGTTAGTTCAATCAAATCATGCACAAAAAGGGCTTGAAGTGGAAAGTTCTGGTGTAATTAATTTCATTGGTTTATAGTAATGTATGCTCTTTGATGTGCTCAACACGAATCTGAAGTTGTCCACCAAAAATTTCATCGGCAAATATCAGAAAAAATCCAAAAAAGCATAAAAAACATGTTTTTCAAGGGTTTTCAGCTCTCAACTCGCAAATTAACTGGTGCATTTGCAATGGAATTCAGAATAAGTAATGAAACCATCCCAATTAATCCTCCGACTATTTTTCAAAGTCTCACAATTGCTAAACAATCTGACGAAGAACTCGAAGAGTTCTTGAAATATGAACTGTGCCCGTATCCGTTGCTCCTTTATGATGACTATAGAATGAGAAAAGGAATCAAGCCTGTCTTATACAAAGTATATGTACACCAACTGAACAGACAAATCTTCAAGGGTGTGTGTACGTCATAGATGGAGGAAATCTGCTCCACAAGGTCGTGTGGACCAGGGGTCAATCATTTTCATCAATTTGTAATCAACGAAATTTTGGACAAGGCGGCAACACTGTCAACCGAGCGAGGCGATGACGAGAGAGGAAGATGGGACGGCGCATCTCTGAATTCCTTGGCGCGTGGATAACAGGCGATGCGGCATTAGGCCGCATTAGTCTAGCGAGAACAATCACAGGCAAAACTGTAGTAAATACGTTCGGCGAGTACCTATTGTTTCAATTTGAGAATATACGGCGATAATTGATTGAAAAGGCGTTTGATTAATAGGAGTGTAACAGTTCAGAAGTTGGGATAAGCAACTTACGTGCTAGTTTGGTGATTTGGCGTTAAATTGTTAATTTGTTAATTTAAAAGTGCGACGAAGTTTGGCGTGGGTGTTTGATCAGCAAGATGGCGGAACAAAACAAATTTCAATTTGGCGTTGGTGATGATGTGCTGGATTTCGGCGAGGATGAATCCATTGGCGATCGTTCGAGTCCTGATGCG
Source organism: Phaedon cochleariae (assembly GCA_918026855.4). Classification (NCBI taxonomy): domain Eukaryota; kingdom Metazoa; phylum Arthropoda; class Insecta; order Coleoptera; family Chrysomelidae; genus Phaedon; species Phaedon cochleariae. The sequence goes on along the minus strand of OU896710.1, from coordinate 18,723,976 downwards.
GGGAGGAACCCTGAAGGCGTTGTGATGGGTAGAGATCTGGCGCAAACGATTCAGGAGATTGTGGCCAAGCAAACGGCGGCGGCGTTGGAAAAATTGATGAAAGATATGGCGAAAAATGATAAGGCAGGCGGCCAAGGCGGTAGTAGGCAGGTAACGCAATCAGGGCGTGGTGCTCAGGTGAGTGAGACTGTTAGGGGCGATTGTGGCGAGAATAGAGGCGAAGCAGGTGGTCGTGATTCTGCTGTTTCGGGGGCTGGCGGCAGCCGGGCGGGTTGCTGTTCGAACCCGGAACGTGCAAGAGGGGAGGCGAGGGCGACGGGCGAAATTTTGGAGCCATTCGATCCTGACAACAAGGATTGTAATGTTGAGAGGTGGCTCAATAAAATTGATCAGCTGGGGGCGATTCATGGCTGGTCGCACTACGAAAAGGCGTACTTCATGCAGTCGAAGTTGAGGGGGGCGGCTCGGGGGTGGTTCAATAGGTTAGATAAATACGATCTAACCTGGGACGAGTGGAAGGCGGACTTGAGGAAGGCGTTCCCTCGTCAGCATGATTTTGCAGAGTCGTTGGGGGAAATGATGGCGAGGGTAAAGTTGCCAGGCGAGAGCATGACCCATTACTTTCACGATAAAATGGCGTTGTGTGAAAGATGCGAAATTGTGGGTGAAAAGGCGATATCGTGCATTATTAAGGGGCTCCCTGTGGAGCTTCGGGGTAATGCACGGGCGTTTAAGTGTTCGACCCCGGGTGAGTTGTATGGTGGATTTCTTTCGGCGTTTGACGCTTACAAGGCGACGTCGCAATCTGTGCCAGACCTGAAGAGGCGTAATTCAGGGACGGTGACAGATTCGGCAAAGATGGCGAGAGCGAATTACAGGGCGACCGAGGAAAGTGGGCGAGAGGCGGGGGTGAGGTGTTACAATTGCCAAGAATGGGGCAATCATATCAGCAAGTTCTGTCCTAAGGCGAAGGCAGAACGATGCATGTTATGCGGACAGGCGGGACATGAGAAGGCGAAGTGTCCAAGGAATAGATTCGGCAAGGCGAAGCCGAATTATCAGGTGAGGTTGGTGAATACTGAACACAACATTTTCAAAAAAAGGGCGACAACAGTTGATGGCGACCAATTGAAAGTGTACCTAGATACAGGGAGTGAGCACAACATTCTTGCCGCCAGTTGTGTGGCGAATTTGAAAATTAATTCTGTGTCGCCAACAGCTGTGGTGCTCAAGGGATTTGGCGGAGGCAAGTGTACGGCGATTGGGGAAACCACTTTGTCCTTGAAAATTGATGATGTCGACCTTAGGGCCAAGGCGTTGATTGTAGATTGCGATTTAGTTGGCGCTGATTTACTTCTAGGGCAACCGGCGTTGAACAAGGAGGGCATTATTTTCACAGTCAAGGACGGCAAGGCGAGCTTGTCCAAGGCTGTTGAAAAGGATGTCGTCCAGGCGATCACCCTGGAGGAAGGCGACATGGTGGACGAGCGGCGGCGGTGTCTACGAGCACGGCAGGACGTCACCGTACAACCAGGCGAAGAGGCGATGATGGAGGTGGACTTAGCGGGGCATCCAGAAGGCGACATGCTGTGGATACCACCGAAGATGTTCGAGAGGCAAGGCGTTCCTGTGGCGATACCCAATCAATTCGTGAAGGAAGGCGTAGACAATCGGGTGATTGTCAGGAATTGTGGCGAGATGGCGGTAAAATGGCGACAAGGTGAAGTTCTGTCCAGGGCGATTGTGATGGAACTGGAGAAATTACATATAAATCAGGTGAGTGGTGATAAGTATGTAGAGAAAATGATGGATTTCGGGAATGTTGATGTGGGCGAATTGAATGATGGCGAAAAGGATCAATTACTGAATCTTTTGCAGCAAATGGTGATTTGTTTTTCTCTTTCAGAAGATGATTTGGGTTTGACACATTTAGGTGAGATGCAAATTCGTACTCATATTGATAAATCGGTGTTTTATCGACCATATAGGTTATCCCATGCAGAGAGGGCGATGGTGCGAGGAAAGGTGCAACAACTTTTGGATGGCGGCGTTATTCGAGAAAGTAATTCTGAATATGCGAGTCCTATTGTTTTAATTTCTAAGAAAAATGGCGATGTGCGAATGTGTGTGGATTATAGGGCGTTAAATGCTATTACGGTGAAAGATCGGTATCCTTTACCACTTGTTGGTGATCAGCTGAGTAAATTGGCGGGTAAATGTTACTATACGACGCTGGACCTGGCGCAAGGATACCACCAAGTCCCGATGCATCCCGATTCAGTGCATAAAACGGCGTTTATCACTCCAGATGGACATTATGAGTATCTTCGAGTACCATTTGGGTTGGCGAATGCTCCGGCGGTATTTTAGCGGGTGGTCAACAAGATGTTAGGTAATATGAGGAATGACAAAGTTTTGGCGTATATGGATGACTTGCTCATACCATCACGAACGGTGGAGGAGGGTTTGCAGCTACTGAAGCAGGTGTTGCAGCTGATTGAACAGGCGGGTGTAAAATTGAATTTGGCGAAATGTTCATTTTTGAAGGACAGGCTTGAGTATCTAGGACACGAGGTGAGTGCTGAAGGTGTTCGACCTGGCGTAAGGAAAACTCAAGCAGTGGAGAATTTCCCAGTTCCCACAAATGTTCATGGCGTACGGCAGTTTATTGGGTTGGCGAGTTACTTTCGTAAATTTATCAACCACTTTGCCATAATAGCAAGGCCGTTGACAAATCTTACAAGGAAAAATGCTGTTTGGTGTTGGGATCAAGCCCAGGCGAAGGCGTTTGAGACTCTGAAAGCAGCATTAGTTCAGCGACCGGTGTTGACGTTATATGATGGTGAGGCAGACACAGAGTTGCATACTGATGCAAGTCAGATTGGATTAGGTGGAATTCTTTTGCAGAAGCAATCAAGTGGTGAGCTCAAGGTGGTGGAGTATTACAGCAGGGCGACTACAGCGGCAGAGCAGGCGTACCATAGTTTTGAATTAGAAACTTTGGCTCTAATAGATTCGGTGAAACGTTTTCGAGTGTATTTGGTGGGAATACATTTCAAGGTGGTCACAGATTGTTCGGCGGTTAGGGCGACTATGCTTAAGCGAGATTTGGTGCCTAGAATTGCTCGCTGGTGGATGGCGCTGCAGGAGTACGATATGGAGATGGAATATCGACCTGGTGTGAAAATGATGCATGTCGATGCACTTAGTCGAAATCCTGTTAATGTGTGCTTATTGAACTTGTCTGATGATGATTGGTTCCTGACAGTTCAACTACAGGATGACAAGGCGCAGGCGATAGTTACGGCATTGTCACAAGGTGTAGCTGACAAGGGTGTGAAAATGGTGTATGAGGTAGTGAATGGGCGATTGTATAGAAAAACTCTATTGGGCAGACGTTTGTATGTACCAGCAATAGCGAGGTTCAATTTGGTGCGTAAGCATCATGATGATATTGGACATCCAGGCTTAGGGCGGTGCCTGGAGTTGATGAAACAAACCTATTGGTTTCCGAAGATGGGGCGTTTTGTCAAAACGTATGTGCAGGCGTGCCTAAGGTGTGCTTTTGGCAAAGGCGATTATGGGAGAGTAGCAGGGAAGCTACATCCCATAGAAGTATGGAACCCGTACATAAAAGGTCTCGATTAGACACATGAACGTATAAAAATGGCAAAGAAATCCTTAATAGGTAATGCTTTCATATCTCATATATTGTTGAAATTATTGCCAATGATTATTTGTCGTAGAGGAACTTGAAAGCTGCCCTGGAGAAGCCATGGAGTCTGTGTCTAGGAGAAAAATGTCATTAAAAAGTGAGATGTTCATCTATATGGAATAAAAAGTATGAATTAGTTGACTTTTTTATTTTTTTCTAAAAATCACTGATTCCACTAAAACTAAAACACTATTTTGCATGGAAACCAAATGACATACCAGCAAGTATTATGGGACATGCATTGTAGATAATGTTTCCTTCTTGTTTTTACTACTGATTCATTTTGTGTGTGAACAGCTTCCTTTGCGAGTTGAAAGCTGAAAACCATCAAAAAACATAATTTTTCGTGTTCTTTTGGTATTTTTTGATATTTGCCGATGGAATTTTTGGTGGACAACATTAGATTCGTGTTGAGCACATCAAGAAACAAGAAATAAGCCAATGAAAACAATTACACCAGAACTTTCCACCATAAACTACCGTTTGATTAGACTATGTCGTTATGGAAATTCTTCAAAAATGCTAGGTAGGTACGGGTACATATATTTCGTCAGAACGTATTATAACAGAACCGTATTTCACCAAAACATATTCTGTCGTAATGGTATCTCGAAGGAATAATATCTCATAGGATCAGTAGTTCATCGCGAAATAAACCAGCATATAATGTAACTCATCATGTAGTAGAATGAAGAAATGTATTCCGTAGGAACGTAAAACGTCATACCGTAAATCTTAGAAATGGTAATTTATCAAAACCGTATTTCATAGCGACTGTAAAACATCAGAATAGTATTTTGTCGATACGATATCGCATAGGAACTGTATTCCATAGAAAATGTAATCGTGCACCATTGTATTCCATAAGAACGGTAATCCATCAGAACCGTATTTCATAGCGGCACTAATAATTCATGACCGTATTCTGTCGCGACATTAGTCTATCAAAATCGTTTTTCATAGAATTGCGGTAGTTTGACAAAATTGTGTTTCTAGGAACCGTATTTCAAAGCGACAGCAATTCATAGGAACCGTAATTCATAGCGACAGCACTTTATAGTAATCGTATTCCATAGCGGCATTAATTCATAGGAACCGTATTCCATAGCGACAGGAATTCATAGGAACCGTAATTCATTGCGACAATATTTCATAGGAACCGTATTTCATAGCGGCAGCAATTCATCAGAACCGTAGTTCATAGCGACATCATTTAATAGGAATCGTATTTCATAGCGGCAGTAATTCATAGGAACCGTATCTCATAGCGACAGCAATTCATAGGAACCCTAATTCATAGCGACGGTATTTCGTCAGAATTGTATTCCATAGCAATATAGGACCAAGTATTGATTTTCACAGTTAGTTTGGTTGAACTATATGAGATGGCGCTGGCAGCTGAAGTGTTCATATTTATCTACATCGTTTGAACTCTATCAGATGGCGCTGATGGATGCAAACACTTTCCAATGTAATATGGATTCATTTAAATCCAGTGGCGGATTTGCCATAAGGCCCAGTAGGCCCGGGCCTAGGGCGGCCAGATACGAAGGGCGGCAATCGTGCCAAAAAAAACTCAGTGATGACAACAAGAAATAACTCAAATGCAAAGTATCTCAAAATATTTTAGAGGCTCGCGTACCGTACGTATGATTATAATCTTCCTAAATCACTATTTTTGAGTATTAAAGTATAAATACTTTCGTACATCGTGCTTAAAAAATAGTTCGTACGTTTAGTTTAATATTAGTGATCTAGGAAGAATACCTATCCTATTGTTATTACAAAAACAACTCAGCGGTGTCGCGCGAACATTCTAGAAAGCTCTACACGACGCTCGAATGCGTGCGCGCGCCGCCCCGCAGGAAGGATCTAGAAACGGTGCAAGCGCGACGGAAATACGCGCGACGTGAGAGTGAGCAAGACAGCGCGCGGCATGCATACACGCGCGCGTTCTGGAAACTGCCCGACTATTCTAGTATAACGTTGCACCGGTATATATAAGCTACGGGTTTGGACGGTGGGACAGTTCAGTTTAGTGAGCGATTGAGTGCGATACTGCTTAAGTTGAATATGGACGGAAAGAAAAGGGTAAGGTTAAGTGGGGCAGAGTATCGCAAGAGAGCTAAAGAAAAAGATGATAAACAAAAAGATACGATTAAAAAAACACGGAAATTAGACGATTTCTTTGGAAAACTTGATGTTCCAAGTAGTAGTGGCGCTCCGTCAACTGATGATTCTGCAGTGTCTTCAAGTGAAAATACTTTGATCGATGTGGCAAGCATATCGAAAGAACAAGCCGAAGATGTCCCTCTAGTACCAGGAGTGGCAGGAGTAGGAGTGCAGCCCAATCCTACGGACCAGGAGCTCTACGAAATCAGCGACGATCCAGCTAAATGGACAATCGACGAGTTCACGCGTGATCACATTTGTAAGAACGGAGCCAATCAAAACATCCAAAATGATTTTCCTAAAAGTGAGCGCATTTACAAAGATAAAGCGCGACAGTTGTCGAGACATTTATTCGAACGTCAGCTTCTGAACGGTGAAAAAGTTCCGCGAAAGTGGCTAATTTATTCCAAAAGTACTGGATGTGTTTTTTGTGGTCCTTGTCTGCTTTTTAATAGCGGGGAGAGTCAGTTCGACAAAAAAGAAGGTTTCAATGACTGGAAAAATTCATATCATCGAGTGTCAACTCATGAGAATTCGCCTACTCACAAATTATCTGTTCTGCATATGAAAGAACGAAGCAACGTGCTAGGTCGCATTGACCGCGCATTAACAATGCAATTAGATGAAGAAATAAATTACTGAAGAAACATTCTGAAAAGAGTAGTTGCATGCGTAAAAGCGCTTGCGTCACGTGGTTTGGCTTTCAGAGGACACGAAGAAAAATTTGGATCAATCCACAATGGAAATTATTTGATGTCCTTAGAGCTTATCGCTGAGTTCGATCCGTTCTTAGCCAAACACATTACACGTTATGGAAATCCAGGCTCAGGATTTACGAGTTATCTTTCTTCAACAACATGCGAAGAATTCATTCGACTTATGGGAAACAAAGTTTTGGAAACAATTGTTATGGAAATATCAACCGCAAAATATTTTTCTCTGATTATTGACTCGACACCGGATATATCTCACGTAGACCAGCTCACTTATGTTATCAGATATGTCCTGCCTAATGGGTCACCTGTAGAACGGTTCCTCAAGTTTATTCCAAACACAGGCCACAAATCACAACAAATGGCAGATGCTGTTACCTCAACTTTAACTGAATTGGGAATTGACATTTCAAACTGCTGCGGGCAATCATATGACAATGCAGCTAACATGTCAGGCATATACAACGGCCTGCAAGCTAAAATAAAGGAAATTTCACCCCTTGCCGACTATGTTCCCTGTTCAGCACACTCGCTTAATTTAGTAGGTGAATGTGCTGCTGAAAGCAGCCAAGAGGCTTGTTCGTTCTTTTTTCTTCTCCAAGAGTTATACAATTTCTTTGCAGCGTCAACTCAGCGTTGGGAACTCCTTCAAACCCATTTCACCGTCAAAAGTCTATCAACGACTCGTTGGTCAGCTCGTGCAGACGCATGCAAAAGTTTACGCGAATCCTGGAATGAAATCCATAAAGCGCTAGTCACCATCGAAAATGACACACAACAGAAGAGAACCGTTATATGCGAAGCAAGAGGTATTCGTTTGAAACTGGAACGTTTTGAAACGGCTCTCATGGCTGTTTTTTGGGGATGTTTACTAGATCGCATTAACGCCACAAGTAAAAAACTTCAGAGTGTGGAAATTGACATTACTATTGTTATAGAACTGTACGAGGCTTTAATACATTTTGTTGGCGAAACAAGAGAGAATTTCGATGAATTCGAAAAAAAAGCGAATAAACTGTCCTTCGTACAGGAATATGAAAAAGATTTTCGACGCAATCGAAAGCGTAAGCTGCTTCCTGGCGAGACTAATACAGGTGAAGAGATGCAACAAAGTGGCCGTGAAAATTTTAGAATACATACTTTTTTGGTAGTAATTGATACATTGTCAGAAGAACTGAAAAGACGCCGGGATGCTTATAAATTACTCTACAATAAATTCCACTTTATTACCAACCTGAAGAATCTAAGCATCTCAGAAGTCGAAGATAAGGCCAAAGCATTGCAAATGATTTATTCTACTGACTTAGAAGACAATTTTACAGAAGAATGTCTTCATTTTCGTTCCCACTGCAGCATAAAAAATGAGGAGCAAAAGAGTGCAGTCAGTTTGTTGAAATGGTTACGAACCGAAGGTCTTCAAACCATTTATCCAAACGTGGATATTGGTCTTCGTATGTGTGTGTGTACACCCGCCAGTAACTGTACAGGAGAAAGATCGTTTTCTTGTTTGCGCAGAGTTAAAAACTATTTACGCACTACAATGACGGAGCAGAGGCTAAACGATCTTGCTTTGCTTAACATAGAAGCTGATTTTTTAAGGAAATTGGATTGCGAAGATTTAATTAATAATTTTGCTGCGCTTAAGTGCAGACGACGAGTTTTGTAACACATTGTAAAACCTTTATTTTATTAAAAAGGAAACCTAAAACCATTTTAAATGTTTTATTCAAATTTCCAATCATCCCTGGCCTCGGAAAATATTATAAACTAGCTTTATAAGCTAGCTTTTAGTTAACAATTTTCTGAATCAAATAAAAGTGGCAATAAAGTAAATTCATGAATTATGTATCTAGTCTCTAATGATCGGTGCTGAGAAAAGGGCGGCACATGGCCTGGGGCCTAGAGCGGCTAGGACTGCAAATCCGCCACTGTTTAAATCGATATGATTACGGCACGATATTCAACCATATCTCATTGAATGCTGATGAGATAATATTTTTAGATGTGAGGTAGTCATTTCCCATATATGGAGCTCCAGGAATACCTATCTCAACAGAATATTACCTTTCGATATTCTCATATAACTATACTTCCCAGCCAACACATCTGATGTGACATGACATCTCTGAGATGTCGCGCCTAGGTAACAGTGCGATATCACAAACGTTCTATCGCTGCGATGTTCATAAACAAACACATCTGCGACATGACATCTCTGAGATGTCGCGTCTACGTAACAGTGCGATATCACAAACGTTCCATCGCTGCGATGTTCATAAGCAAACACTTTTGCGACATGACATCTCTGAGATGTCGCGATGAGGCAACACTGCGATATCACGAATGTTCTATCGCTGCGATGTACATCAGCAAACATCTGCGACATGGCATCTCTGAAATATCGCGATGAGGCAACACAGCGATATTACCAATGTTTCATCGCTGCGATGTACTGAAGCAAACACATCTGCGACATGACATCTCTGAGATGTCGCGATGAGGCAACAATGCGATATTTCGAATGTTCCATCGCTGCGATGTACAGAAGCAAACACATCTGCGACATGACATCTCTGAGATGTCGCGATGAGGCAACACTGCGATATTACGAATTTTCTATCGTTGCGATGTACATAAGCGAATATCTGCGACATGACATCTCTGAGATATCGCGATGAGGCAATACTGCGATATTACGAATGTTCCATCGTTGCGATGTACTGAAGCAAGCACATCTGCGACATGGCATCTCTGAGATATCGCGATGAGGCAACACAGCGATATTACGAATGTGTCATCGCTGCGATGTACAGAAGCAAACACATCTGCGACATGACATCTCTGAGATGTCGCGATGAGGCAACACTGCGATATTACGAATGTCATATCGCTGCGATGTACAGAAGCAAACACATCTGCGAAATGACATCTCTGAGATGTCGCGATGAGGCAACACTTCGATATTACGAATGTTATGTCGCTGCGATGTACGAGTAATACAATATTCGAATTTCGCATAGTCCGTAGGTCCGTCCAAGGTTGCCGATATCATTTTACTCTCGCGAGAATTCCGCATGTATTTATGCGATCATGAGACAGGATGAATACAATAGCGAAACAGTTCACTTAAGTCGCTGACCAAATTTAATTGAAGCTACCTCGTTTCGAAATTGTTGTACACCGCTTCGTTCAAGGAATCTACCTCGATCAAAAAGAAGATTGTGGCAACACTGGTCGTGACTATCGTGACACTGGAACTTGACAGTTGACACTGAAGGTATTTTATACTAGCGTCTAGCGCAAGGAGGTATTAGTATAAACAACGTGGTGGGAGAACCGCGTCAAGCGAGAAACGGACGCGGGCAAACATCAACTGTGCCCATCACCTATAGCGACGCGCGGCTGACAACACATGTTATTAAAAGTCTAATAACACAAAACTAACACTTTGAATACTGATATAAGGATTTGGAGATTGAGGCCATAAAATGAAAAAATAAAATTGGGATACCTATACCTATTATAGGTATTCATAAAATACAATATTCAATAGAGAAAAAACCCAAAGTCGTCTCCACAATTTTCAATGTATAATCAGGCAGTCAATCCTGCTTCATTAAGGTTGATACATGTTTCGGCCATTCAAATGGCCATCTTCAGTCAAAATAATATAACAAAGTGTATCTACAATAGAAAACCAAACATGATTTTTTTATATAAGAAAAATTGGAAAATGGAAAAGACAACAGTCGTTGTAAATTCAAATTGAATTGATAAACAATTTCGGTTAGATCAAAGAGCAACAGTGATTTTTATGAGTATACAATGATAATTGATCAGTAATTGATCTATCTATGGTTCTCCATTTTGTTTTTCAGAATTTTGATTTGATAAAATTTTGTTTTTCACTTTTATTATCAATTACTGATCAATTATCATTGTATACTCATAAAAATCACTGTTGCTCTTTGATCTAACCGAAATTGTTAATCAATTCAATTTGAATTTACATCAACTGTTGGCTTTTCCATTTTCAATTTTTCTTATATAAAAAATCATGTTTGGTTTTCTATTGTAGATACACTTTGTTATATTCTTTTGACTGAAGATGGCCATTTGAATGGCCGAAACATGTATCAACCTTAATGAAGCAGGATTGACTGCCTGATTATACATTGAAAATTGTGGAGACGACTTTGGGTTTTTTCTCTATTGATCATTCCACTCCACTTATTTGAGCATGGACTACTACAGAAAATACAATAGTATTCTTTAAGCATTCAAGTTCACATCATGAATAAAGAAACTGAATATCTGAATACATTTTTTCTTTAATTAATTACCTACTGATAATAAGACTAGTGATAATTGTAAGTAAGTTGATATATTGTCAGTATATTTGTGGTATCGTAATGGTATAACCCATAATCAGTAATAGAATAATATACAGAATGTATTATTCCATTTGAAAATCCAAAATTGGTAGATGGTCAGAATGACGTGGTCATCGCAGAGATTTTCTGGAGAAAATGTGAAGTTCTATATACAGTATGATGCAAATGTATGGAATAAATTCATTATTTCAGAAATGGGCGACATTTGAAGATATTCCAAAAACACGTGAGCAGTGACGGCTCGTCAGGGACGGCAGGGTCGGCCGGGCCGTACCAATTAAATAATTTGGGGAAAATTACTGAACTATTTGATGAATAAAATTATTTTCCGAAACTGTTTTCATAATTCATCGCTCATTATCCTACTATTATGCCACTATTATTTGAATTTCATTCATGGAACCTTTGAGTATGCCATCCGCATATATACCGAAAATCACGAACTAATTCAGGACCTACGACATCTGGTAATCCCATCGTCAAAACGCCGCTTTCAGTCGAAACGCTCGCGTAGCTCATTACACTGATGCAGACGGCCGGCCGATCGGTGATTTCATGTCTCGACGCATCGCCACAGGCATCGCCTACAGATTCCCCGCTTCAAGTTTAAATTTTCGCTTATACGCGTCATACCTTGGGTGCGGCCAAGCTCTGCTGGCCGTCCAACGTATCGATCGTACTTATCAGTATCAGTATTCAGTTGTTTGCAGTGCGCTCGCTGTGCACCGTATCGAACCATTCCGACCTAATTTTTAATATACGGATTGGCATGATTGACATTCTATTTTCATTTTACATTGTAGGTATTTAAAATTTTAATTCCTATACTTATTTGTAAGTTGATGTTGGAATTTGAAATGTACAAACTGAAAAGAAAAATAATTTCCATGTTTTTGTTTACGCTTGCAGTAGTTGCAGTAAAAATGACTGGTGATTTTTGAATTTGCAATTTTTCAGTAATTCATAATTCAACATATCCATCTAATATTGGTATCAGAATTTTCCTTCAGTGCTTCTGAGCCACGTGAGTTTTAATTTTTGAAACCTCATCTCATGACATTCTTATGAGAGATGTTACGTCACCGGTGTTGGAGTAATGACGTAATGGACGGTTTTTTTAAATACAAACAGGGGTCATGTGACACCTCGTTTGAAAGGTCTACTGATCGTCTATCCAATAGTCAAAATTTTGCAAAAGAAGATTGAAATTAAAATGGATTATCATTTGGTTAACTGAATCTTGCAGAGATCTTCTACTGAGAATTGAACATCGAAAGGGTCATCTAGTTGAAAAAATACATCGATAAAAAAGTTCTGAACTCTACTTTTTGGATTTTTTTCGGAAGTCGTCTTGTTTTGGAATGAATTTATTCCATACATTTGCATCATACTGTATATATATTCCTTCGCTCCAACGTCCGTCGGGCATGTCGATAGGTGAAGGCATAGGTGATGTTTGTCCGCGTCCGCGTCTCGCTTGCGCTGTTCTCCCACTACGTTGTTTATACTAATACCTCCTTGCGCTAGACGCTAGTTATTTTATTAGCGTCGTTTCCGTTTCATCATCGTTTCGTTTCACGGCACACGGCACCGGCACGCTGTTCAGTGTTCCTGTTTGTAGTAGTAGAGTTAAAAGCCGGGGTGAGTATGAATAAATTTTCATTTTTCACTTGGAAATTGGAATCACTTGGAACTTGAAACCATGTCAAGGCGTTCCTTTTCATCTTACTCATATCGTCATAAAAGACGAATTATAATGGAAACATCTGGTATTTTGAATATATTCGATCATGGTAGTCTAAACAATTATTCATCTGTCTCTGACGCCGCCTGTGCATTAAAGGATTCTTCAGGAAACATGAGAGCTGATGCTGAAATTTTCTCAGAATTTGTTTCTGAGGATGGAGTTGCAGCAGATGACAATGATGTGCTAATTTCTACTAAAGCCTCGACTAGAGCTAATATTTATATTATATATATATATATATATATATATATATATATAGATTTATTAAACCGCTTATACAGACCCGAATCGCTATATTCTACCGACTTTCCCAGACCAAAAAAGACGTCAGACCCGGTCGAGGGTCTGACAACGTTTTTCAATGCTAAGACATTGGATAGGCCTTAAGGGGTCTCTACACAAAATTTCGGGTGGGTCTGGAAAAACGGTAAAATATGGCATTATATACGGATTTAGTTCACACGACCAATAACCAAGGGTCGCTTTCACCGCTGCTGTATTGTATATCTTATATACTTCATGCAGACCCGCTTCATTGTACGGACGTTCTCAATCCCGGATTTTGGCAACACTGCGTGAGGAGATTGTTATGATGAATTCTGGCATTTTTCTTCGATTTATGGCTAGTGAGTTAATTCGTGGCGCTCGCAGTAAAAGAAGTAGACGAAGAGGTTCTTCATGACGCGGAACAATAAGGCAATAAATATGGATCATAGGTGAATGGCTGATTTGTATTGACAATAAACAAATATTGGAGCAAAATACTTTATAAACTTTATATTAGGACTCACTCTTTGAACCATTCAACAAGTAAAATAATTGCATTTGATTCTGTCGAGTGATTAAAAAAAAAACACGTTTGATGGGCAGATAATGCATTCTATAACCAATCTTACAGCATCGAAAACACCGAGGAAATCACGTTGTAGTCTTTTTTTATCTCTTGGCGCGCACGAAAGGGAATCCTCATAATGTTTTAGGAACATATATCGTGCGTACCTAGGGAGGATATATGCAATTTCTAATATCACATGACCAGACCAGACACGAAATAACTCACCTCATGATGTCAAAATACAAACTACAGAAATATTCACCTGGGGAAATGTCTCGAGACAGACGGCGAAATAGCGCAGTGGTTGTGGCGCTCGACTAGTAATCAGAACATCGAAATGTTGCTGGATTCGAATCCACGGCAGAGCAGAAAATTTTCATCTATAAAAAAACGAGTTATGGATTCTAATTTTCAGATAGCCTCGGCCGGAGATGACTCCACACAATTCGCTGTTGCGTTTCAATTTACAGTGCTGCTCCTGAGGTGGCGTATGGAATTCGTAACAAAACCCACACAGAATACACATTGGCTGAAGGACCTCTCGTGAGGTCGATGGCCAGTTGGTATGTACAGGCTATTCCACATAACATGGGCCACTAGAATAGATTGAAAAGGAATTGAGGATTGAATTTGTATATGGATCATCCGGTATAGTTGACATTATCTGAAAAAGAGGAATCGTATATGACTATAAACAACTCAGATTCTCAATTTTGTTCGTATCTCTTGAACTTCTCAGTTCACTAGATAATGGGCTGGCCCATGTTATGTGGGATACCCTGTACAAACATGCCAACGAAGTACATAATAATATACTACCAACGAACTAAGTGTGTATATCGCTACATCGAAGTTGGAATTCCAACTCCCCAGAAGTCGAAACTTGTGCGGGGTTAGGAAGAGTGGGACCTACAGCTTATAGTGGAATCCGAACCACTTCTAGGGCGCCTACATAATGATATACTACTACCACTTTCTCGAGATTTGCTTCGAAAATCATCATTATTGCACCGATTGACACGTTAAAATGTACCGCCCCCTCTATAAATCTTTTATTTCTGACAGTAGGAGAGAAATAAAAAAAACAGACGCATATGGCATTTTTCTCCCTTTTTGAAGCAGCTGACACGTTTTCACTATCATGGAAGATATACAGGGAGCATCAAAAAGAGCATGAATTTTAAATATAACACCCTATGAACTTTCTCGTCATTGGAAAAACCCCTCTAAGAGCTTTCCAATAATACCGCACTCAATATAATCATCTGCTTCATTTCTCAGTTTATAGTAATTCAAAACCAACATAGCTTGGTCGATTTCTGAACGATTTTCCAAAAAAAAAACGTCATGACAATAATGGCAATTATAGGTATATTCGGTATATTGCTTCCTATGACAATCAAATATCATTGGCAGTGATCACTGAATATCAATAAGTA
This sequence comes from Phaedon cochleariae, assembly GCA_918026855.4. Classification (NCBI taxonomy): domain Eukaryota; kingdom Metazoa; phylum Arthropoda; class Insecta; order Coleoptera; family Chrysomelidae; genus Phaedon; species Phaedon cochleariae. Next base: position 18,708,961 of record OU896710.1, on the reverse strand, counting down.
TTGTAATCATTGACGAGGCCTATACTTCACAAATTATTCAAAATCGATCAAACTTTGTTAGTTTTTTAAGTCCATAGTTTGAGAAATACAGAAGATGAATATATTGGGTGTAGTATTTTAGGAAAGCTCTTCTATAGACCTTTGCAATGGCGAGGAAATATATAGGGTGCTCTAATTAAAATTTACACACTATTTGCTGCTTCCTGTATATTTCTTCAGATGTTGAAAATGTTTGTGTTGATTCGAGAAGAAAAATAAATCTCCTGTAAGGCTTTCTACATCTTTTTATTACCAAAAATAAAATAGTAATAGGAGGTCGTTCCATGGAGATTCCAAAAATTGAATAATATATAGGGTGTTCCATTTGAAATCAAACGTATATTCAATTCAATAACTCATTTCAGACGATTCCTTGGAAATGACTAGTTTGACTGAAGATTAAATATGGCGGACTTGTTTTGTGCTTATGATCCGATTTCATTCAAAATTGATATCTGAGGGTTATCGTGACCGGAGATTATAATTATAGTCAAAATTGGGAAATTCAAGATGGCGAATCCAATATGACGAATAAGCTTAGAAATCATGATCTGATTCTATTGAAAATTGATATCTACAGGTTTTTGCGGTCGGAGATCATGATTTTTTAGGTAGAATCAGGAATCAGGAAATTCAAGATCGCAGATCTAATATGGCGAACGAGTTGCGTAAATTATGATCGGATTCTATTCAAAATTGGTATTTTTGGGAGTTCTCGTGGTCGAAGATTATGATTCTTTCGTCAAAATTGAAGAATTCAAAATGGCGGATCCAATATATGGCAGACAAGTTTGGACATTATGATCCGATTATGTTCAAATTTAATATCTGGAGGTTAACAGGGTCAGAGATTATGATTCTTTCGTCAAATTTAGGAAATTAAAGATGACGGATCGAATAAAATGACGGACGAGTTTATGAATCATAATCCGGTTTTGTTAAAAATTGGTATCAAGGGATTTGCGGGATCGAAAATTCTGATTTTTTCGTCAAAATTGAAAAATTCAAGACGGCATATCCAATATGGTGGACGAGGATTGAAATTATGATTCGATTTCATTCAAAATTGGAATCTGGAGGTTAAAGGGGTCGGATATTTATGATTCTTACGTATTGATTCACACGAGACCAACGAGACGAGACTTTCATAGTCTGGTCTCGTCTCGCCGATTAAATATGAAGTCTTGTCTCGAGTCTCGATTCGCAGCCTTCAGTCTCTTCTTGTCTCGCGTCTCGTACGAGAGTCTTGCAAATGTATCGCAATTTCGTCATGCATAATCTTGTTCCAGTCCAGTACGGGATATTCACCTTTACCTTCTTTGTAGGTATAATGTAGAAGTAGAAAGACAAAATTACAACAAAAATAACATTATTTATTGAAAAGTAAGTACCTAATAGGTACATACATACATCATACATCTAAACAAGAAAAAAACCATTTGTTTTTCAACATCGTGCAGATTGATGTTTTCTTATAGTTAACGCAGGACTGAAGTAGCCGGTATGCTTACTCAAACTAAGAATGGGAAATTCAGAAGCATGAATTTTCCACCATTGCAATATATCTGTGTTTCTATTACACCGAGGCACAGAATAATAATTTTCTCGAAGCTCCTGCATCCATACTCCCGTCAAAACAAAGGTATTCTTTATCTTAGACTATTTAGCACAGAATGACTTATTTATCAGGTAGTCATTCAATTTGCGATCTGTCGTTATTGCAGAATTGCCTTTATTTTCCGCCGCCATGAGAGATCAAGGATTGTGTTTTTAAAGTATTGATGAATGAAATGTTTCGTCTATCTCGCGTCTATCTGTGCTGAATAGTCTGAATTATTTCTACATATGTTGTATTATGAATGAAATTCTCAAGTATGCAGTCGGCACGCAGAAATATTTACCTGCGAGACTCTCGCATGAGACTCGAGAAGTCTTGCACGAGACTCGAGACGAGACTGATAAAAGTCTCGTCTCGTCTGGTCCGAGTCTCGTCTCTAGTCTTGTCTCGAAAACGAGACTCTCGCGGGCACCACTATTCTTAAGATGGGGTTTACCCTCTGAAAAAGGTCAATCTTTATCTAAGGTGTAAAGGGGGAAGTAAAAATCCTGTCCGAAGAAGGCGGGGCCCGATAACGAAGGAAGTCGTCTAGTGTCTCACTCCAACTCATTCTAGCGTAAAATATTTCAACATTTATAGTAAAAGCGGCCTTGAGTGTCATCACCCCTAGCTGCGGTCGTCTGAATTCTCCGAAGTCCCACAGGCACAGCGTACAAGTTGTGCTTTAGGCAATATACATCTAGTGTAGAGGAGAACGAGGCGAAATCCTCTTCCTTACACACTTTTTTTTTTCGGAGTAGAAAGATATAGGACCTTCACCACCTTGAATATATATGATTATTACGTAATATTCCAGCTTGACTACTTTTTTCCATGGTACCGAAAAAAGTTATAGGCGACCAAACTCGAAAATTTAAGAAAAAAATAACTTTGCGCGTAAATATATAAACCTTTGTAACTTCGCAGTTATAGCACTTATATACGTAGTCTTTTCATAATATGAATAAGCATATTCTGGAGATTCGATTCATATATAATATGTTGGGAAATTGAATTATTTTTCGATCCAAAATGTATCATTTTGTACAGAATTCGCGAAAAAGTTTCCATTGTCATCTCTTCAGTTTATCATAACTTTTTAGTTCACGATATGAATTTCGATTTTTATGATATCTTTCGATAGATTGAAATGTGAGCAACAAATTGTTTCCTATAAACTTTTCGCACGTTTCAAAAATGAACTTTGTAGAAGCATTTATTGTCTAATACGTAAGAGGCCATCCGAGCGCACGAGTGAGAACGATACAGCAGCGTTTACGTGCTCTAGACAAGAACAAACAGTAAAGATTCGGGGCGTTGTCGGGGAAGATAACTGTCTCATTTGGGAATGGAGAAAGGAGCGTTCTTGGTTGAATATGTAGGTAAATAACTTCAGTTCATAAATATGGTCCCAAAATAATTCACTTCGAAGGCAACGAAGTGAAAATGGTAAAGAAAAAATACCAAGAAGATATTGGGAGATGCTAGAATTTTCCAAACATGAGTCCCCAAAAAAATTGATCAACATTATACAGCTGGACAAACTATAGTATACCAATATGGTATATTTATGATAAAAAACTTTTTCAGAGTCTTTGAGAGGAATGTGTGATAAATTTTAGTTAGATTCAATGTTTTATATTAAAACCCAGTTAACCACACATGTCTCAGCTCTATCACAAGAGAGATCAGTCAAAGAACTTCGTTTCATCACACCGTTCTGAAACATATGCAACTTGCATCTGAAATATAACATGCTACTGCTACAAATCAGTGTTTCATCACACGTTCTATCAATGTGATAAAATTGAGACACCCTAGGCGTCATCACACAAGAGATCAATCGAATAACTTTGTTTCATCACACGTTCTATCAACGTGATAAAATTGAAGCATCCCAGGCGTCATCACAAAGCAGATCAATTTAAGAACTTTGTTTCATCACACGTTCTATCAACGTGATAAAATTGAGGCATCTCAGGCGTCATCACAAAGGAGATCAATTAAAGAACTTTGTTTCATCACACGTTCTATCAACGTGATAAGATTGAGGCATCCCAGGCGTCATCACAAAGCAGATCAATTAAAGAACTTTGTTCCATCACACGTTTTATCAACGTGATAAAATTGAGGCATCCCAGGCGTCATCACAAAGCAGATCAATTGAAGAACTTTGTTTCATCACACGTTCTATCAACGTGATAAAATTTAGGCATCTCAGGCGTCATCACAAAGGAGATCAATCAAAGAACTCTGTTTCATCACACGTTCTATCAACGTGATAAAATTGAGGCATCCCAGGCGTCATCACAATATAGATCAATTAAAGAAATTTGTGGCATCACATTCCACAACGTTCTGAAATTGAACTGATGCAAATTGCATCCAAAATAAACTTCTTGCTTGTATTGTAGGTTTAATAGTGATCATTTGAGTACGTGAAATTCACTGTGGTTGTGGTTAATGTGGTTTAACAATCACGAAGACGAAGAATGTGCTTTGTGTTTACTGGGCTTTCCTAACCTCACTTTTTCGTGGATTTTCAAGAAATTCGGTAACGAAACGAAATTAGCAGCACAAAAGGATACCTCATTGTTTACAAAACAAAACTAATGTATTTGTTATTTCACTAAATGACCAGAACAACAATGATCTGCCATTCACCAAAATCACCAAGATGACTCTTATTGTTTCATTGGGACATTGAAATGAATTTCATTCCAAGTAAGCCACTTGTGTGATTCGAAGCCCTCTGCTGATGTAGTCATCGCAGTATATACCACCGTATACTTCTATACGGTGTCAGTACCTACCAAGGTAAGTAAGTTTTAGATAATGATTTGCCTACCCTTGCAGTTTGCACACCATCATGTCTAGGTGGAATTCATTTCAATTGTATACCAATTAAGTTTATAATCATTGAATAATCATTCATCATAAATCATTGACCACATGAAATAGATATCTGCAAATAGATGATAATAATGTTTTGGTTCTTTATTCTAGCTAGGTTTGAGGCTATTTTTCAGTTTTTAAGTACTTGTGATTCTTTGTATCCTACAAGGAAATTCAACCCTGCAATTTCAGTGACAATATATGTAAATGTATCTTGTGTTTTGTGCCATATATTTATTATTAATATAGGTATATGCTACTATAGTTTGTAGTTTGAAATTGAATTTTTATTCCAGCTGGACTTCAAGAGAGGAAAATCATCAATTTTGATTCCAGAAAGCATACTAGGTACAAAAATTTACTGAAGAGACCAGGTTTTGATTCTCGTGTAGCAAAGACCAGCTGGTTAGGCCAATCTGAGAGTTTTCGCAATAATGACAGGTGAACACTTGTTTTTTATACTTTTATTTGCACTGAAATATTATTTATTTTAGTTGTAGTCAGCTCAACTAAAGATTTTGATCTCGATTTTGATGGAAAAATGGTTGGAAAGAACAGTAAAAACGAAACAATGATCTCCCATGAAAATGAATGATAACTTTTCTATGCATCACTTCCAAGAGATGGAATCTGCAGGTAAAAAGGAAATAAATGAAGGAGTTATGGAAGAAAACCATGCTGTGATCATCATATGATAACTGGGAACGCCCTGTATATTCTATTTCATATTTTTATTTTACATATATTTTGAGGTTTGTTTAGTAATTTGTCAATGGATTGGAATAAAGTTTACATTTTTACTCCTTTTGTTTCACTGTTTTGAATGCCACTCCATGTGTTTAGGGGTATATTCATGGATTTTTTGATTTCAACATCTGAAAATCCAAGAATATATCCTAAACATTATGGTGTTGCATTCCAAACTAATTCAAATACTGGTGCAACCAGTATTTTATGGATGATTTGAGATGGAGCTAATGCAGAGCACAGATTTATCAGAAACGTCTCTGGCAAGCTCATGGAGAGAGCTATGTAGATACATAGTCATCACTGTGATCTCACAGGAGTATATCTGATTCAAGTCTGATGTTGCATCACTGATACAAGTCTGTGATTTCATTCGAGGCGGACATTCATCTATGCTATATCTCTGATGGGAACATCTCTGTGATGAAACATGGAACATCTGAAATGCAGCAGGGATAAAGCTGCGGCATGTTTTGGTCAACTGGGAATTGACATTCTTATAGCGAGCAAATATGTAAAATCGATATAAATCTATTATATTCATCATATCTGTGGATGGAGCTCTTGATATTATTTCATCTTCGTTCCGCACTCATGCACCAGTATCTATCGCACTCTGTCTCACTCACTGTGCATGACCTATTTAAAGTTGCACGTTGTCATTCAAAGCGCTATAAAAAGTTTATTTTTGAAACGTGCGAAAACTTTATTCGAAACAAATTGTTCGTTATACTTCAATCTATCTAGATGGGAGAAAAAAATTGAAATTCATATCGTGAAAAAGAAAGTTATTATCAGTTGAAGAGGTGTTAATGCTAAATTACCTCGTAAATTACTCATGTAATGCGTGACAAAAAATTTATTTTCACATATAAAAAACTCAATTTTGCCAGTTTATATACCATGGATCGAATCTTCATAATATCCTCAACAAAATGATGAAAAGTTGAGGCATCTAAGTTATGTAGTCTCCAAGTTACAAATGTTTATACATTTACATGCGAAGTAGATTTTTTTTTTGGAATTTTTGAGTTTGTTCGTTTATAACTTTTTTCGGTACCATAGAAAAAAGTAGTCAATTGTTTCTAGATAGGATAGTGAGGGTCTGATATCTTTCTACTTCCAAAATTTTTTTTGATTACTTTCACCTTGTGTCCCGCTACACTAATAACTATGAGGAGGACATGTTTTCACGTAAAAATCACCTTGCTCGTTTCATCCCCTTTGCCTTCACTGATGCCAGCCGCCAGCCCCTCAAAAATGTTAGATGACATTGTGGGGGTGAGAAGTTTTCAAAAGAATATACCCGGTATACCCTATATGAGCATAAATTAGTGGTATGTATAAACTCAACTGCAAAAATATAATAAGTACGAGACTGAATAATAGAAAGGCAGCAAAAACAGTTCAAGATAGGGAAAAACCGAAATGGAATTTTTTACAGAAAAATACTGCTATTCGAATGGCTTGCACTCACCTATACATGATTTATTGATTGAAGACAAATGCAAATGGAATATCAAAATGCATTGTTACAGGGGAAGAAAAATAACTATTACATGAGTGGAATTTTTTGGTTTGTATAAACAGAATTTATATTGTGTAATAAACAACGCCATATACAGGGTGTCTCAGGTTTTACTCGTCTAACTTTGACAATCGATATATAGCAAAACTCAAAATATTAGATACGTATTTTTCTGTTTTGTCATGGAGAAACATGTATTAATTATACGGGGTGTTAAGGTTCGCATACATTTTTGGTTTTTAATTTCTGTCGTCTCAGTTGAAACAAAACCTAGCGATCTGAAATTCGGTGAGCACTTTATTTCTATCGGCAATATGAACAGTCCTTATCCATTGAAAAAACTAGGTGTTATCGTCACCCCCAATGGGAGTAACGATGTTATTCTTTTTCGAGCCCTCTGACATGGAACTCGTCAGATTTTTTTTTATTGGGACGCTAGTGGTGGATCGAATATAATGAAAAATCATCATTATTTCTTCACCACACTTTGTGTTTTTCATTTGTTTCAATATCTTTCGTGTACGTGAACCATTCAATATTCAATTCGAATGATAATTTGATGTAAGATAAGCATTTAGGTTATGAAATTGTTATGCATAGTAGGTGTAACATTATTTCGAATAACAAGGAAACTAAGAAGGATAGGGACAGTTCATATATAACAGATAAAAAAGTGCTTACCGAATGTCAAATCTCTAGGTTTGGTTTCAACAAAAATAAAAAATAAAAACCAAAAATTCATGCGACCTCGAACATCCCGTATGAAGAATTTTCCAAACATGAGTCCCCAAAAAAATTGATCAACATTATACAGCTGGACAAACTATAGTATACCAATATGGTATATTTATGATAAAAAACTTTTTCAGAGTCTTTGAGAGGAATGTGTGATAAATTTTAGTTAGATTCAATGTTTTATATTAAAACCCAGTTAACCACACATGTCTCAGCTCTATCACAAGAGAGATCAGTCAAAGAACTTCGTTTCATCACACCGTTCTGAAATATATGCAACTTGCATCTGAAATATAACATGCTACTGCTACAAATCAGTGTTTCATCACACGTTCTATCAATGTGATAAAATTGAGACACCCTAGGCGTCATCACACAAGAGATCAATCGAATAACTTTGTTTCATCACACGTTCTATCAACGTGATAAAATTGAAGCATCCCAGGCGTCATCACAAAGCAGATCAATTTAAGAACTTTGTTTCATCACACGTTCTATCAACGTGATAAAATTGAGGCATCTCAGGCGTCATCACAAAGGAGATCAATTAAAGAACTTTGTTTCATCACACGTTCTATCAACGTGATAAGATTGAGGCATCCCAGGCGTCATCACAAAGCAGATCAATTAAAGAACTTTGTTCCATCACACGTTTTATCAACGTGATAAAATTGAGGCATCCCAGGCGTCATCACAAAGCAGATCAATTGAAGAACTTTGTTTCATCACACGTTCTATCAACGTGATAAAATTTAGGCATCTCAGGCGTCATCACAAAGGAGATCAATCAAAGAACTCTGTTTCATCACACGTTCTATCAACGTGATAAAATTGAGGCATCCCAGGCGTCATCACAATATAGATCAATTAAAGAAATTTGTGGCATCACATTCCACAACGTTCTGAAATTGAACTGATGCAAATTGCATCCAAAATAAACTTCTTGCTTGTATTGTAGGTTTAATAGTGATCATTTGAGTACGTGAAATTCACTGTGGTTGTGGTTAATGTGGTTTAACAATCACGAAGACGAAGAATGTGCTTTGTGTTTACTGGGCTTTCCTAACCTCACTTTTTCGTGGATTTTCAAGAAATTCGGTAACGAAACGAAATTAGCAGCACAAAAGGATACCTCATTGTTTACAAAACAAAACTAATGTATTTGTTATTTCACTAAATGACCAGAACAACAATGATCTGCCATTCACCAAAATCACCAAGATGACTCTTATTGTTTCATTGGGACATTGAAATGAATTTCATTCCAAGTAAGCCACTTGTGTGATTCGAAGCCCTCTGCTGATGTAGTCATCGCAGTATATACCACCGTATACTTCTATACGGTGTCAGTACCTACCAAGGTAAGTAAGTTTTAGATAATGATTTGCCTACCCTTGCAGTTTGCACACCATCATGTCTAGGTGGAATTCATTTCAATTGTATACCAATTAAGTTTATAATCATTGAATAATCATTCATCATAAATCATTGACCACATGAAATAGATATCTGCAAATAGATGATAATAATGTTTTGGTTCTTTATTCTAGCTAGGTTTGAGGCTATTTTTCAGTTTTTAAGTACTTGTGATTCTTTGTATCCTACAAGGAAATTCAACCCTGCAATTTCAGTGACAATATATGTAAATGTATCTTGTGTTTTGTGCCATATATTTATTATTAATATAGGTATATGCTACTATAGTTTGTAGTTTGAAATTGAATTTTTATTCCAGCTGGACTTCAAGAGAGGAAAATCATCAATTTTGATTCCAGAAAGCATACTAGGTACAAAAATTTACTGAAGAGACCAGGTTTTGATTCTCGTGTAGCAAAGACCAGCTGGTTAGGCCAATCTGAGAGTTTTCGCAATAATGACAGGTGAACACTTGTTTTTTATACTTTTATTTGCACTGAAATATTATTTATTTTAGTTGTAGTCAGCTCAACTAAAGATTTTGATCTCGATTTTGATGGAAAAATGGTTGGAAAGAACAGTAAAAACGAAACAATGATCTCCCATGAAAATGAATGATAACTTTTCTATGCATCACTTCCAAGAGATGGAATCTGCAGGTAAAAAGGAAATAAATGAAGGAGTTATGGAAGAAAACCATGCTGTGATCATCATATGATAACTGGGAACGCCCTGTATATTCTATTTCATATTTTTATTTTACATATATTTTGAGGTTTGTTTAGTAATTTGTCAATGGATTGGAATAAAGTTTACATTTTTACTCCTTTTGTTTCACTGTTTTGAATGCCACTCCATGTGTTTAGGGGTATATTCATGGATTTTTTGATTTCAACATCTGAAAATCCAAGAATATATCCTAAACATTATGGTGTTGCATTCCAAACTAATTCAAATACTGGTGCAACCAGTATTTTATGGATGATTTGAGATGGAGCTAATGCAGAGCACAGATTTATCAGAAACGTCTCTGGCAAGCTCATGGAGAGAGCTATGTAGATACATAGTCATCACTGTGATCTCACAGGAGTATATCTGATTCAAGTCTGATGTTGCATCACTGATACAAGTCTGTGATTTCATTCGAGGCGGACATTCATCTATGCTATATCTCTGATGGGAACATCTCTGTGATGAAACATGGAACATCTGAAATGCAGCAGGGATAAAGCTGCGGCATGTTTTGGTCAACTGGGAATTGACATTCTTATAGCGAGCAAATATGTAAAATCGATATAAATCTATTATATTCATCATATCTGTGGATGGAGCTCTTGATATTATTTCATCTTCGTTCCGCACTCATGCACCAGTATCTATCGCACTCTGTCTCACTCACTGTGCATGACCTATCTAAAGTTGCACGTTGTCATTCAAAGCGCTATAAAAAGTTTATTTTTGAAACGTGCGAAAACTTTATTCGAAACAAATTGTTCGTTATACTTCAATCTATCTAGATGGGAGAAAAAAATTGAAATTCATATCGTGAAAAAGAAAGTTATTATCAGTTGAAGAGGTGTTAATGCTAAATTACCTCGTAAATTACTCATGTAATGCGTGACAAAAAATTTATTTTCACATATAAAAAACTCAATTTTGCCAGTTTATATACCATGGATCGAATCTTCATAATATCCTCAACAAAATGATGAAAAGTTGAGGCATCTAAGTTATGTAGTCTCCAAGTTACAAATGTTTATACATTTACATGCGAAGTAGATTTTTTTTTTGGAATTTTTGAGTTTGTTCGTTTATAACTTTTTTCGGTACCATAGAAAAAAGTAGTCAATTGTTTCTAGATAGGATAGTGAGGGTCTGATATCTTTCTACTTCCAAAATTTTTTTTGATTACTTTCACCTTGTGTCCCGCTACACTAATAACTATGAGGAGGACATGTTTTCACGTAAAAATCACCTTGCTCGTTTCATCCCCTTTGCCTTCACTGATGCCAGCCGCCAGCCCCTCAAAAATGTTAGATGACATTGTGGGGGTGAGAAGTTTTCAAAAGAATATACCCGGTATACCCTATATGAGCATAAATTAGTGGTATGTATAAACTCAACTGCAAAAATATAATAAGTACGAGACTGAATAATAGAAAGGCAGCAAAAACAGTTCAAGATAGGGAAAAACCGAAATGGAATTTTTTACAGAAAAATACTGCTATTCGAATGGCTTGCACTCACCTATACATGATTTATTGATTGAAGACAAATGCAAATGGAATATCAAAATGCATTGTTACAGGGGAAGAAAAATAACTATTACATGAGTGGAATTTTTTGGTTTGTATAAACAGAATTTATATTGTGTAATAAACAACGCCATATACAGGGTGTCTCAGGTTTTACTCGTCTAACTTTGACAATCGATATATAGCAAAACTCAAAATATTAGATACGTATTTTTCTGTTTTGTCATGGAGAAACATGTATTAATTATACGGGGTGTTAAGGTTCGCATACATTTTTGGTTTTTAATTTCTGTCGTCTCAGTTGAAACAAAACCTAGCGATCTGAAATTCGGTGAGCACTTTATTTCTATCGGCAATATGAACAGTCCTTATCCATTGAAAAAACTAGGTGTTATCGTCACCCCCAATGGGAGTAACGATGTTATTCTTTTTCGAGCCCTCTGACATGGAACTCGTCAGATTTTTTTTTATTGGGACGCTAGTGGTGGATCGAATATAATGAAAAATCATCATTATTTCTTCACCACACTTTGTGTTTTTCATTTGTTTCAATATCTTTCGTGTACGTGAACCATTCAATATTCAATTCGAATGATAATTTGATGTAAGATAAGCATTTAGGTTATGAAATTGTTATGCATAGTAGGTGTAACATTATTTCGAATAACAAGGAAACTAAGAAGGATAGGGACAGTTCATATATAACAGATAAAAAAGTGCTTACCGAATGTCAAATCTCTAGGTTCCCTGCCAAAAATACCTTATGAAGTCTCATGAAGAAATATAGATAAAATATGAGTATTAATAAGGATATATAACCGATTTCTGTAGCTTATGAGTACATTATCTCTGGCACATGAACTTTCTAAAAGGTTTAATGATATTTCATGAGTATATGTGATTTATAAGCGTATACAAATATGGAGTATGAGAGTTTTTATCAGGCACAAGTGGTTTGAGGAGCCTATGACCACCAATAAGATATTCCACTTCCAATTGGAAAAGTATTCTATGCACATTCATGCGCCTTATTATATATGAGAAATGTGTAGGAATTTACAAATAGAATTGTATTGGGTATCGTCAGGAAAAAAATATATCAGGATTTTAGAGTTTCACTAAGGAATTCCTTATCTAATTTAATGCGATTTCTATTAGCATTCATGTGACTCAGAATAACTGAGAATTTACGAGTTTCAATTAGACAATGAATGCCTAATCTGAAATGTGTTCAATGAGTGTTTATAAGACAACTAGTTTCTAGGTTTATGAGCTCAAATATGAAAACACGGTTCTGAAATTATAGGTTTCTTATCAGCTTGAATCCGGTAAATAATTATTGAGTAATCATAAGTTTTTAAAAGACAATATAGATATAATCTTTAACGTATTTCATGGGTTTTTGTGAGGGTGAAAAGTGTTCGATAAATTATGATATTCGAAAGGGAACTGCTGCCATGATTCTATCGGTTGCTGATGAGCTTGTATGTGGTATATGTGGTTTCAAGTATTCGAGATTTCTTATAAGCAATTACTGATCTATAATGAAACGTATCTTATTAGTCAAGCTGAGGTAAGATGTGTTCCAGAATTCATGAGTGTTGATAAGGATTTACCGTTATAACTGTATTCGTATGTTATGATGTTTCATGCGTTATTTCTGTCTAAGAATTCTGGACAATACATGCCTAATCTGAATGGTATCTAATAAGTTTGTATGAGATGTGTTAGTTCTGAGGATTTTTGGGGTTTGAAAAGACATTACTGATTTGAAACGGAATGTATCCTATGGGTCATGCTGAGGCTTGATGTGTATCAAAACTGATGGGTGTTGATAAGGGTATACCATTATGACTCCAATGGTATTTTGAGAGGTTTTATGCGGGATTGCTGTATAAGGATTCAAGATTTTAGATTAGACAATACATGTCTGATTCGAAATGTATCTGATTATTTTTTATGAGATATGTATCTCATGAGGAAATGTTTGTTTAAGGATTCATGAGAGTTGATAGGGATTCACCGTTATGACTGTATCCATACGTTGAAATGAATGATGCGTTATTGGGACTCACGAGTTTTGATAAGACAATACATGTCTAATCTGTATGGTAACTAATTAGTTTGTATGAGATGTGTATGTTCTGAAGATTTTTGTAGTTTGAAAAGACAATACTGATTTGAAATGAAACGAATCCTAAGGGTCAAGCTGGGGCTGTATGGGTTCCAGAATTCATGAGTGTTGATAAGGATATACAGTTATGACTTCAATGGTATGTTGACAGGTTTCATGCAGAATTTTTGTAAAAGGATTCACAAGTTTAGATAGGACAATACATGCCTAATCTAAATGGTATCTAATGAGTTTGAATGAGATGTGTATGTTTTCGAGGTTTGTGAAGACAATGCTGAAGCTAAGGATATAATGTGTTATAGACTTCTTGAGGGTTGATGAGGATATATAGTTATGACTTCTAGTATATCGAGAGGCTTTTTCGCAGAGTTTTTTCATGATGATTCACGAGTTTGGATCAGACAGTTCATGTCCAATATAAAATGTTTCCTATAAGTTTGTGTGAGTTTTCAATAGTACAATATTTTCAAGTTCAAAATATATATTATTAGATCTTATGAGGATTAATGACAATGATTGACAGTTGTTATATGATGATAATAATAAAACAAGAGGTTTTATGCGGAATCTGTTTACTAGTTTCAATCAGACAATGCATGCTCAATCCAAAATGTATCAAATGAGTTTGTATGAGAAAATCAGTTCAAAGATTTGTAATTTCTAATGAGAACACGCACGGTTCTAATATTATAAGGTAACCAGCAGTTTTTATGAGAAATATAATTTTTGATAGCTCATAACTTTAATTCTGCAAGACACCATTGCGTAGGTACAATTTTTGTGTTTATATAATATATCAGAGTCAGTGCTTGAACGCACGTCATTGTTGAAGGTGAACATTATACAGGGCTCGGCTATGGACTCCTGGGATGAAAACAAGTTGATTAAGGCCAACTTACCTATATCCAAAATCGTCTCGTTAAATTGGTACAAGGCGTTGAAGTTTCTTCGGAAAAAATAATTTTGCTCATAAAAAGAGTAGACTGAGATTGATTTTCATAATTTTTGGCATGGCATGTTCTGTGACTGTGAGTCACGTTTTGAGATGTTTTTGATCATCATCAGTGACCTGCAAGTATTTCGAACAAATATGTTGCCGTTCAAATTTGGTGACGACTTTTCAGTGGTCGGACTGGAAACTTCCAGTTTCTTTTCCAGAAAGATATTCCCTTCAGAAATATTTTTTGTATCTTGTTATTTTTTCAGGATCATTTGCGAATGAATAATTTCTGATCTGAGGCATCTCATGCATTTTTAAGAAAAATAATCTGGTTGGGACATGGCTTGACTGTAGACTCCTGGGATAAAAATAGGTTGATTTTAGCCAACTTACCTATATCCAAAATCGTTTCGTTTGAGTTGGTACAAGGCGTTAAAGTGCTCACCTTGGGTCCTGTATATAGTTATCGCTAAATTTGAGACGTGAAAGTTCTTGTAATGCCAAAGAGGACCAGCAACTTATTAGTTTATTTACAATAATAAATCATATTGTAGCCATGATCAATAAACAGTCCAACTAATTAGATTAATTTTCAAAAATGCACAGGATGCATCATATCAGAAATTATTTATTTGCAAATGAACCTCGAGACATATCAAAGATAAACACGATACAAACAATATTTCTGAAGAAAATATTTTTCTGGAAAAAAACTGATGGAAGTTTTCAGTCCGACCTCTGGAAAGTTATCACAAAATTTGTACGGCAACATGGTTGTTTGAAACACTTGCAGGTCACTGATGATGATCAAGAACATCTCAAAACGTGACTTACAGGTGAGGAACATGCCATGCCAAAAATTATGGAAATTGATCCCAGCCTTCTCTTTTAATGAGCAAAATTATTTTTTTCCAAAAAAAATTCAACGCCTTGTACCAACTCAACGAGACGATTTTGGATATAGGTGAGTTGGCCTAAATCAACTTGTTTCTATCCCAGGAGTCAACAGCCGAGCCATGTCCGAACCTTTTACAGATACCCTGTATATTTTATTTGAAAATATAACTATATTGATTGTCACTTTCTCGGAAAAAACTTATAGATTTTTCTATATATTCAACACTCCCTGATTTCGTTACAAATAAGTTTCAGACCATCTTTTATCATCTTTTTTTTTTTAATCACACGACCCTTTATATTGCCATATTTTCCGATTCATTGCAAAAACTTCAGCTCATCAAAACAGAATTGTTTTTATATTGGTACTGGTATTTCAACTTGAATACGCACACAATTCGAAGAGACGAAGAAGCCTGAGGGTTTTTGCCAAATGAATCCTCATTCGATCACATAAAAATCATTCAATATACTTTATATCCTCATACATTCTCATAATTCCTATCAGCATTGCATCAAGAAACTATTATATATTTTCATGCCTACTAGAAACTGATAGATCACATAAAAACCCGAACAACAACGCCAAATTCATAACATAGGTAACTCATAAATCCACATAGATTCACATTTGAAAATTCACTTGGAGAGTCATTAAGTCTCCACATAGAGGGGAACACAAAATTCAAGTTGGTAACAAAACAGTAACTTTTTTGCGTTGGTACTTCTGAGACTGAGCTAGCCACTAGCCAGCCATAATTGTTTTAGTTCATGTTGCTCGCGAAGGAAGACAGGCATCTCTGTTTTGATTCGAGAGAATACCCATTATTCTGAAATTATTGTTGAGAATTGAGGTGTGAATTGCATATCATATCATGTGTTATGTAGTGGATTCGATAGTGCTCCAATCTGAAATAACTTTTGGTTAAATGTGAACATTACTCATGATTACCAACGGGATCTGTTTCTTTGTTCGCACCAAGAGGTTGAACATCCGCCATGATGCATAAACTTGTGAGTATTTTTTATCTCGAATATTGCATCACTTCATCCTCATTGCTAATTTGGA
Organism: Phaedon cochleariae; assembly: GCA_918026855.4. Lineage (NCBI taxonomy): Eukaryota > Metazoa > Arthropoda > Insecta > Coleoptera > Chrysomelidae > Phaedon > Phaedon cochleariae. Next base: position 18,692,709 of record OU896710.1, on the reverse strand, counting down.
TTAATGAGGATTCTTGAGTTTGAAATAGACAATTCATTGCTGATATATATAGGGTTCTATAAGTTCCTGTAAGGTTCATATGTTTCAATGATTGAAGGTTGAAAATGACTGGCACAATTTAACACATAACTTTGTATCTTGTTAGTTGTTTGTATAAGGTTTCCAATCACGATAATCAATTATATTTCATTGCTCATTCACGAGCCTGAGAAGGTATGATATATGTGTAGAAATCAACGAATATAATCGTATATGATATCGTGTGGAAAGACAGGAAACAGTGAGAGCAGCATTTATTAGCTGTAATAAGGAATCCCGCATCTGATTCAATGCGTTTTTATGAGCATTAATATGATTCAAAACGACTCCAAATTTACAAGTTTCAATGGTGAAATTCAGTGTTGATTACAATCGTATCTTACAAATTGTTATAAGCAAAATATCTTCCAGGAATTCATACCGTCTAATGAGGAACCACAGATCCGATTACATTGAATCCTCATTGAATGTATGTGGAATGAAATATTTGAAAACCAATGAGATTGTATAAGACATTACTATCCCAATATGCAATGAATTTTATGAGTTTTCATAAGACAATTGATTTTCGAGAATTCACGGAACCAAATGGCATTGGTTTCTTGTGAGTTATTTTTTATTTTGAATTATTGAGGAATCAGAACTTCGATCAATACTGAGCTATCCTGGAAGATGTCATGAATGTTCTTATTTCAGTATATTTCAGGATTTTGATAGGTTCATATAATCGATGAGTCTTTGTATCCGTAATCAAATTAGGAACGCACGATGTTCTTTGAACATAATAGGGATTCCCTTTCGTGCGCTCCAAGCGATAATATATTATATATATATATATATATATAGTAGAAGGCATGAATTTGAAAAATGTCTAGTTTTTCAGTAGATTTTTCATCGATGGGCCTTTTGAATATGTGGCAACATGCATTGTCCATATCACAAATTTTCATATTGACCTTACTGCTGACACAATGTTTTCTCATACACTAGTTTCAATTCCTCCAACATTAAAGATCTACCAATATTCAGCAATATTTATTGTCTCTAAAAGATGTGGACCTCATTAGTAGCTGGCTATGAAAACAGAGCGAGTGTAGAATGTTTTTAAATCCTTGCCACCTCCCTGTCGAATTCACAAATTTTTCATACGATAGCGAATAATAATCCAGGATACGAAAATTAGAAATGATTGTGATATAAAATAAGTTGGTTTCAAATTTTTGTGGTTCTGATATCCTGGATTATTATTCGCCGCTGTATGAAAAAATTGTGAATTCTACAGAGGTATGTGACAAATATTATAAAACATTCTGCACTCGCTTTTTTTCATAGCCACCTACTCGTTAGGTCCACAGCTTTTATATTCAATAAATACTGCTGAATATTGGTGAATGTTCATTGTTGATAAAAAATGAATCTAGTGTGTGACGACTGTATCAGCAACAAGGCAAATATGAAAATTTATGATATGGACAATGTTGCCAGATATTTACAAGTTCAATCGATGAAAAGTCTACTGAGAAACTAGAATTTATCAGAATGATGGGCTAAGACTAGAAATATCTCATAAGTTGTATATTTTTGAAAAGCGAAAAGCATCAATGTTTCAAATGAGGAAAAATATGCGTGATGTTCCATTTGAAAAAACATAACTTTGGATTGATTATATCTGAATAATAACAGCTTATTCTGAAATTCTGATTACGCCACTGGATTCTACGTGAAAAAATGTATGACAAACACTTTCGACTTTTTCGATGAATTGGGAGATAGTTGAGATACAAGAAGGGTCCCGAAATGCAGCATTTTCAATTTCGCCCTGTATCTCAAAAAGGCAGCGGGCTACAAAAACATGGTTAAGGGTATCGTGAGTTTCACTAAAAAGAAGCCCACGTTTGCGAAAATGGAAAATCTCTATTTTAGAAAATAAATGAGATACCTATCCCGTTATGACATCGAAAATGGGACAGCCTGTACAGGGTATTCACAAATATTTAGAACCCCTACTCAACTTTTTTATGTATTGTCAATTTTATTTATCCAAGAAACTTTCTTCAATACTCTTTTAAATTTTCAAATTTTATATATGCCAATGAAAAAACTGACTATTTTTTTAAAAGTTCAACTGTTTTTCTGTTGGTTTATGCAGAAAAAATATGAGAGATCGTTCTTGGAAACAAAATCGAATGATACATGAAAAAATAAGCAGGGGTTCAGTACAAAATACTGAAGAACTGTCAATAGTAACTCTTCATGAATAGATATGTTGTACTTATTTCAAACTAATCAATGCCACGCTGTTTCAATTAAGACTTCCAATTAGGAACTGATGATAAGTGTATATGCACAACAGAGTTATACATCAGGAATTGATCATGAATATACCTGCAGAACGCATTTCAAACTCATAAATGCCACTGTAGTACAATGAGAAACTCTGATCAGGAACTGATTATGAATGTATCTGCAGAACACAGTTCATACTCATAGAGTTAATATGGAATTTCTATGAGGAACTGATTATGAAAGTATCTGCGATAAACATTTCAAACTCATAAATGCCACTGCATTCCGATAAGGAGTTCGGATCAGGAACTGATTATAAATCTATCTGCAAATCAGAGTTCATATGGAATTGCTATGATGAACCCATTATGAATGCATGTATCTACAATACACATTTTTAACTCATAAATACCACGGTATTTTAGTGATAAATTCCGATTAGTGACTGATTATGAAATGTATCTGCAAAACAGAATTCATACTCGTAGATCTCATATGACTGTGCTATAATAAGCTTTCTATGTATGTATCTGCAATACACACTTTGAACTCATAAATGCCAAGGTATTTGAAAAAAATCCCGATTAGGGACTAATTATAATTAATGTATCTGCAAAACAGCGTTTATTGTCATACACTCCGAAAGAAATTGCTATTAGGAACTGATTATAAATGTATCTGTGAAACACAGATTATACTCATAGAGTACGTAAAAAACTGCCAATAGGAACTCATTATGATTGTTCCTGTGAAACACATTTCAAACTGATAAATGCCACGGTAATTCAATGAGGAATTCCAATTAGGAACTGATGATAAGTGTATCTGCAAAACAGAGTTATACTCTAAGTGTTCCTGAGGAATTGCTATTAGGTATTGATTATGAATGTACCAGCAGGATACATTTCAAACTCATAAATGCCACTGTGCTCCAATGAGGAATTCCGATTAGGAATTGATTATGGATGTTTCTGCAAGACAGAGTTTATACTAATAGAGTTCATACGGAATTGATATAAGAAACTCATTCTGAATGTATCTGCAACACACATTTCAAACTCATAAATGCCACGGTATTTAAATAAGAAAGTATAATAAGGAACTGATTGTGAATGTTTCTGCAAAACAGTTTATACTCATGAATGCCACGGTATTTCAATGAGAAATTCCAATCAGGAACTGATTATACATGTATCAGCAGAACAGAGTGCATACTCAAAGACTTCGAAAAGAATTGCTATTAAGAACTGATTATAAATGTATCTGTGAAACACAGCTGATACTCATTGAGTACATGAAGAACTGTCAATAGAAACCCATCATGAATGTACCTGTCAAACACATTTCGAACTGATAAATGCTACGGTGTTCCAATGGGGAATTCCAATTAGGAACTGATGATGATTGCTATAAGGGACTCATTATGAATGTATCTGCAATACACATTTCATACTCATAAATGCCACGTTAATTCAATAAGAAATTGCAATTAGGGACTGATTTCAAATCTATCTGCAAAACAGAGTTCATACTCATAGAGTTGCTATTAAAAACTCATCATGAATGTATATGCAGAACACATTCCATTCTCATGAATGCCACAGTGTTTCAATGAGGAATTGCCATCAAAATCTGATTATAAATGTATCTGTAAAACATAGTTCATACTCAAAGACTTCGTTGGAAATTGCTATTAGGAACCGGTCATGAATGTACATGCAGAACACATTTCAAAATCATGAATTACGATGTTTTAATAAGGAATTGCCATTTAGAACCGATTATGAATGTATCTGTGAATTACAGTTCAAACTCATCGACTCCATTGAGGATTGCCATTAGGAACTGATTATAAATGTAACTGCAGAATACATTTCGAGCTTATAAATTACTGTTTCACTATCCAACTTGACTCTGATATATTCTCATATGTAAATAACCAGGAATTACTAGTAGGAACTGATTATGAATATATCTGCGAAAAACAGTTCATACTTTTAAGAAGAAGGGAGAGAATCGCCATTAGAAACTGATTATATATGGATCTGCAAAATACATAGGATTATACGGAATTACTGTTTCACTATCCAACTTCATTCTCATTAATTCTCATATATATTTTTTTATGAGACATTTTTGGCAGGGTTTGGTTTCAACAAAAATAAAAAATAAAAACCAAAAATTCATGCGACCTCGAACATCCCGTATGAAGAAAACAAGTGTCTCCACGACAAAACAAAAAACTACGTGTATAATATTTCAATTTTTGCTTTCGATTATCAAAGTTAGACGAGCTAAACCTGAGACACCCTGAATATATTACAGGAACAACTTCAATTTGTAATCTCCATATTCCTTTCGACTCTACTATCCACTATTTCGATTAAATTTTATTTTGCCAACATTCATCATTGCGAGGTATATTTTGACAGACTGTCTTCTGCGGTATTTATTACCAGTTCGATAATTACTTCTCGGCATTATAACTTTTGCTCACACAAATAATGCAGAAATATTGAAAAACGCAAATGTCACTGTCGGAATACTGAAGTAAACTGAACAAAAACAATATTCCAATCCCCTGTGTATAACACTAATTCCAGGATTTTCGGACCCTTTATGTCCGCCGCTTTTATGCTCACCGCCTTCATGTCCATCGCTTGCCGCTTGCCAAACATGTTCAATTGTTCAATCTTTTATCATCTAATTGGGTGAGTCACCTGGAGCGAAACTATTATTCTTCAATGAGAGATTCCTCTGTTTTTCTATTTCCAGAAGGCAAATTCTTAATGTTGACAAGAATATTAAAATATATGTAACTCGTATATTATATAATACCAGTTATTACCTAGAATAAATATGATGGAACTTCTGGCATTCCTTATATTCGCATTTTGAAATTGTAATTGGGGTCCTACCTACAAACCCTACGTATTTTTATGGGTTACCTAATAAACGTGCCTATACGTCGTATTCAAAAATCCAATCAACCCATCTAAAACTTCTTTTGGTTTCATCTCCAGTGCTAAAATTTTCTGAATAGCTTCAGTGCTACTTTTTATGAATGAATCCACTATTCATTCAACCATTCATAGTATCCATGTAGAAGTGCATATTCGTGTGAGGGCGCTCGTATCAGTGAAGAAAAATGATCCAAAATTGCGTCTGCAGAGGTCCAGCAAAAATCACTTTTGATGGTGATATTTTGAATGGATCCTTGCGAATTTTTTTGACAACGAAGATAAATGTATAAGTGAGGCATCTCTCGAAGTACTTTTTGAAAAAAATATATACCTAGTGAGAAAAAAAATAGTGAATCTGGTCAATTTTCTGGAATTTTTTTCGACTATTTGTTTTCAAAATTTTGAAAAAGTACTCCGAGAGATGCCTAGATCCAACCTTCTAGAAACGATCCGTGAAAAAAAATCTTGAATTTATTCAGCGAGCTTCGAGTATTTTGATTTCTGCCGTTCCTTGTTTCCCCAATGATCGCTCATAGGGTTAAACCCCTCTTAAGTCAAAATTAGGAAATTCAAGATGGCGAGTCCAATATGGCGAACGATTTGAGTTCCATTCAAAATTTCTATCTGGAAGTTTGGGAAGTTGAAGATTTTGATTCTCTCAAAATTAGAAAATTCGAGGTTGCGGATCTAATATGGCGGACTGGTTTTGTAATTATGATGTTATTCTGTTCAAAATTGGCATCTATGGGTTTATGGGGTCGGAGACTATGACTCTTCCGTCAGAAATAGGAATCTTAAAATAGCGGATAGAATTAGGCGAACTAGTTTTGCGATTCTATTCAAAATTGATATCTGGGGTTTCCGTCGTCAGAGATTATGATTCTTCCTTCAAATTAGGAAATTCATGATGGCCGATCTAATATCCCAGACAAGTTTCATAATTACGATACAATTCAATCAATAAATGGTTTCTGAGGAATATCTGGGGGTTCAAGTGGTCAGAGAATATGATTAATTTCTCAAAATTGGAAAATCCAAGAATAGAATATACAATATGGCGATTGAGCTTTGTAATAAATAGAAGTTGAAAGAAATAAAGAAACATGCTTTCATAGATAGCCAAACTGAAAAGAAACAGAAAATGAATAGTTGTTTGAAAAACTACAGAATCGCGATTCTATAGATAGCCAAACTAATAAGAAGAATACAATAAAATACTGAAAGTGTGTGTGTGAAAATGCTCAGTCACGTCGAATGGTCTTCAAAAGAGCTTTTCTTTCCAATATGAACTTTATGCCAATGCCAACCTTCTTATCTTGAATGCAACACCCTGTATATCATCGACATTTTGATTTATTCAGAAAAATTCAGACAAATTACATATATGTACCCATCTTCAACGTTTTCGGAAATTCATAATTCTCCATAGGTTTTTGATTACTCACATGGAAAGAAACGCCGAAATGGTTTTTGCTTATTACCTCATCATCGAGACCTAACTGAAAAATAGGTATTGAGTATGTCGTATCGCATTTCTGAAATCGAATATTTTTTTACAATAATATTCGCAATACATTTTAAAACACTTAGTACATACAAAAAGTAATGTCTAGAATTGTATGAGGGATGCAAAAATTGAATATAGTAGTACATCTTGTTGAAAATTTCCGGTCCATATCGTCTTAGTTCCAGTCCACAAATTATACACACATTATTTTCAAGAGTAACAGTAGTCAATAAAAAATTGCGACGCTATAACAGACCTCTGGAAACGTGGCAACATTGGAGGGTTCGTGAACGTGGGTTGAACGTCTAAGTTTTATACAGATGGTCTGTTTTGACTGTTTCATATAGCGGGGCTGATAGGGACTATTCAACATGTCTTTTTATTTTTCAAAAAAAATTCTTACCCCTCTCACTTTCCCCTTATTTAATGAATGAAAATAAGCCCCTCCATAACAAATACACTCCCCCCACATCAATATATCCAGTGGGTCTGAGGTCGCCTGTACAACGTATCGGGTCTGGTAAAGATAGTTGGATAAATATATATATATATATATATATATAAAATGTTGTCCCAATGTGATGTCCAGAAACGATAGGAATAACATGGATTTCATAACTTTTATATTTTTTGTTGGAGAATCACCTCTCATGTTTTGTTTTGTTCATTATATATTGAAAATAAATGTTTATTTATATTTTTTTCATCAGACTTTTCTTCCCTGACATTTTTTCCTACATATTACCTCACCTCTGCGTAATAAATGTACATCGCTGTAATGTCATGGGTTTACATCCCTGCGATGTCATATGTATACATCCCTGCAATGTCATATGTATACATCCTTGCGATGTCATATGTATACATCTCTGCGATGTGATATCGCATCACTTGGTAGATTCATCGCAAAAACACTTCGCTTTGCCATCACAAATAAGATATCGCAATTACATTGCAAAAAATATATCGCTGATATATCGCAGAGAAGTTATCGCAGGGACGTCGCATGGATGAAACTTGAGTGGGACAAAATAACATCCCCCTGACATCGCAGCGACGTCTATGCGACATAGAATGCGATATCGCAGGTCACCATTGTTACATCGCTGCGATATCTCTGTGATGTATCTGTGTTTGCTGGGTTCTCGTGAGGTAACAGTACAATTCTCTGCTGTGTATCAATTAGTTGGGGTGAGTGCAGGCATTCGACAGTAGGTAAGTACTATATCGAGTGATTTATGGTGGATAGAACATCAAACAATTCTGGTCTGGTAGACTTGAGTGTGGTAATTGATGGTATTCCATCAGAACCGAATTGTATCAGCACGGTAATTCATCGAACCCTATTTCGTAAGTACAGTGCTCTATCGAAAGCAGAGTATCGACATTCTGTCTGATTTTCAGAAATTCTATGAGATGGCGCTGGTGCATGCATGTAGAATGAAAGCATTGTATATACAGGGTGTCTCAGAACGAAGTACTATAAATTCAACAGGGTGAACTAGAGACAAAACTAGGCCGATTCAAATCGACTCACGTATATACGAAAATGCACCGCTGAGCCGGGAGTGGGCGATGAAAAACAATTTTAACTCCAGATTTTCTTCAATATTTCGTAATTTTCGAAAGGCATTGCCCTGAAATCTGTAGGGCAATTCACTATAGTGAATGTGCATGGAAAACATGTACCAAATCAATCAATATATATTCTTGTTACAGGGTGATGAATTCCTTATTCAATACTACCAAAACCAAACAACCTACAATTCTTTGACCAGACAATAAATAAAAACAGCTGATAAACTGACATCTGTCAAGCATTAAAAATATACCTTTAGGTCATAATAAAGTTACCGTGACGTCATCATAAAGATAACCTGGTTTGTCTGGTTAGGTTCGAGGAAAAATGTCTAATGCATATTCAATATTATATATGTCATCAGAGGTCAGTGGTCGTGATCATGTTCGTGGAAACTTTTTTACATGTCATCACCAAATTTGAAAGTCATTTTGAAGTCAGCCCGATGTCACGCAGTTTGCTGAGTGAATGACGTCAATAAACGTGAGTTATATGACGTTATTGGGCTGTGACTTATTCACGTCATTCATCAGGTCATATGACGTCAAATCCCGACGTCACCTTGGTCATTCAACTGACGTAAATAGACGTCACTGAAACGTCATCTGGTTGCCTGGGTAAGCTTGATCCAAGAACAATAATTTCGATGAATTTTAATAATTAATTGAATAATAATTAAAAGTTATATTAGTTAGGTTTTCGTCACTTTTCCAATGCATTTGAATCGCCCGCGCCCATATGGAACAAACTGGGACGATCGATGCGACTTCAAGAGTAAGCCTGGACTTCCAGCTTCCACAAATTGGGTGCTTTATTTTTGTATGGTTTGCGAGATACAAGTGATTCGTTCAAAACTACGACGGGAATTATTTTCAGAAAAATCGACATATCTTGAAGATAGACAAGTTGACATTAACAAGGTTGCCCAAACTGGAAATGAGGCCAATCGATCCATGTGAGAAAAAAATGAAGGTATTCCATTTAAAATGAGAAATTTTGTGCCGACTTTTGGTACACCATGTATAGCCAGATAGATTGGAAATGATTGATTATAGCATAATACTAATTCAACTATAAGTTGGAAAATTCCCATTGTATGATCTACGTAAATCACCCTGTATATATCATGGAAGCAATGGTCCATTTTCTCTCGGCTATGGAGGAAATGAATACATGAGCTCTCTTCATACAGAGCTTCTATATTTTCATGCCAGTGGTTATAATAGTGGGTGTCGAATTTTAGCAGACACCCAGGGTGAATTGAGGAGAAACCAATAAAACAATCATTTGCATTCATTATTTAGCTTTATGTTGTAACAGGGAAAAATACTAATAATTGCCTAATCAAAATATTACATATTTCATGTGTCCTCAACATTCGCCAAATTCTCGGCAAACATCAATTTTTATTTTTACTTCCCAGAATAGTGAACATTGCCAACTTCTTACTAATTTTTTAAATTTATTTAAATAACTTATATTTTTTCCGCATAAACATATATATGTATTTTTAAATATAGGAATGATAAACGGTTACAAAACGAAAGCAAGGTATTTTAAAATAACGATTTGGGATTATATACATACCAGTAAAAGCACTAGTACATTTATATACATATTAAAATATAAAAACAACAAAATCATTTGATAAAGCTTCATCCAATAAATAAAAAATGATGATAAATTTAATGAAACTCTCATCTCAATGACATGATAATAATTCAGACAATGACATACTTTTAAACTAAATTTTCAGGCATCTCTTATCTCCTATTCAACTAAAAATAAGAACTATCTGCTAGTAGAGGCAAATCGAAGGTTGTTTCATAGTAAACAGCAAGACTTGTACAATAGGTTGTGAAAGTTTATAGTCATTTTATGGGGTAGGTTGATCAAATCAATCTGTCTTCTTTATAAACCATAATGGACTTCAACCACTGGTGAATAGATTCAAAGCATGAACTGAACAATAAAAAATAGAGAATAGTTCATATTGGATATGGATGAAATGAAAATGACATATTTGGAATATTTAATTTCGACAAAAAACGCTGTCATGAAATTTATTAAAACTGATGATTACTCAATGGTTATATCAAGAAATCAAACTAAGAATCTTCGTTTTGGTATCAAACCAATAATAAATAGCATTGTCAGACATGATCGACCAGTGAATGCTGCAAGTTATGCAACAAATTGAAAGAATCCATGAAATACAAATAAAATCAGCTATGAATAATCTCGTTGAAGCCAATCTCACATAAATGTAGTGTCTATGATTTTTCTCGATATTGTCTCCACACATATCAATTAAAGAGTTCTTTGGATCAGAAGCTAGAATGATCTGATTAAATTTTTGAGAAATCGTCAACACCAGAATTCAACAAGTTGCTCTATGATCAGTTTTTTATTTACAACTGCTTTTAGTCCTATCTTTACTTTCACTTTCAACTATGATATCTAATCCTTCAAGAAATGATGGAGATGCCAGAGTACTCCTAATGAAATAATAACACCTTACTTATAATTCATCAATTGCATATGGACGAAACTGGAATATAATACGAGACCAATCAATATTTAAGGTTAAATAAAGTATGTTTTTATGGTTCTAATTTCAGCAAAAATAAACCGCGTTACGAAATTTTTTAAATCTTAAGTAACATATTTGCTGATGTTCTGGTCTAACTTCTCGACCCAAACGAAAATCTCATAAAATTTTATAACTTTCTATACAGTTGGTTGAAAATAGGGGCCTTATATTACATCCCTGGATATCCCTGGTAGGGCATTTGGGGTGCATAACTAGGCTGTGCATAAGCTTGAGGTGGAGCATATTGTTGAGGTGGAATTCCTGGAGAAAGAAACATTGGAATTAATTTCACTAAATTCTCCAGATATATGCAATATGAAAGGACCCCGCACCATATACATTGAAATCTTGTATACGGTGAAATATTGTGAAAATCTAGGTTTCCGTATATTGAATCATGCTGAGCAAGAAATGTTCTTTGGTCCAAGGCCTGTTATGCCCCTTATCTCGTTTGGCTTCAAGAGCTCATAACATTTTCTTGTTCAGCATGATTTAATCTATCTAATCCTAGATATTTTGAGTATTTTTGTTAGACTGAAGCATATTGCTATGTTAAATATATGTATTTATTTCGATAAAGCCCTGTATAAGGAGGTACAGTCTCATTTCAACAAACCAATTTATATAGGAATGATGAATAAGAAACATACCTTTATAATGATAAAGTATCAATACTACTACTACTGAATAATCTTCACAATCTAATACAATATGTTAAAGAGGGCTGTGACTTTTGAAGATTGTTCCATAATTTGTTCTCTCGATAAAAAACATTTTAAGTAATTAAAAAAAAACGTTGTTGTCAATTAATATTTTTGAATTAAAATCTACTGAAGATAATAAAATGATATTGAGAAATGCTTAAAGACTTTAAACAATGACCACTATCAGACCAATACGGGGTTTTCAAAAAAAGGTGGCCCCGCTGCTAGGGTAGGTAAAACACTGAAAAAAAGAAGTTTGGTTTGCTCAATAAAAAATTCTCGTAACTGCATCCGTTCCAAGCTACTAGGTGTTGAAAAAACAATTCTCAAAACATCTTTTATGATCAAGTCAAAACTACTGGCAACATTTTGATGAAATTGTGTACGAATATGTTTTGGAAGATCACACATCGCATGAATTCGTTATATCTGACTCTCATAGAGGTCGCTAGTTACACTGTTTGTGCCGAATAGTTTTGAACATAACTATTCGAGGTTAGTTTTTCTAGTCCAAATTTCATGTGAACTTGAACATCATTCAATTTCACACCAAAAAGGTACTCTTGGTAAAAATTCATACTGTGTGCCGTTTTCGAAATATTTTGTCATGTATGAAGTAACATTCATAAAAGAACGAAAATGGTAGATATACAGAGAAAAACAACTACTTTCCTGGCTATATGTAACGCAAAACATTGAATTACATCCTCCCGAAATCTATGCAATAATTCGTATAGACGAATAAAATCGCGAATCGGCGTTTAAGAAGAAAACACTTGCGAATTTACTCGTCTATACGAATTATTGCATAGATTTCGGGTGGATGTAATACAATGTTCTGCGTGGCATATAGCCAGGAAAGTAGTTATTTTTCTCCCGTTATCTACCATTTTCGTTCATTTGATGAACTAGTGTGGTACAGACTTTGAACTTAGCGTATTTATTCACCAAAATCAGATTTGGGGCAAGGCCCTTTTTACTTTTCCCCCGAAATAAGTCTCAACGAGAGCTACTCGCTCATGGAACGCATATAAAACGGGGAGAAACGCGGAGAACGGAGTGCCGTTGCGACAATTTATATAAATGGTGGTATAAGAAATAAAGTTTGGTGGTGGCTAGAAAGTGGATATTTTTATATCTGAGAATAATCACGTTGAATCAATTTGGAACTGGATCTTATCACTAATTTTCAGAAGAATTTCGATAAAACTCGAAAATCAGTGACAACATAATTAAGATAATATAAAAATGGAATTGAAATTCATTATCAACTATTGAACTAACACGGGACAAAGAAGTAGGTTGAAAATTGTTAAAAATCACTAAAATAAGAAGAAGGAATATCATAATTACTAATATCTACTTAAAAGCAATTATTGCTCTTCATCACAATGGTTTGAAGAGAACCTTCAAGTAACCAACATTAGAATAGATTTTTTTTATCGCTTAGAGCGCACGAAAGGGAATCCCTATAATGTTCAGAGAACATAGTGCGTTCCTAGGGAGGATAGGGAGAGGAGGTAGGTATTGGAATTTTTCTTGAACTTTTGGAGATTATATGTTGTTGGGAATACTTCCACAGGCAATGAATTCCAGAGCCTAGCCGTTCTATGGATGAAGGAGTCTTGATAAAGTGCTGTTCGACATCTTTCGAGGTTGACAACGAAAGGATGTGCTGACTGGGCTTGTCTAGTTCGTCTGATTGGCATTGCTAGTGAAGGGATGATAGCAGAGATTTCCGAAGAACATTTCCCGTGAAAGTATCGATAGAAAAGTGAAAGGTCGCCGCCCTTTCTACGGTGTTCCAATGATGTCAAAGAGTGACTCATATTATGTATTTACTATGTAAATTGTTCTCAATGAGAAAACTAATTTCAAGTTACATGATCATGCACAAGTTTGTAATTTCTTTGATCATGTTTACATGAAATAAAAAAATGTTTTTTACTATTATATTAAATAAAATACCCCACAAGCATTTCATCGCACACAAACTCGAAGGCTCAACAGAAATACTAGATACAAACGCTAGAATCGCTGAAAGAAGAGTTAAAACTTGAGGATCAGAAGTCTTCCCTCTTTGCCGATTGACACTGAACGCTTCGTTGTTCCTCAGGAGGAACTACTTCAGTAAGATATTTGAAAACTTAATTCAAAATTTCAGTCATCAAATTTCCATGAAGACGGCAGCAAATAACCATATAAAGGGCCCATTTAGAATTTATACAGGCTGTTACCGAAATTGGAGCAATAAATAAAATTAGGTGTTTTATGGGCCATAATGACACAATAAATCACAAAATAAAACATTTTCGCAGATTTTTTGGCATTTTCTCTATCTATGAAATGAAAATATGAGTATTATTTCAATATGCATATAGTAAGGACAAATGAATATACCACCTCCTCGATTAACCTACATACAGCATTGAACAAATAGGTATGGGCCTCACATTTATCAATAGTTCTAAGAAATTGTTTTGAGTCTTTTTTTTTTTTTCAAAAAATGTGATCTTCCACCATACTACATCTTTTAACTATTATTAAACGTCCGGCAACATTACAAATCATTGATCTCGCCGAAAGCAAACGCTTGGGTTGGGCTATCAACTTCTGATCAATGATTTACAAGTTTCAGGCAAACTCTGGAGCTGAATATTTTCCAAAATATTGTTTTCTTTATAAACCAACCCTTCCACAAACAACGCTTTTTCTATCGCTGTAAAACTGCCTGTCTGCCTGATGTCTTTCCGATTTCTGTCATGTCAAGTTTGATTGTTGGATATTGTTCACGCGTAAATTAGCAAGATGAGCCGTTTCAAAACAATTTCGTCAGAAGAAACCACAAAGAATACAAGAAAATCAATTCCGCAAAGTACCAATAACACGATATCATCAATAAAAGTAATCATTATTGTTGTTTATTTGTATATTGTGGTTTATTTGTATATTGTTGTTCATTTATATTGCCAAAGAACACTGGAACTATTTTTTCAATTGGATAATTTAATTTGTTTGGTTGATTGTTTTTACTACCCCAAGACAGATGTTTATAAAAAAAATCCATTAGTAATTTCTCACGAAAAACTGACATTAGACAAAATTGCCCGACCTATGTTCTCGCAATTCTTTCATATCAGTTTTTCTCGGCAAATGTTTTCCGTTAGCAAGAGAAATTTATCCGAAAAAAAGCTCAATTGTTTTTACTGTTGACAAAAATGTATTCTTTCATTTCGTTTTGTTTTTTCAATTTCTATCATCCATTTTATTTATTGCCCCAATTTCGTGAACTTATTGTAGACTAAAGCATATAGAGGATTCTAAAAATGACATAATATATGGAGTGTTTCATCTGAAATAACAAAGTATCTACTACTTTCTGATAAGTGGCAACACTGTATGGGTGAAAATATTTCAGACGGATAGGACATATTTGATTATTTATGGCCACAAATTTTCGAAATTATTCTGTTGTTTGGTTCCCCAGATACTTCTAATGTTCCATCCACCGTGAAACGACTTGTATGAATTGCGTTATTGATTTCAAAAATTAGAATCTTAAAAAAGTAGTGGTGTGCTATAATAACCTGCTGGACTAAAGAGACAAATCGAATGGATATATTTCATCACCAACATAAGCAAAACTTACTCAGATCCAAGAAATAGGGATACGTAATTTCAATAAAATGATAGCACGACTTTTTTCTTCATTCCAAAGCATCGTTGTACCTATGTTTATGAGCCTATTTTTATCTCGATGAGTACCAAGGCATTTCGAAGTATAGCAGATGAAAATTGAAACACCTTATGGATTGATGTGTCAAAAGGATAATTTTTAGAATCAAAAGCACAACCAACATTAGACATGTTACACACATAATTGAACATAATTTGATTGTTCAATAATGTTACAAGTTAATGAAAATAACGTGCTTACCCATTCCTGGACCAGCAGTTAACATGAGCTGAGGTTCTGGGATCATCATAGGTTTGTTCGTTTCTTCGGCTGCTTCATTCTGTCTTTCTGCATCAGATTGTTCTAATTTATCAACTTTAGTAGTCAACTCTCTCGTTACTTGAATGAGGTAGGGCATTGCGAAATCCATGATGTTGTGTTTCCATGACAACTCTAGGATTACATCAGGTCTGAGTAGGTCGTAGCACTGAAGAAGAAATGATACTGTCATTTTGTGACAATTTACGATGAACATGAGATCAATCACCGAATTCAGATCTACTGAATGAATACATGCTCATATCTTGCGATACTTGATGGCATATACCGGGTGAACAACTAAGAACGGCTGTTGGCCATATCTCAGCAACGAATAAGGATACAATGCATATCATTACACGATGTAATAGAGAAACTAAATTTCAACAGACCAACGAAAACCGTAACATGATAGCATTTCGCCAACGGAAGATATTAACTATCAAAGTTGGAAGAATGATAGATATGACAGCTGTTCTTAGTTGTTCACCCGGTACATTCAAGTCAAACATTGGCAAACAATAAGTACAACAATGCAATAATTGTTCACAACTCATTACCAAGTGAGTTAAGAATATAGATGATACAAGGATATTTAAAATCAATCTCAAACAATAACTGCCAAACAGTTGGATTGAAAAATATGTGGCATGATTTGATTACAAAGAATTGAAATGTAACAACTTTCATCCTAAGAAGAAGTACGAATCAGTTTCCACTTATTGGAATTCATTAGTTAACCTTTTATTATGATTTGTCGATATTTTTTCATGTATACCTATTATAATGGTTATTTAAACACTAAGTTATTAAAGAATACCAATATTTCCTAGGGACTAAGATTATAT
The DNA here is from genome assembly GCA_918026855.4 of Phaedon cochleariae. Taxonomy (NCBI): domain Eukaryota; kingdom Metazoa; phylum Arthropoda; class Insecta; order Coleoptera; family Chrysomelidae; genus Phaedon; species Phaedon cochleariae. Next base: position 18,676,196 of record OU896710.1, on the reverse strand, counting down.
CTCGAGGCACCAATAATAATTATAGTTCTGTGATACTGAGATTTAGACCTATTGTCACTATGAAAGCACTTTTTTTCATAATCAAAATCTAGCAGCCATGACCATAGTAGCATACGACAAGTCATTATTCATAAATACCTACTAGATTCGAGTGCAATTCCTGCGAATCTCGAATCAGAACAGCGAATTCGGGTTAATTAGTCATAGTTATACTTATTGATCCAGTCAACATTTTACAGTAGGAACAAACAAATCACTCAACATATAACATGAATTCGTCCACAGAAAATGGACACTTTTCTAAGATAAACATTTTAAGTTGTCTCTTGAACATTTTTTCAATTCCTGACTTCCTGAGACCCTCTGGTAGAACATTATACAACCTAAGCCCCAAGATGTCTGTAGCCGTATTTGTTAGGTTCAAACAAGCAAATGGGATATGGAATTTACTTTTATTATGAGTGAGGTAATCATGAACATCTGCATGACTGCATGACATTACTGTGTCGGTGACGCTCCATCATTGCATCTGATAATTCATACATTTTGTGAATATGATGTGCCACCCCATATTTTTATACCATAAAGGAGTCTAGACTGCACATCTCCAAAATAAAGAGTTAAATGGTTCTCTGTGTTCAACACTGTTTTCAAAGTTCTGATTTGATAGCATTTTTTATTCAATAGGGTTGCCAGGTCAGTACAGTGAGATTTAAATTCTAGGGTACTATCAAAGTTGATACCCAGAAAAACCGTTTTGTCTTTTCTTTTTATTTCCTCTTCTCAAATTGAAATTTCAATATTAGTTTGTTTAATATTCTGTTGTGTATGGAAGCTGATGTAACTTGTTCAAGAAGCATCAAAATAAAAAGAATTTCCACTTTCCAGCTAAAAAGATGTTCAATAGTTGTGTCAATTGTATGTTTGAGACCTTCATCTGTTTTATCATTGAATAGAAAGGTTGAGTCATCAGCATAGTGTGACAAATGTCTCCTTGAGAAGATCTGACAGCACTTTGATGTAAATAATAAAACAACACTGATCCTTGTGAAACTCAAATATTGTTATTCAAAGCTGATGACATATGTTTTTGTATTTATATCATTATGGTGATTGATTTTCACAATTTGATTTATGTCTGTTGATTATATTGCAATCATTTTATATCAATTATATATAATTTATCCAACAATACATTATTTGTAACACAACCAAAGGCTCGACTGAGGTCACAAATATTCTAATAGGTCTGTCCCCATCTTCAATTGCTTTCAGCACTTCTTAGTAAAATGAATGAATTGCAGTGTTTGTTGAATAGCCTGAGCCAAATCCGTGCTAAATACTGTCTGTAGGTTAATCGAGGAGGTGGTACATTCATTATTCCAAATTTTTTGGGATTTTCTCTCCTCGTTTCTATAAAATAAAAATATGAATATTATTTCAATATACGTGTAGTAAGGACAAATCAGATGATTTGCCCCAAAATGTCACTGCGTTTAAAGAATTTTCCTATCAGAGAGCCTAAAAGAAAAATTCACTAGCTTGTCAGTGACAATTTGTACTGAAAAATTTTTGGAGAAGAGAAATAAAGGTATATAGAAAAAAATATCAAATTTTCACTTATCTTTGGACGTTTCGGGACCGATTCTGCTCCCGTTTTCAACATGAAGAGATTTTTTCAATTGCGAAGTCGTATTATATGTCTTGAAAACTGAAAAGCTTCAAGACATATAATACGACTTCGCAATTGAAAAAATCTCTTCATGTTGGAAACGGGAGCAGAATCGGTCCCGAAACGTCCAAAGATAAGTGAAAATTTGATATTTTTTCTATATACCTTTATTTCTCTTCCCAAAAAAATTTTTCAATACAAATTGTCACTGACAAGCTAGTGAATTTTTCTTTTAGGCTCTCTGATAGGAAAATTCTTTAAACGCAGTGACATTTTGGGGCAAATCATCTGATTTGTCCTTACTACACGTATATTGAAATAATATTCATATTTTTATTTTATAGAAACGAGGAGAGAAAATCCCAAAAAATTTGGAATAACAAATCCGTGCTGATTTTTGCTTATAATATTATTGACACCAAGGCGGACAACTGTGCCAGCATACATATTCAAACATTTTTGCAATGATGGGAGAAACACTGACAGGTCGATTATTTGTCAAGTCAAGTTTGTTGCCTTTTTTGTGAATAGGTAATACTAGAGATGTTTTCAATTGAGTAGGAAAGATACCTTCTGAAAATGATACATTGATTAGATGTGTCAAGGTTCCGTTATTTGCATGAAAATCTTCTTTATCAATTATAACAGAGGTCGAGAAAACACACATTTCAAACTTTGAAAGGGAGTAAATAATGGTAGGTTCTATAGCTAGTGGTGGAAAAACACATATTATGTTTTTTGGCGTAACAGAGACAATCAATCATTTTTGTTATTGAAAAGCTCTTTTTTCGACAAATATATTGTGCTGATATATTTTTCAAATAAAGAAATTTGTATTTGTGTGTAAAAATTTATCATCAAATCGCGAAGCACTTTGGGATTAAGCCATCATCAGTGCCGAAAGCTCTTTGCGATTTGATAATAAAATATCCACCAGAAATATAAATTTCTTCATTTTATTAATAATTTTCGTTTATGCAGCATGTACAAATCTTCAAAATATGTTTCAGTTATTTTAATGTATGCTTTGTGGTGGATTGAAATGAGTTAACATATTTTTATTGTCCACCAGATCACGCTACTGAGACAGGAGCTCTTGCATGACATAAACGTCTTTCATATAATTTGGCATCAACTTTAGGATACCTTTTTCTCTGTATAAGTTGCGCGTAAAGTTTCACATTCAAAGTAAAAAACTCAAGCCCAAGCATAATTCGAATTTTTGTATTCATCTACATAGGACACACCACTATTTTCATACAATTTTCGAAAAACAGGCCATAGCATTCAGGGCTATCTAAAATCTAAATCTCAATAAATCAAAAGAACGTTATAGTGTCGGTTAATTGAGAATGAACCTTTTGAAAAAATCGCCCTAGCTTCTCAGGTAAGGCACAAGACGTTTGATACTGAATTGAAGCTTGTTTTCCACAAATATTCATCTGTAATACCACAAATGTATTTTGCCAGAAATATTCGGCGATTGTTACAACAGCTTGTTGCCTATTGTTTTCCGGAATGACATTCAACTGTCGACCCGTAGGCGAGAAGTTCTGGAACAAGATTGGGAAATTAAAGCAGCAAGCTGGAGTACGACAATCGACGAATATTTCCAGGAAAATAGAAGTTGTATGAAGGCGGTTAGTACTTGGATGGGTGACTATTCGGGGTAGTTGACACATCGTGAAGTAACATATCATAGGTAAAAATATGTAATATTTCTAGTGTATGAGTATGATGTACACTTTTTCCTTTCGTTTATAAGCTGATGTTTAAATAGCATAAGAAAAATCATCATCCAATTTTCAAGATTTTGGTAGTACATTTGGAGATATAAAAATTTGAAAAAACGATGATAAAGTGTGTTGTTTCATCACACATTTATTGAAATTTTGTTAATCCAGATCTAGATCGTTTGACTAGTATATCAGTCAGTGCTGCAGTAGTGAAAAGAGAACATGTGTAGCAAATATGAGTGAAATATACTAATAGGTTGTTCTTTAGTTATGACCTTGGACCGGAATGAACAAAATTAATGAAATACCCTATATCAGGGTTATGAAGACTCTAAGACTGTAAGAGTGAAATATATGGTAAACTCTGGACCACAATAACTATTCCCTATTAGTTGAATGTGAAACATTAACCCCAAGAACTATCAATAATGTAAATAGACAAATTCGATATTCTACGGAAATTAACTTAACAAAAATATTTATTCAACTTGTACGCTTACCTGATATAGACAAGCCGAGAAACAATCATATGCTTTCCTCTCAAGGAACCACGCTAAAAGTTCTTCAGCCAGTTCTTGATTCCTAGATTCAGCAGTGTATTCCATTGCATCTTTGAATAGTCTGTCTTTTTTGCACAATTCCACACTTTGTTTCCATCTGTTATTTCCTTTGTATAAATATGCTGCAATTCGTCTGAATTCGGTCAACTCGTGCTTCTCCAATTTTTGCGCCAATCCGATATTGTCGAAGTTATCAAAGGCATCGATCGACGTTCTCAAACCCTGTTAGAATCGAAATTTTAGTAATCAATTAATATGACAAAGTGGAAAATCGAATACCTGGAAATCTTCTTCCTCTATCAATAGAGAATTGAGAGCCTCATTGATTGCTTTGTTATTCAAGTTCTGAACAGAGCGAAGGTACGACTTGACAAGTTGCAGATGTCCAGTTTTGGTGAAGAAGGAAACAGCCCTAGAAATTTCGAAACAATTAGAATTCAAACATTCCTAACACTGTCAATAAAATGGAAGTTGCACGTGGAAAAAAATCAAGTAGTCAAATTTGAAATTCACATACAAAATGTCCTCCAGAGTTCCGAAATATTTGCAAGGAGTAGGTTTCTGTACTTATTCCAGCATGTAACTCGAAAACTATGTTGAAAAGTTGAATTAACAATAATTCTGAATGTTGCCTTAAAAATATAATTTTTCTAGGACTATAACACAAAATCGCTCTTGTTTTACTGTGCTCCATACATCAATGAGATACTTTGTATGTCATCAATTTTAATTCCGTATCTGATATCACAATTACTCCATTGTGTTACTATTTCAAAAAAATCTCATCGCTCATGTAATGTCAAATTTCAAACAATGACAGCTCTGTCTACTAGATAAGCATTACTTGATAGAAAATCAGATGGCTGTTATCTATTACTTCAATAGAAAAATTCGCAGGGAATGCTAATTTCCCACTATCGGTCCGTGCTCGTTAAACAGACTTATAAATGAGGAGCAACAGAAAATTGCAAAAATAACGTTCTTCGTCGGTTTTTCGCAGATAGTTCATAATCTACGTATTTCTCTACGCATTTCTCTAAGCATCTCGGCCCACGTCGATAATCAACGATATACATAATATACTACTATGAATCTATATTCTTCAGCAGATGCTAACATAGCTAGAAAACGACATATCGAGGAGTAAAAAAATCGGTTTGTCGAGTGAAGATGCGCTCTAATTGAATTTATATTGTTTTCTTACCTAGTGTGATCCATTCTTGGGGCAAGCACCAACAACAAATCGTTCAATAACAAAGGTTTGTAGTCCAGATAGAACTGAATTGCCCTATAATATAATTCGATGTTTGCTACTTTCGTTATGATGTCTTTGAAGTGTCCTTCACGCCACGCTTCAGTTGGATGTGTCATCATCGCCAATACTGCATTGTCGTATTCTTCATATTTATCAAATAAGAATACCAGTTCTGCCCACAAGTGTGCCTATAAGAGTTATTGACTATTAAATAATTCTCGAATATTTCCGAATGTATGTTCATAAAATATATTTGTGTTTTTGCTACTCTTTCAAAAAATCTTCAACATCCTTGGTATGTTTTGATTTTCATTAGAATAATATATAGGGTGTGTCAGTTTTTTTGAAGCAGGACTTCCAACAGCTCGATTATGCAAATTTGAGATGAAAATATATGTTATGCATAGGAACCCCTTTCCCGATATACAGGCGGTGTGAAATGTTCATTTTCATAATCGTATAAAGCTGATATTATACCAGATATCGATATTACTTTTCAACCTCCGGAATATTTTTTAATGTAGAAAAATTTTAAAAATTGTGTAGGTGTCAGACAAACTCGAGATTAATACTTGTAAGCCATCTTAAATTTGTCAGAACCATCAAACTATCGAAACAACAGTATACAATTAAGGAGAACCATGACAACGTTTTTAATGTTAAACAGTAACAAATTTTGAATATTTTAAGATTATTTGGCGCATAGAATATTTATGCGCTAAGGGAAATACAAAAAGTAAATGAAGCGAATGTTCAAATGGACCTCCATTTTCTTCTGATCATGAACTGTCGCACGTTTTGGAAGATGCCTGGAGTATTCTGGATTACTATGCCTGCTGCTAAGATTCTAGCAGTTAAATCTTTTATAGATTCTACTGGTGTAGGAAAGACTATGGATCTGAGGTACCCCCAAAGGAAAAAATCTAGTGGAGTTAAATCGGGAGAACGTGCAGGCCAATGAACGGGACCATATCTACCTATACATTGACCAAGGAAATTCAGGTCAAGAAACTGACGAACTGTACGCTAGGAATGGGCCGGTGCTTCGTCGTGCTGATACCGCATTCTTTGACGGACTAAGATAGGCATTTCTTCAAGTGAAACAGGTATTACTTCATCTCGAAATATTCTGTGGGACTGTCTATCCAAACGAGGAGGAAGAAGATATGGTCCCACAATATGATTTTCGACAATACCTGCCCAAATATTGACAGAAAACTTCTGTTGGTAGACATTTCGGAACATACCATGATGATTTTCTTAATTTCATAAATGGCTATTCCTGCTATTGAAATATTCATCTCTTGGTAAACATGCCTCATCGATGAATAATACATATCGAGGAGTCATTTGCTTCCTGGTATTTCCCAAAAAACCATTCACAAAATACCCTACAGGGACCATAATTACCAGCATTTAGGGCCATCACCTTCTGTAAGTGGAAAGGATACAATTGTTGTTCACCTGCTACTGGAATACTTAGTTACAGGGCGAACAATTTGGGCAAATTTTTTGATGCCGGGTTTTTTATGCCGGTGAGAAGATATGTGGCGTAAATTCGACCAGTGTATACAACCTCATTGAATATGAAGAAATTATAAAGTACAGTTGTAATTGTAAAGTTGCATCATATTGATACCATTTTATAAGTACCATGTATTAGATTTGTCAAAAAGGAAGACATTAGGGCGATGCTTGAAGAAAAACTGAAATTTTATAAAAATCTAAATGCTCACTTGTTCTGCAGCTCTTAGCACTTTCGGAATGTTTACTCTCGACCAAAATAGTTCTAAGTGTTCCCTCATTTTTGCAGGCTTGTATTTAGAATATAGTATAGCCAATTCAGTGAACATTCCCATATGGGCTCTCTCTAAGCCTAAGGCAGCTTCTAGAAGTCCAATTAGTTCTTCAAAGTATCCTGAAAGATTTAAAAAAGTAGTAACCACTTATCTGACAAAATGTGCAGTAATTGTGAAATTAAGTTTGAGTGTTTCTCAACTTGGCCTCTGAAAATGACACTACGTAATACATTCTTAATATCTGATCACAAAGAAACAAATGATAGGATCGCTCAATGCTTAATTCACCAGTGAATAGCAAAATTCAAGAATGAGGGAAATTGCTCATCAGACGACTTTTGCTGTTCTTGCCATCAAATCCAATTTTTGACTCTTCACAGCCTTTTTTTCAATAATTCACTGTCATACCACTGACCACGTAATATGTGTCAAAATCGATTTTAAGGTATCGGGCATGCAAAATAGATCCCCGAGAAAAATTGTTCGACACTAGATAACATTTTTTTCCATTTCTTACGGACTATCGCAATGTGTGATTTACAGCGTGTCTCACTTTATACCAGTCCCAATTTGGTAAGAATAGCACAACAAACAACTGATATACAGAAGGGGGTCCGTGCAGGAGGTTTGTTGAAAGTGAGACACACTGTATATTAGACTGCATCCTCAACTGTTTCAGATTCAAAACAATCTTCATGAGTGCAATACTATATGCAAATAATTCAACAAAAATCAACAATTTCAAAACTTCGAATATTGAAAATTCATCAATCTTAAAACTGTGTTACACCTTACAATACACCCTAGCAGGCAACCTGAAAAACTTGGACGGCTACATGTTTAAATCGCAGGTAAAATGTTTTCAGCATGAAACATTGCTTTTATTCTATTGAGGAATTAATTTAGTATAAAAATTAGTAGGTGTCCCATAATTTCATAATTTAAATGTTATTTTAAAAATCAATTTTTTACTTGTCATTTTTCAACTATTCACATACACCAACTTTGTTCTATATATTATACAGTCTGTCCAAGATAAGGTTGAACAGCATGGGGATCTCGAAAACGGTAAGAGATACGAAATCGGTTAAATGGGGAAAAAGTTGCGCATTCGGAGGCTCATATCAAGAGCCTTCAAAAATTTTGAAAATTATTTTTAGTTTTTGAGTTATATCGAAAAAAGTGAATTTTTGGAATTTCTATTTTATTTTTTTTTCTCCGTTATTATTAGAGATACAGCAAAACTGAGAATACTTTTTCATAGCAACTTTTGATGACGGTCAACGTGGTGATACCGATTTTTTCATGCGACGTTTCGTATTCGTGGAACCATCATCAACTTTTGTTTTTTAAATACGGTCCTGATAATTTTTTCACAGATTCTAAAAGGTTTTTTTATTCTGAATTCAACCATGTATTATGCAAGGTGGTTCATTTGTGTTTCGACCTATTTTTGGCCATCATCAATGTTTTTTCGAAACTCCAAAGGAAAAATGCCATCAGTTCCACTTAGTTTGAAGGAAAATTAGTCAACACACTAATACCTCATCAACTGGTTTCAATCAACAACCCATTTCATTTTGCAGAAACAAAAATTCCATCCATACAAATTCAGAATATGTCAAGCGCTAAAACCAGGCGATGACGAAAGGCGCAAGACATTCTGTGAGTGGTATACCAGGAAATGTCAAAATTTTGCAGATTTCTTTCGAACAATCATCTGGACTGATGAAAGCATGGTCACTAATCATGGTAGCTTCGATAGAAAAAATACACATTATTGTTCACGAGAAAATGAACATTTATACATTACAGCGAGACACCAACACCATTTCGGCTTTAGTATGTGGGTTGCAATATTTGGTACACGAATTATTGTTCCTTCTATTTACCATGAAACACAGACTTCCGAACGTTATAGAAATTCGCTTGAGAATCATCTTGAGGAAGCTCTGGATGATTTACCGATTGCGGAAGTTCAGAACTCTGTTGGTTTCAACCGGTACATAATTCCAGAGAAGTCCGTGCGTTTTTATCCCTTGGCCGGCGCGGTCGCCTGATTTGACACAGCTGGATTTTTTTCTTAGGGGATATATCGAACTTTGTACACGCAAATAACTTTGAGGATGAAGAAGAACTAAGGGACAGTGTCTTCGAAGCATTCAATAGAATAACCCCAGAAATGCTTAGCAATGTCTTAGAAACAACTGTGAGAAGAGGATATCTTTGTTCAGAAAATGATGGTTATCATTTTGAACATTTGTTATGAATGTCTCTGTAGGTATTGTCAAAGTTAAGTTGTTAAAGTAATTCGTGTAAGAATTCATCAACAATTTTAAAGGCTGCATTGATCGAATGATGTAGTGAAATATTTTTTATTCACTTTTCAGTATTGAATAACTGATCCATCAAGTTTGACACTAAATGGTAAGAAATAAGTGGAACTGATGTCTTTTTTTCTTTTGGAAGTTCGAAAAAACATTGATGATGGATAGAAATAGGTCGAAACACATTCGAATCACCTTGTATAGTACATTGTTGAATTCAGAATAAAAAAACCTTTTAGAATCTGTGAAAAAATTATCAGGACCGTATTTAAAAAACAAAAGTTGATGATGGTTCCACGAATACGAAACGTCGCATAACAAAATCGGTATCACCACGTTAAACCTCATCAAAAGTTGCAATGAAAAAGTATTTTCAGTTTTTCTGTATCTCTGATAATAACGGAGAAAAAAAATAAAATAGAAATTCCAAAAATTCACTTTTTTCGATATAACTCAAAAACTAAAAATAATTTTCAAAATTTTCGAAGGCTCTTGATATGAGCCTCTGAATGCGCAACTTTTTCCCCATTTAAGCGACTTCGTATCTCCTACCGTTTCCGAGATCCCCATGCTGTTCAACCTTATCTTGGACAGACTGTATATTGTATTTCCCATTTGATGTATTTTTCACCTCATATTTTAGTGACCGTCAACTTCCAATTTTTTCAAAGCCAACAAATTATTCTATTTATCAGTGTTCAAATAAAATTCGTAAACAAATAAAGTCGTTGGCTGTGAACTCAGTTCTTCGCGTTTTGGGAAGACGTAGACACCAATAATGATGACATATAATATTCTTCTACATAATAGTTGCGGCGCACGTTGTGATCGTGATAAGTAGGACAACCTGCATACAAAACGATCTGGATGTTTGATATTCACCTCTGTCCTGATAATAGTTGATCAAATCCTGCAACTCATCGGCATGGACCACAATGTGCATCCCGCACATCTGAGCCAATCTGAATTCTTCAGCATCGACGCAAGCGAAGCAAACTTCTTTCCAAGTTCTGGTGCTGTTAGCTTTACGCGCACTATCTACAGCTCCTTGGAACTCTTTCAGATGCACCAAAGTGATGGCCAAACGGGCAAAGTTCGATACATTGTTGTACAATAATTTGGCAGCGTCATACATTTTGTCTTCAAAGCACCTGAAAATGGATTTTATTCGTATTAACGGCTCTAGTAAAAATGAAATGTAACTTTCATCAGGAATAACATTTTCTGATAAATGAATAATAAAAATGTTACAAATTCTAGCCTAGTAGTAACCACATAAAATAACCTTTCATATCGTGTTTATTGAATAAGCTAGAATAATACCAACAAATTGAGTGTATCAACTTTCAATAGATATGAATCTGATTTGATTGGAACATGCCATTGTTCAGAATTGATTATTCAAAATTCAGAATAAAATTGCATGAAAATATAGATAAAAACCGATGTGGACAATTCAAAGATTTAATAACCTTAATTTTGGAAGCCGAAGAACAGTCTTCTAAAGAAATATAGACAAGGATACCTGAAAACAATAAGTGGATAACAAATGCAATTATTCTTGAAATTGAAATTAGTGATCTGAAAATTTCAAACAAAACAGAAATACTATTCAACTTCTCACTGAAGATAAAATTCAGACAAATAATGTTAGTGCCATGGAAGAGAGAGCAAAAATAGGATATATCAATAAAAAATTTGAGGAATCAAAAGGTAATAAAAAAAGGGATACTGTTTGAGAAATAAATCCAAATATTATGAAAGAACAGATAGAAATATCTGAGATAATGAATTTACACTTTTCAAGTATTGGTGAGAATTTCATAATAATAAACCAATCATCAATATGCCACCAAATAAAAATGATTCAACAATACTTCTGATACAAACTGATGAATCTGAAATATTAAACATAAACAGACCCTTCAGTGCGGTACGATTTTTATTTAATGAATCAAACTTCCTAGACACCATGATTAATACTGATTGTCGGTGTCATCAGTTTGAAAAAAAAATATTTTGATAAAATTTTCACATTTTTTTAGATTTGAAAAATATTCAGTTTCCTGTACATATTCTCGATATCGTTTAAAATATGTCAATGCTAGTCTCACAATTATTTGCGGCGGTAACTATACAGGGTGTTACAAATTTGATCCTCACCATTGGGGTTCCGGAAACTATGAGATACGAAAAAATTGGAGCAAAGTTGCGCATTTACCTAATTAACAATATGCTGTTTAGAATGTTTCGAAATTCCAAGAATATCCGGAGATATCCTGAAAAAACCGAAATTATGGCAAATTGATTTTATTTTTTTCTGGCTCTTATTTATTGTAGAATTTCAAAATAAACTGCACTTTTCCATTGCCATTTCTTCTCTAGAACATGATGGTGCTTTGAGAAATTGTTAACTGACTTTTCATCTCCAAGCAAGCATCATCAAGTTTATTTTTTCCAGTGGGCGCCATATTGGACTTTTTCTGTTATGAATAGAACTTGTTATTCTTTTTTCAATGGTGTGTCACAATTTGTCATTCTTTTCGGAAATATGGGAGATATTTAAAAAAAATTATCATAGAATTTGAGTTTGATGTTTCGGGAGGATTCTTTCACTACCTGTCCGTCTAAAACGTTCAAATGGGCAAAAGTGAAGTATTTTTTATGGGCATTCAGAATCTAGTACGAGAAAATGCAAAAAAGCGTGGTGAACCTGAAAGTTTTATGGTATTTTATTTTTCTAAATGGTAGAGCTCTTTCTTCTGATTTCAAATATATATACCTTATTGAGGTTATCTTCTGTCAGTTTTTGAAAAATAGAGATTTCTTTTTATAGATCTAAGGCAGGTGTTGAATGCCAGACGACATTGCTGTGATTTCTGGCATTCTACAGCGGCCTTAACTATATTTTTGGAAAACTGACAAAGATAATCTCATAAAAGAATATATATCTGAAATCAGAAGAAAGAGCTCTACCGATCAGGGATATGAAATACAGGGTGTTCCATTTAAAAAATAGTAATGCAAAATTTTTAGGTTTGATATTGAACTTTGCATTTTATCTCTCGAAAATGAAGCGTTTCCGGACATATATGTTCTAGAGAACTTTTTTCATAAATAGTCACAAACAACCACACCCTGAATTCTAAACATCTAATAAAGAAACACCAGGAACTGAAACTTAGTTGAAATAAATTTATAGGGTGTACTTATCATATAGAATAAACGGATTATTTGTTTTCGTATTTCTGAATGATTCCCAAACTTTTGATAAACAAATTCATTTGTTACATAAATATTTTTGAAGCAACCATACCTGTCACCAATTTTTTGTATATCTGCATGATTAGGTCCACTGATAAACTCTTCTAAATCAGCAAGTCGACCGGTTTTGGCATACGAATAAATCAATTCGGATTCTATGTAACTTTCTCTGGCCTTCTTCCTTGCCATTTGAAGATAACGGACCAAATCTTCCCAACTATTATTTCTTGAGGCAGTTTCAACAACATCCATGTACGCAGAGGGATCATCTGCTTTGATGTAAGAGTCAATGGCTTCCTTGACCATACCCTGATTAAGCTGTGCCTTGGCAAGCTGACTCCATACCGCTGGCTCATTGCACCTTTCTAAAAAACATTCCTCAATTAGAATTTTCCCTGGCTGACAGTGACATGTTCTATCATACAGGTGTAATAGAGAGATACAGAGATAAACTACAAGTCACCTATCTATAATGACTTATTTCCTAAAGAACAAAATGTGGTGCTTTGAGTAGTATTTATATGTACAGTGAATGCCAGTAAACGAGCGAAGTTAATAAGTTGGCCAATTCACAGATACCAGGGTGGAAAGTTAGACAAAAATAGGGCTAACTTTACTCAAACACTAATGATTGATTTTCATATACAGGGTGTCCCTAGACCAGTGGGACAGTTGAATATCTCCTGAACCAATAGGAATTTTCAAAATATTATGATTTCACATCATATCGCATTATGATTGCTAACTTCAGGAATGACTATATTTTATACGAGGTGCGCAAGAAAGGCTCACAAAATCGAACATCAATTTTTTCAAATGGAACACCCTGTATTTCATTGCATTTTTATATTCTCCCTGAAGAGCTGAATTCACCGACCTAGAACACTTAGGGTCTAGCGGGAATTATTTCCGAGATATAGGGTGTGGAAAATCGAGATTTTTCATTTTTGTGAATTTTTTGTGTCGAAACTATTCATTATTGGTCAAAACGGCTTACATGTCCATGTCTCAACTTCTGATTTACTATTTACTCGTATTTAATTGAAACAAATACAGGGTGGTGTAGAATTAACAGTTTCAGTCAGAATTCGAGTAAATAGTAAATCAAAAGTTAAGATATAGACATGTAAGCCGTTATGACCAATGATGAATAGTTTCGACACAAAAAATTCCCAGAAATGAAAAATCGCGATTTTCCACACCCTATATCTCGGAAATCATTCTTGCTAGACCCCAAGTGTGCTAGGTCGTTGAACTCAGCTCTTCAAGGAGAATATGAAAATGCAATGGAATACAGGGTGTTCCATTTGAAAAAATTGATGTTCGATTTTGTGAGCCTTTCTTGCGCCCCTCGTATAAAATATAGTCATTCCTGAAGTTAGCACTTATAATGCGATATGATGTGAAATTATAATATTTTGAAAATTCCTATTGGTTCAGAAGATATTTAACTGTCCCACTGGTCTAGGGACACCCTGTATATAAAATATTATTATAAAATGAAATTGAACACTGCCAGACACTGTTCGCCGGCCATAACTTCCGCCAGACGCTTTGAAGCTCACCATGAAATTGTAACTGTACTTATATTTTTTTGCATAGTATATGTTATTCAGGGGACTATTTCAATTATATTGTTACGTTATTCGTGTGCACAAGTGAATACTGACACTATTCATTTCGACAGGATTGATTCAATTTATCAGTACTATTTATGTAAAACGATTTATAACACGCGGTATACGACTCTGACACTGATTGATAACTAACTGAATGACAGCTGCTCTCCGGTTCGTCTTCACTAGAGTCACTGGATGGTATTATAGCGTTTTCCACTCGCCGATTTACAGAGCGCACTAGCACTGAGCAAGTACAAGTGGCACTGGCTCGGTTCTTCCATAAAGTGCGGTTTCAGCACAGAGCAGTGGAATAGAAATAGAAAGTTAGTGCGACCTCTTTGTCATCAGAAATGTCAGATTAATTGTTTTGTCAATCAAAAAGTTGAATTATTAAGTACATTTGGTTCCGTTGGAGCACAGGAAGGATTCATCTACCTTTTAATGTGGTTTCCCTGTGAACACTGCCAGAAACCAGCCAGAAACAGTCTTATATATGAATGTTTATTGTCAATGATGTTCAATTGAATCATTCGACAATAGGGATGTAGCATTGAAGTGTCCTTCACGAAGTTGATATTTTTCATCATTACTGAATCAACAATCAAATATGTTTAATACCTTCACATCTGAATAGCTTTCTTCAACTTTTAGGTAATTTTGAATCTTCCGTAAACGCTGTTTCGTAACTAAGTACTTCTGTATCTCAATTATCATTTCTTCATCATCACTTGTATATATAGTTCCGGAAATCATTGTAATAATAGTGATACATTCATAATTATTCAAATTCCAAACATTTTCCCACTCGTAAGTCAAATATTTGAGGTTATGTGTATCGCACCGTCGTACAAGCACAGTTCTGAAAACTCGAACTCTGAGCGGGCATCGAGCAAGTTTGAAAGCCAGTGGAAATCGTTTCTCGACAAGAGTTCGCTCATGAAATCCTCAGTGGACCACGCAAAACGAACTCAGTGCCGAAAAAGTTCGAGCTAGTGCGACGAGTGGAAAACGCTATTAGTTTGATAAGAGTTCGGACACAGAAATGACAACTGTTAGGGTTTTTGAATGTTTAGATTCATTAAGTTACACACCTTGCATTGTGACAATAGCACCATAGTCGTCCCGCGCTTTTTATTCAAAATAATTGTTTGAATTTGACAGTAAATTTTATGAACGTCAGATTTGAAATAAAATGTTATAATTATACTTTCGAGAAAAAAGCAGCTATGGAAATCAGTTGCTGTGTAATAAATTGTGCCAAATCTGATAAAAATGGATATCATTTATTCAATTTTCCAAAACAAATATCAACCATTCGCTTATAGAAGGAAGATATGAAACGGCCTGGGTGGAAAATCAATTTCAAGACGATCGAAATTTGTGAGGTACTCATTAAAATTAGCTTCTTATAACAGCATCTGATCACAGAATGAAACTATATTTTAGGTCCAGTTTCGAACAGAAGATTTCAAAATCTGTTTGAGAGAATCTGCTATTCCATCAATTTACAAAGCAGACGATTTCAAAATTCCATTATTATCATCACACAAAAACAGAACAAAATAATCATGGAAAGAGGAAATGACCGTAAAATTACATAATGAAATTGGAAATTTGAAAACAAAACTAAGAAAAGCAAGGAAACTACAACGTGATATATTATTGAATGGCGTTTTTGATGCCGATCAAATTCAAAATTCAACAGTGAAAAGTGAATAATTATTTATGTATCAAGGGAACGCTGGAGGTTATCGTTTTGGGGATATTTTCTGTATCGATCCATGTTACTTAGATGCTTAGCTCCTAGGGCGCTAAGTGAAGTTGCTGAGAACTTTTCAGAAAAATGTGTTTGGTATATCGATCCATGTTACTTAGATGCTTAGCTTCTAAGGCGCTGAGTGAAGTTGCTGAGAACTTTACAGAAAAATGTATTTGGTAGGTCTCGTCAAAATAAACTACATTTTTACAAGGAAATGTTTATCGAAAAATGATTTGTTCTCTGTGTTTCAACACCCTGTATCTCCGAAATGAAACATTTCCGGACACAAGCTTATATATAGACTTTATTTCTTAAAATTGTCTCAGGAATACTTCACTTGAACGTATTTATGTTACTTCCTGTATATTGAGAATAACTACCTTTAATTAAATATTGATAACTTCATGTTTTATACTTATCACTGGAGTACAGTTTGACATACAATAAGGATTTATAGCTATAAGTTTATCCATATGTGTATATTTTCTAATATTAAAACGTTGGTACATGCATTCTTCTCATTTATATAACAGTTGTTCTGCTAGAAGTGTATCACTATAAATTGAAGTGGGTGTTTGTACCCTATATCCATTGTCCATCTACGGCTATGATTGATTTGACAGAAAATATAACCTCTAAAATCGTATTTGACAATCAGGCGCTTCTAGGGAAATTGGAAAGACAAAGAGCAAAATATATGTCTTATTCTTTTATTCACTCAAACCATTGTATTATAGAAAATAGAAAAGGACAAAAGTTCAGCTGTGTCCGAACTCTTATCAAACTAATACCATCCAGTGACTCTAGTCTTCACAAACTGATCGAAGAAAATCTAAGGATGTTTTAAAATACAGGGTGATCCACGGTCGCTGGCCTATTAGAAGTATCTGGAGAACGAAAAGACAGAACATTCTGAAAATTCGGATGTTTTGATAATTGAACATTCTCTATCCGTCTAAAATATTTTCATCGATACAGTATTATTGCTACTTCTATCAGAAACAACTAGCAACTTTGTTATTTCAAACAGAACACCCTGTATTTTATTGCATTTAGATTTTTCCTGATGAGCTGAATTCATCTATGCAAGGTTTTTCCCAGTTTATTCAAATTACCTTTATGTTTATTCCAATGTATATTTTGTAAACGTTTTTGAATAAACTTATATTATTATTATTATTATTATCACACTTGGGGTCTAGCAGAAATGATTACAGAGATATGGGGTGTTCAAAATCGAGATTTTTCAATTTTGGGATTTTTTGTCTTGAAACTTCATTATCGATTGAAATGGCTCACATGTCCCTATCTTAGCTTTTGATTCACTATCTACTGGAATTCGCCTGATTTTCCAATTATTCTTTCTAATTTTTGAAAATTTTTCAAAAAACTCATGGAATATGTTGTTTTTTTTTTCTTTCAGAAGTATTTCCACATACGTTAATCACACATTTTTATCCTGGCTTTTCTGCTTTCAACGGGGCTCTCCATTTGTCAATTACAAAAAGATTCGATACCGATTTAATTGAAAGTTGGAAATTCGAATTTGAACTGACATTTTCTTGACATGAAAACACTGAAAGTGACAAAACTTTGGCATTTTGTTAAACGCTACCAACACCGAAAAACAATATGTCAAAAACAACGGTCATCGTAAAATGGTCTATTTCTCATTGAAGTTTATTCCAATAATTTCTGAAATCATAGATTCTTGATACTAGCGATGATAAAGAAATTATGACTGAAATGCAGAAGTACTTCGTTACGAAACATCATTTACCAAAAATTCAAAATTACGTAAAAGTTATGGAAACCTATTCAGATGTGCAGGTATTGCAAACATGCAATTGATGATTCAGTAATGATGAAAAATACCAACTTCGTAAACAACACTTCATTGACAATAAAATCGACTGTTGCTGGCAGTGTGTTCACAGATAAATCACAAGTGGATGGATCTATTTCATATGGACCAGTGAAACAAAGGCATCTTAAGCGAAACCAAATGTACTATCAATAATTCAACTTTTTGATTGACAAAACATTTTTTCTGACTTTTCTGACAAGTACCCAAAGGTCGCACAACTCTCGATTTCTATTCCACTGCCCTGTGCTGGAACCGCACTACATGGAAAAACCGAGCCAGTGCCACTTGCGCTCTGTAAATCGGCGAGTGACAAAACGATATGAGAATGATGACAATTCGGAAATGTCATTGATGACAAGCGTGCCCTATCATTTCAAAGGCCGTGAAATGAGACGTTAAATGGTCCAACAGTTATGAGCCTCAGATTGGACAGGTGCATCACATCGTCAAAGAATAACATTTTCGTTGAAGCTTCTTTGATGTAGTTCCAATGAACAACTTTATTTGAATAACATTAACAACAGAATGAAAATGAAATGATAATATGATTTACTAACGTGTTCAAGTCAAGTTGGAACCACACAATATCATAGTTACTTCAATCTGGATTTTCTTTAGATACTACTTATGACAAGAAACAACGAACAATTTCATTCACGAAGTGACCCAATTATATTAATACTATTTCAGTACCTATTCTTAGCATCATAATCTGTTTTCCACTAACCAAACCAAACCAGTTATAACGCATCTACACGTGTAGTGGTTATGTAAGCATCTTCAGGTGGATATCAAAACTGATTAAATTTGTAGTATACTTATTTGTAAGCGTACTAAATACGGCATCAAAATAGTACGCCTGCTTTCGTGAGATTCAATTTCTTGAATCTTGTCGACGGCACACTTAATTCTATTTTCCTTATAACCTATGATCAATTATTTTTTTGAAGCAAAATTTAGATATATATTATTTCCTCAACTCAATTTATCTTCAAAATTGATACATTTACACAATACGGTTTCACAACTAAACATAGGCAAGGCGGCTCGAAATCTTGATTACTGGTACTGGACCCTTCCATTTCTGAGGGCTCGAAATCTTGATTACTGGTACTGGACCCTTCCATTTCTGAGGTATTTTATTGTATAGTCATAAGACTTTGTTATCTGAGATATTGAGGTATGATGCCACTTGGGTATTACTCAAATTGGCCCAAGGATCAATATTAGTTCCATGTCTGATTTTAGTATTTTATTATGACCTGATTTCGATTGAAATATCAGAATTACTAATATACTTCAGCAGATCTCGTTTATCGAGAACAACAATAAGGAAGTTCTTTGTATCTTCTGAATTCATCAGAATGTTGAAAGTCGCCTATGATTCAAAATTCTTCAAATTAATGTCATCATTGTAGTGCAAATTTTGGTAGTTGCATTTTGAAATGTTGCCATTATAACGTATTTTTTCGGAAATCAACTTGACATTTTTTCAAATTAGCACCTGGAAAGAGTAACTGAAATAATTCTAGCTCTAGGGGAATAATAAACGAAAATATCCTTTTTCTGTAAACGGCTCAAAAGTTCCAAAATTAACTCCTGAAGTTGACGTTTTTTTTATTGACACAAAAATAGTAGATTGTTTTATTAGGATCAAAAGTGACACTTTGTTTGACAAGCGAATTTCGCATTTGCGAGGCGGAGCGTTTAGCGATGCCGAGCGAAAGCAAAATTTGCGAGTCGAACAAAGTCACTTTTGATCCGAATGAAACATGCTATTTTTTCTGCAACCGAAACAATAAACTCAAATAAACATGAAGTAACCACCAATGCCGTGCCACTATGTATGCAATGCAACAAATATTGACAAATAATCCATGTGGTGAGAATATTCTACCTGCATTAACAGCAGGTTAGGTTTTCAAGGATGTTGGAATTGAAGTTCCAATATAAATACAACCACAGAGTGATATATTTGTGTTTGTGCATGGACCAGGTGCTCTAATGGCAAATACCGCGCCAGTGCCAGCTATAGGAACAAGACGTGGAAAATGTTAGGTTATCAACAATGATAATAGTTAGTGATTATTTATTCCTCTCCATACTACACTGTGTTTGACTTGATAATCAAATGGAGCTGAACAATATCGTTGTTTGAGTCAAAAAAACTATTGCTTGCCGTGATTATTCAATAACAAGTTATCCATCCCGAGAATTATGAATGAAATACAGATCAAGCAAGTATTTGAATCTTGAAGGTTGAAGGCTTCCCTGATCAAAACAAAAATACTTATCAGAGATGTTTATAATTCCAATACTAAACTATAACAAGGTGTATTTATATCTCCAGCATGGGTATGAAATGCCAAATCTGCTGAAATCGGAAACAAATCAGGTATAAGTCTCAACCCAAATAACCAACCGTCACAATGTTGTTTATTCTTGATGACC
This sequence comes from Phaedon cochleariae, assembly GCA_918026855.4. Lineage (NCBI taxonomy): Eukaryota > Metazoa > Arthropoda > Insecta > Coleoptera > Chrysomelidae > Phaedon > Phaedon cochleariae. The sequence continues at coordinate 18,655,887 of OU896710.1, read as the reverse complement.
TCCAGTAGGTACATTCTTTTTAGTTACTAGGAGCTAAAGTTCAACTTTAGCTCCTAGGAACTAAAATTCAACTTTAGCTCCTAGGAACTAGATATGTTGCCTAGCAACATATCTATTTTTGTGTCAGTAATAGAAACGTCAATTTAAGAGCTAATTTTGGTATCAAAATGGAGGACTTTTGTGTCGGTTGCAGAAAAAATTATTAGTATGTGTGATGCAATGCAACACTTTTAGTGTCTAAGAGCTAAAGTTGAATTTCAACTCCTAGGAACTGAAAACTAGTCGGATGACATCTGATATGATAGCTGCTATGACACTGACATGCTCAAGTGACTCAAAATAGTAATATTTTCACGTAAATATGTTATTAGGTATCAATTATTTCGATTGCAGAAAAATAGCATGTTTCATTCGGATCAAAAGTGACTCTGTTTGACTCGCTATGCCAACGTACCAGAGTAAAATCTCATGAGATGTTTCACAGTTATGAAGCAAAAACGATTTGAAAATTGTAGCTTCAGAGCCGTCTAGCGCCCAAACTGAGCAACTTTGTACTGAGGTGATTTTGCTTGTATGGAATGGTTTCGGTCTATGGAATTTGTTGTAATTTTCTGTAAAGACCTTCTAGGGTGCGTTCGATAATTTTGAATTGGAGCATGCCAATGAACAAATTCCTTCTGGAAAAGCATACATATTCAGTTATTTCTATTGACATCTGGTGGTTCAAAATATTTGTGTAATTTTGATATTATTTCAAAAAAACATAATAAATTGATAGATCATCTCTGGCTTATTTATTTCTTGTATAGTTGACTTGTGTATAAAAATACTGTCTGTATACAGTTCATATTATCTCATTTTTATCATATCATAAACTCTGTTCATCGATCATAACTTACCAGCGAATTCGTAAGCACGATCCAAATTATTGACCTGTTCAATAAGTACTTGAATAGCTGAAGTATTAACGTCGAATTTTCTGTAGATTGCGAAAGCTTCTTCATAAAGATGGTTATTGATAGCAATGTTGGCAATATCAGGAGCATCATAGTTATCTAAACGATTGATGTAATCCATTACTCTAGTTGCATCCGCCTTTATAGCTAAAACAATTCCAAAGATTCCAATTAAAGTGCAAACGTAAATAATATGAATGTTACCTGTCAAAATAAGGAGATTTTGAAGATTTCTATGTTCCGAAAATACAGAGCTATCAAGAACAATTTTTTCTAATAGCTCAATCAACTCATTGGGCAAATCAGCAGTCATGAAAGCCTTCACGGTTACAGATATATCTTCAGGATCTTGTGTTTCATTCAATGCAGTCTGAACCACTTGGTCAATCAATTGGCGTCTGATAAAATAAAAATCAAATAAAAAATAATAGAATCATTGAAGAAATTGTTCTATATTACCTGTAGGGGTTGGATTCTTGCAGAACTTCGGCCCACAGCTCCCCATCACGCCTGCGTACTAGATAGCGAGCTTCCGACTTGAACAAAGAGTTCTCATTACATACAGCAATTAGTTCTCTATCGCATTGACCACGTTCGTAGGCTACACAAGCCAAGTGAGGATCGCGTTTTTCACAATAACGTCCTACAACGCGAGAATCATACCTACAAAATTACAATAAATGATTTGTTGTTCGGTCAAAAAGCACTACAGAATTGACGTTACAAGGGATCTTTGACTAAAGGAGTTGATATGAAAATGGTAAGGCTTCAGCTACATTCAATTCAAGTAAAGGATTTAGGGCCATTCATTCGGAATGCTATATATTGCTGATTTTATTAATTTTGGACGCATGTTGATTCATCTGCTAGTTAATATCCCGATATCATATCCATAAAGACTCCAAGGTGTCTATCTTCAGATCACACTTGGCAGAAAAGCTCATTGGCTTATCATAGAGAAGAATAAGAAGAAGTTTTTGTGAAATAGGGAAAAGTATTGTTTCTGAAGGTCCATTCATACAAACATGAAGTTTTTAAAGTCATGAGTTCCTACATCCTGATTTCAAAAAGTTACAGAAGTTCTTGTAGTGAATGTGTACTTCTTGCTGAAAACGTGAATGCTAACACAGATTGTTCAATATATCACAATAAAAAAAAGCAGATCCTTATAATTTCAACTCAAGTTGAATTGTTCAATCTATGAGAAATTACCCCAGCTAACAATTATAAAGGATACTCCGCATCAAATTTATGTTCTCCCGTACAATTAATTTTTATTCTCGTAAGTAAAACATGTGTATTGATTATTATCGAAATACAAATTCCTTAGAATTTGAATAACAAATTATGTTGCTTGAAAACCACACGAGCGCATAGCTGAACAAGAAGAAATTTTCGATGAATAAAGCTTATTCCTTAAGATTATTTTATGAATAAAACAAAATGTGTTTAAACCTCGTATTTTCGATGAATCTTCATTGCAGTTTCTACGTCATTCAATTGACATACGCCAATGACCAATGAATTTAGTCACTTGAGTTTAGGTTGATTATAAATGTTTCTTCAAATTGCCGATTATACAAAAATTGGTATAAAATTATTCCATACCAGTATCTATCACGGTTTTGACCCAAGTTTAGTGTATAGTGTTATTAATATGTGGATATGAAAATATTATGACATTCATGACACCATTTTAATTACCAAATTAATATCGCGATTGAAATAAAATTCAGGGCAAAACTGGCGTCACCTCCGTACAAATTCATAGACTAGAAGGCACTGGATTTCATTCTTTTTTATTTCTTGTTCAATCATCAAGATGAAATTCACCATACCCTTGATTAAAAAGGCGGTAGTTGGATCTTTGTCATACCATACCTGACAATAATTTTATGAAGCACATGTCTTTATTTCAAAATATTCTTGAATACCCGTTATATCATCAGTAACTGATTTTACCTGTACATGGGTTTTAATTTTTTAGATAGGATGAGAATTCACGAATAACTTGGTGAATTGAAAATGTAAATCAACAACTTTTACCATTGATTCTCTTTCAGGAACCTCTCTGCATTATTGTTCGAGTCAATGTAGATTTTTGCTAGAGCATTGTGAGTAGCTGGCTCCACACAACCCTCATGCACCCTGCTTTCCAACCAGGGCAAGAGCAATTTCAATCTATTCCTCTTCTCGACCTCCTCAACGAGTTCGTCAGTAGAAAATTGACCTCTAACGACCAGAATCAAATTTTTAATGATGTCTTCGGAGCAATCGACATCGAGAAGGCCTCCAACAACCACCTGAAAACTCAAATTATACAGTGAAACATTGATTTTTTTCAACTCAGACTTACTGGAAGTCGGCTAGGATTGACTTTCTGAACATAAATTTCAATGTACTTCTGCAGGGAATTGCGGTACAAATACAGGACTAGGTCATGGACGAAATCGAAACGATCACAAACAATAATCAGAGGCAACTGATCAGTTAGTTTGGCTTCTTTCAAGAAATTCTTCACACGTTCGGGATTGTAACAGTTTGATTCTCGGCAAATACGTTCAACTTCCTTTATCTGTCCCGTTTTGCAAGCGGCTTGAATGTACTTAAAATGTACCTCCTCATCTTGGGAGAAGTTGACAATGGATCCCAGGAAATAAAATAGACCTACAAAAAATCAAGGTTGACATAAACACCTACAGACAGCAAATGTCAAAAATTATACCTTCGTAGCTTTTGAAGCTCTCGAATAAATCAATTAATGCTTTGGTAGTCAACTGCTCATGATACTTTGTGGCAATCTGTACACAAATTTGCAAGTTCTGTCTGATGTTTGCAGTCAACATAGCTTTCAAACACTCCAAACTGTCCTCCACGCTCAATGTTCCAAAAAAGTTTACTAGCCAATCTGCTGGTAAGAGGTGAGTGTGTACAACAGCTCGTTTAATGTCATACAAATCGGTGTAATGTTCTAAAGCTCGTTGCAAAAGACCGGATTTTTCACACAACTGGGCAATGTGTGCTCTGTCATAATGTGTAAACATATTGTTACCAAGTATAGCGTCAGCGACTTGAGGAGCTGACATTAGATTCATTTCTAGCAATCTGTAAAAAATCAACATCACAACTGTGCTCATAAATTTGATCATTACTAAAACTATCTGATAAATAATAATAATAATATAAGTTTATTCAAAAACGTTTGCAAAATATACATTGCTCCCAGTTTTTTTTTTTTTCAAGTTGATGGTTCATGAAAAATATAATTCAAGTCTGACTCATCAGTAATACTGAAAATATAATGAAATGTGTCATGCATTTCAATAAAAGTTATGCATTTCAATGAACGTTCCAGCTACATAATTACTAATGTATAACTTGGTATAAAAATAATGCATCCTTCATATTCATATTCATCATATTCATTTTATTTTCCATAAAAACTCGTTAGTTTGGCAAAAATATGAAAACAAACCGATTGATAAAATCACGAATCCGTTAGGACAAGTGATTTTATATATTTCAGTTTGTTTCAATGTGTTTGTCTCAAATAAGAAAGTTTGAGTAATGAAAATGAAATATTATGATGAAATTTGAAAAAATCATATTTGTCACTAATGAAATTGAATATCTGGGCTAGATATTGCTATATTTTATATAACGTTGACTCAGATAGGTAAATATCAAGTGGAAGCTGATTATATAATAATTCATTGATTATCATCAATTGTGTACTATTTTTTGACGAGTAGGAAACAATTTCAAAAATCAGACATAAAAACCTTACACTTTTTGAATATATTCTCACTTTTATATCCTTTGTACATATATTATGAACTAATAATAACCGTTCAGTATGAATTAATCTTATTGGCAAGAGCTAATTTAATTTAACTTTACCTTGTTTGGAGATTTCCTTCTGTGGGTCTATTATTTTTCAAAGCATCCAACAAAAAGGCAGTACACTGTTGAACCATGTTCTGTTCCATAAATATGTCTACAATTTGATTGATATCTGCTAAAGGTTCTTCGTCGGCAACGAGCATGCTAGCGAACGCAGCACCTTGATCGGGATTAGTGCGCATGACTTGACGGAGAAGGAAAATATAATCGGGAGTGTAGGACACTTTCTTGGCATAAAACACGATCTTCTGGAACTGCCCAGTTTCGGCAAAGCTTTGGATAACCTTGAAATGAATTTGAAGCTCAATGATACATTTCTTACAAAACTTTTCGATAATGAAAAGATCGACCAGGGAAAATAACAATGAAAATATTCAGTCAACGTTATTGCTGATTATTTATTTATTAGGCACATGCACAAAATAATTCAAGTACAAATTAATCATAATGGCTTGTTTGACAACATTTCACGAGTAGAAGAAAGACAGAATTCAAGAAAAATGACTGATACAATTTTGCATAATCGCGAAGGAAATAGGAATCAAAATGTGACACACCTGTATTTATTCAGTCATGTATCAGTCATTTTTTGACGTATTTGAATGTTCCACATCTTGTTCAATTCAGAAAAGTTCGCGCTTTCAGAATATCATACGCAAATATATACAGTGGGACTCAAAAAAGTTCCAGCAAGTTTAAATGTATGACCAAGTTTAGGCGGTTCCGCCATTTTGTTTCCTGGCAAAATTTGAAAAATATGAAGTTGACGTTTTGTCTTGTTCAATTATCTTTCAAACAAGACCAAAATCAATGAAGTATTGGATATTGTTTGGGATGGAGACCATGATGTTCCTTTCACCATATTATATCGTTTGGGAAATGACATGGTAGAGCGTGAAATTTTCAGAAATAAAAATAAGTAGATATGATCTTCATACAGAGTGGGCCTTTGAAAACGAAACAGAGGCTCTGTAGGTCGCCAAAACCGGATTATGAAAAAAATCTGAAACACGCCAAACAACATTTTCGAGGGGACATCGTTCTAAAATATTTTCAGCTCTGCGGCGTTGCCGCTTCTAATGAAAAGAAGCAACAACTTTGTTATTTCAAATGGAACACCTTGTATTTTATTGCATTTTTAGATTCTCCCCGAAGAGCTGACTTCATCAATGCATCACACTTGGGGTCTAGCTGTAATGGTTTTATTCATTATTGGTCAAAACGGCTTTCATGTCCCTATCTCAACTTGTGATTCACTATCTACTAACATTTAATTGGAACAGATACAGGGTGATCAGAATTCTGAATCTTGAACCATCCTGTATTTGTTTCAAATAAATGTCAGTAGATAGTAAATCACAAGTCGAGATAGGGACATGAGAGCCGTTTTGACCAATAATGAATAGTTTGGACACAAAAAAATGCTAAAGTTTGAAAAATCTCGATTTTGAACACTTTATATTCCTGAAACCATTGCAGCTAGACCCCAAGTGTGATGCATTGATGAAATCAGCTCTTCGGGGAGAACCTAAAAATGCAATGAAATACAAGGTGTTCCATTTGAAATAACAAAGTTGTTGCTTCTTTTCGTTAGAAGCGGCAACGCCGCAGGACGGAAAATATTTTAGAACGATGTCCCCCTCGAAAATGTAGTTGACGTGTTTCAGATTGTTTTCATAATCCGGTTTTGGCAACCTACAGAGCCTCTGTTTCGTTTTCAAAGGCCCACTCTGTATAATCACCTGAAAATTGGCGATGATAAAACTACAAAATAAATAGCCAACCTAGACAACCTGAGAAAGCAGGTCAATAACAGATTACAAAAAGGCGAACAAAATCTCATTATTAAATACATCGAAAATGTCTCAACAGTCATCGATATTGAAAAAAAACTAGAAAAGAACGTCATGGACTGGTCTATAGTATCTACAAACATGGCCTCATTACCCGCAAATTTTGATGACTTCGTTAGTTTCATCAAAACCATCAATCCCTCAGTAATTATGATTTCAGAAACTTGACTGATTGAATATATACCTGATTCACTGTTTAATTTGAATGGATATTCAATATCTTGATTCGATAGAACTGATAAAATTGGTGGAGGAGTTTGCATATATACCCATGACAGCAACACCAAGAATTTCCTAGTTACAAACATGTATTTCCACTGTATCAACATTGAAACTATCACCCTCTCATTGACCTCCGCATTTTTCAGCTTCCTATTAGTCTGTAAATACATTACTTCCTTCAATGTGGGGGGTACATTGAATTTTTTGAACGGGTCAACGAAAAAAATTGAAACTTGGTGTAATGAAGTTCATACATGAATACTATATTTTTGAGTAAAACTGACAGATGAAAATTTCAAGATGGCGACTGGGCGTCATAGTAGGTATATATTAGCAGATATAACACAAAATTGATATTAATTAAAGTTAATTGATGACCGGGCAAACCTAGAGCAGGTGCATAATCATCAGAGATGATGAAATGTATTCAATTGGTCACATAGAGAAACATCTCAAAAGGGGAATTATGGAGGTAGACAATAAATGCAGACGCTGTATCAGATGGTTCATTAAGCCAATTTAATAAATACTTCTCAGCCAGCATATGTGGTAACATTTTTTTTTCGTATGTGGTGTCAAGTATATGAAAGCAATACGATTTTAATAACTTGTGTTTGGTTCATCAGGAGTAAATTCATTATGTTACATCTTGCATTATGCGAATATATTTCAATTGAGACTAATATATCTTGTTAGTAGGTAATTTGAAAAATTATTGAAGATGCTATTAGGGTACTTGTGAGTTTTCCAATAAAAGTCTTGAGAGATACTCGAAAACGGTTCAAAATATATTGCCAATAAATTCCGTGACAAAATTTTATATTGAGAAAACAAGTAAGTAACGACTCTCGAATAACAAACTCAAAGAAATCATGGCACTAGATTACAATAATTTTGAATGACATATTATGACAAATATATATACTGGACGATGAATCTTCTACATTCTCCCCTACGTGAAGAAGTCTTCACTAATTCTCAGTAGAAGTGGGCAGTATGCATAATTTGGAAACAGGTCTGGTGTAGCTCCCTCTTTTCGTAACTACCTTAGCTACTCGAATTACGCCATCCTTCCCTGGATACGTCTCAGCTATGCGTCCCATCAGCCATTCTGTTCTCGGTGCCTTTTCATCGACGATGACTACCACATCACCAACCTTCACTGGACTAGCTCGATCGTGCCATTTCTGTCGGTTGACCAAGCTAGGTCTATATTCCATAATCCAACGTTTCCAGTACAAATCTGCAAGTGCTTGAGAAAATCTCCATTGTTTTCTTGTGGAAATTGAATTTTCAGCACATGATGAAACACCTCCTGGGCGAAGAAGTAAGAAGTGGTTTGGGGTGATTGCGACAGGGTCATCAGGGTCTACGGATATATGGGTGAGGGGTCGTGAGTTCACCATATATTCTGCTTCACATAAGAGTGTGATGAGAACTTCTTCTCTTGGTTTTACAGTCTTCAATGATATCTTCAGTGCCGTCTTAATGGACTTCACCATTCTCTCCCAGACACCAGCCATATGAGGAGCGCCTGGGCAATTGAATTTCCATGTGGTTCCATTCAGGGCAAGGTCGTTGGATATTCTATCATGGTCTAGCAAATTCACCCACTCTCGTAATTCTCGCTCAGCTGCTACGAAATTTGTTCCACAGTCAGTCCAAAACTCCTTTGGTTGGCCTCTTCGAGAGATAAAACGCCTTATAGCCATAACTGTAGAACTAGTATCTAGCGATGCTGCCAACTCAATATGGACTGCTCGAATCGAGAAACAGGTAAATAGAACGCCATACCTTTTTTCATTTCTGCGACCTACAGCAACAGTAATTGGCCCAAAAAAGTCGATTCCCACAAAAGTGAAGGGGAAAACATGGGCTTCCAGTCTTGATGGTGGCAATAGGCCCATCTCTGGCACTGCTGGATTACATCTTCTCTTTCTGCATTGCAGGCAAGTATTGAAACATCTTTTGACGGCCACACGAACATGCAGAATCCAAAATTTCAATCTCAAATTGTTTATCACTGTCTCTATCCCGAAATGTCCAGCTTCCCTATGATAGTGATCAATTAGGAGCAATGTGTACCTATGCTTGGGGTCTAGAACAATCGGAAATCGAGAGTCATAGTCGAGATCGAGTCTGTCTGAATCAGGAAATCTTCCACCGAGACGAATCATGCCTTTCTCATCGAGGAATGCAGACAACTTGTACAAACGACTGGACTTTTCAAGGAGGCCGCCTTTCCTGAGAGTTTCGATTTCTTCAAAAAATGATATCCTTTGGCTCTTGAGAATCCACCGCTTCGAGGCTTCTTCCAAAAGGTTCACGTCCAGGCTTGCCTTTCGTGGCCTGTCTTGTTTTGCTGTTAGCCAGATTTTCTTTATGTACAACACCCAAGCTGAAGAGCGAATAAGTCGTTTCCATTGAGAAAATCTCTCTATGTCTGGCAATACTGACGTATCCTCAGTTTGTTTGATGACCAGAACATATTCACCATCTGCTCTCACATCTGCTACGGGTTCTTTAGGCCAGAGTTCATCAGTATACTTCAGAAAAGGAGGTCCATTCAACCATGAACTATCGGATCCGAAATCAAGAGATTTTATATCTTTTGTAGCTTGATCGGCCACATTCATCTCAGATGGAATCCAATTCCATTGCGAAATAGAAGTTTCTTCTTGAATTTCACCAATGCGGCAGGCAACAAACATAGGAAATCTTTTGGAATGGGATCGAATTTGTTTGAGTACCACCATGGAGTCAGTCCAGTAAAAGACTTCTTGGACTGCATATTCAATTTCATGGATGATTGATTTGGCTACTCTACAAGCTAAAACAGCTGCTTGTAACTCCAATTTCGGGATTGTTTGCTGCTTCAAAGGTGCCACTTTATATTTGGAAGTCACCAGTGCTGTTGATACTCCTTCACCAGCTTCAACTCGAAAATAAGCAGCTGCTGCGTAGGCTTTGTCGCTAGCATCACAAAACACATGCAGTTGTACCTTCTGAACCAGTGAAACCTCTGGAAAATAGTATCTGGGAATGGAGATAGGTGTTAGGCTCTGGAGTTCTATCAACCATTTCTTCCAAGTTTCAAAATGTTCTTCTGGTATTCTAGAATCCCAATCGATACTGGTTTTCCAAATTTCTTGCATCAACAGCCTCCCTTTCACCAATGAAGGTGCAAGAAAACCCAAAGGATCAAAAACAGACATAACCAGCCGGAGAACTTCTCTCTTTGTTGGGACCTTGTCTCCATCGATGATTTCCCGAGGAATCTTCTTCAGATTCAACGTGAAAATGAAGTCGTCTGATTCTGGTCTCCAGGATAGGCCTAGAACTCGCTCAATTTTTTCTGAATCGATCGTGTGTTGGGATTGTGATTCAGATCGCAAGTTCTCAGGAACTGCTGCAATAACTTTCTTGGAGTTACTTGTCCATTTCGTTATTTCGAAGCCACCCTGAGCATGAACATGAATGACTTCTGCTACCCGCTTCATAGCCTCTTCCTCGGTATCGCATGAGTCAAGATAATCATCTACATAGTGTTGTTTCTGGATGGATCTGGTTATGCCTGGAAACTGGTGCTCGAAGTCCATGGCATTCTTGTTTTTGACGAACTGTGCCACCGAAGGAGAAGAAACAGCACCAAAAATCATGACATTCATTTCATATATATCAGGCTCCCGGTTTCTATCCTTGCCGCGCCATAGGAATCGCTGTGCACACCTGTCTTGCTCCCTTATTACAACTTGGTGGAACATTTCTCGAATATCACCGTTGAAAGCAATTTTACCTTGCCTGAAACGCCAAAGAACTGAAACCAGAGGAGGGACATAGTCAGGGCCTTGCAACAAGAAGTCATTTAGACTGTAACCATGGGACTTTGACGCTGCATCGAAGACGAATCTTAGCTTCCCAGGCTTATTGATATTGTACACCGCAAAATGAGGAAGGTACCAGGTCTTTTTATGATGGTGAGATGCAGCTGATGGTTCAAGGAGTCTTGCATAATGTTTCGCTCGGTATTCCTCGATTTTCTGACAGTATAGCTCTGCAAAGGCTTCATTTCTGTCCATCTTCCTCTCCATGCACAGCAACCTCTTCATAGCATTTTGATAGCTATCTGGCAGAATTTGGTCTTGATTCCTCCAGAGGTGTCCTATTTTGAAGCGATTTCCAACCTTCTCCAGAGTATTTTCCATGATATGGAGTGCTTTCTTATCTTCTGCTGACTTGATTATGGTATCTTTGGGATGTATACCAAAAGTCTCCAGTTTGAAACTATCTTTGATCAGAAAATGCAAATCTTCATCGTGAATTTGACGGCAGCACAGACTCACATGAGCTGATTCCTTACTGTATTCCGAAAGATGGATGGCTCCGTTGATCGTCCAACCCAACCTCGATTTCGACATGATCGGTTGATCAAGTTTTGGCTGAATAATCTGTCTTGGAACGATAAGACCGCAGTTATCTTGTCCAATCAATATTTGAGGAGCTGCCAACTTCACAGATTCCAAAATTTCACGATCTAAGTAAGAATATACTCGTGCCACCTCGTCTACGTTTATTTCTTGACGTGGTAAGCTAAGATTTCTTACAGTTCTTACTTGATTCATTCTGTAGAACTCTGTAGATGTAGATGCAGAGATATCGACAGATATAATTTGGGAATCATCTTCAAAATGGGTTATTCCGTTGGTCCACTGGTAGCATAGAGGAAGGGTAGGTCCAGAGAGTCCAAGTTTGTCAGCTAACTCTTTGTCGATCATGGAGCATGTTGATCCCTCGTCGAATAGAGCGAAAGTTTGCACTTCCCCTGTAGGTCCCCTGATTTTAACTGGAGCGATCCTCAGGAGCACCATGTTATCTGCTACCGAAACGTTGGTACCACAAAAATTTTGCTGTTCTTCTGTACATGACGAGTTACTCCTTTCTACATGAAGTAATTTATTGTGACGTCCTTTGCAATTGTTTTCTCCACATCTGTTCTTGATAGGGCATCTTTTTGCTATGTGACCCATCTCCAAACACAAGAAACAGAGTTTGAGATTCGCAACTGCTTCTCTTCTTTCAGCTACCGTCTTTTCCAGAAACCCACCACATTCTTGGATAATATGGTTGGCGTTCTCACAGAAGACACACCCTGTAGATGTCGCAGAACGCTTCTCGTTGTTTTTTTGCTTCGAAACCATTATACTTTCCTTCTTCGTGAAATTCTTCGGAGTATACCTCTGATTAAATGGATTGATGATTCCTGCTACCAAATTCGTCTCCTCTTCAAACCATTCTGCGAAGTCTTCTAAGGACATGGAATTTATTCTTTCGTGCTCTAACTGCAATTTGTATTTTCCCCAACTATGTTTGAGTATTGGAGTCAATTTTTCTACCAAAATTGCCAATAGTTCAGGGTTATGTAAATACAGATGCGAATTAACATTTTTCATTGTAGTAACCATGTTAGTGACTGCATTTGAGAATGTTATGTAGGAATCAAGCTTGTCATCTTTGATATAACCAAGCTTCCTTACTTTCTCCATCAATGATAAAATGATCCATTCCGTCCTGCCAAAATTCATCTCCAGCATCTTGATGATTTTAGTTACATTGGATGGAGAAGTCAGTAGAGCTCTGACTGTTTCCCTGGCCTTTCCTCGTAGAGATCTGTCTAGGCGAATGAGATTTTCTTCGTTAGACAATTCGTAGAGTTCAGTTGTTCTGTTAAACTCGCTGATGAAGATAGTCCATTCTGTGAGTTCCCCGGAAAAATGACTTAGATCTCGAAGTTTTTGACGGAGCAGTAACTTGTTAGTATATGATGTATTTTCTATACATTGTTTAGTAAATTCTACTAACTTTTCGTCCCTTTCTCTAACCTCCGGAACAGCTGATGAATTGTTGCATGTACAGCCAGTAAGCAAAGAAGGACTCACAACATGATCATTTTTCACTTCTTTCTGGAGTTTCGGCAACGCAACTTCAACTTCTGGATCGATATATTCAGCAGCAACCGAACCAACGTACTTCTTGGATTCTTCTACCCAATTTTCCAGAAATTGACTGTGATTCTTTGAACTGATCGATGGAATAGAAGTAATATCTGAACCATATTCGCCTTCAGTTTCCAAAATCTTCTTCTGCAGCTCCATTTCTCTCATCATATTTGCACGTTTTATTTCAATGGCTTTCAATCTTTCTTCCGTTTCTTCATCATCAAGTTTCTTTTTCTGTTTCAACATGATGAGTTCCAAATTTAATTTCGAAATATCTGACTTTTTTGAGATGACAGATTTTTTTCACTGAAGTGACTTTCTATGAGTAGCTCCTTTTACACTGGAGTCAACCATTATCATTTTGGTATTTGCTTCTCTTACGCCTCCATCTGCTATTGATCGGCAATTCGCTGTCCCTGAATAATCATTTAAAGAAGCTGCACGAACTCCGTAACCTTGTGATTTCCTAGTATTTCCACAAGTTATACTAGAAAAAGGCACGTTATAACTGAGCTCCGCACTTTGCTCTCTTCCAAATCTTCTTGGTGGGATTCCCAAATTGCTTCTAGTACTTCTTCGCAGACTTTGAGGATCAATTTCACCAACTTTATTTTGTTCCATAGCGTGTTCGTATAGGATTGAAGGACCAATGTGAGTTTTCCAATAAAAGTCTTGAGAGATACTCGAAAACGGTTCAAAATATATTGCCAATAAATTCCGTGACAAAATTTTATATTGAGAAAACAAGTAAGTAACGACTCTCGAATAACAAACTCAAAGAAATCATGGCACTAGATTACAATAATTTTGAATGACATATTATGACAAATATATATACTGGACGATGAATCTTCTACAGTACTTGATTGATAATTAGCGATAAACACATATAAATGCCTTCTTTCACGAGTAGTCATAGTTATTCCTATTCAATAGATAGTGGCGAAGGGTATTATCATGAAAACTGAAGTCTTGACTGTACCAATTGAAACGTGACGGAAAGTCTGATGATTTTCGCATAGTTAGTGAAGCATCCAACATGGATGATAGTGTTGAATATATTTTCTACCACAATAATCAATCGTGAGGAGGCATTCAAGCCATTGGCTATATCTACTTCGAGATCTACCCCAATGTGCGGGAAAATTCTCAGGAAGTCACAGTTCGAGGACATCTCAGCAAATGTTTCGTCCGACGAATTGGACGAAACTGGAGGTGAGGAGGAAGTTGAAGAAGATGTCATAGATGAAAAGTCAGTTTCCTAAGAAGATGTCGTGTATTATTTCAATACTGCAAATTATGAAGATATTGCATTAAATGAAGAGGAGTCTACAAACGATTTTGAGGGAGCGAAGAGTTTATGAATAAAAACAAGTCATTTTTGAAAACTAAAATTGAGAAGAAAAGGGAACTCGACTGAAAAATGCGTAATTATGAGAAAAAAATTAAGAATTGCCGTAAGGTCATGAATATTATTGAAAAAGACATTATTGTTTTCACCAGAATAAAGGAAGCATTGGAATATTATTGAATTGAAACTACTATCCTGTCAACAGTGTGTAATTTATAAATGAGTTCTCACAACAGTACGTCTGCCTGATTTCAACATTTTTATCACATCACCATATTTGAAAACAAAAATTTCTGTACGATCTGTTTTTCATGTTAGAATTTTAAAATTCAAATCGAATGTATAGTACTGTCAAACCCACATTTTCCATGAAAAAACAATTGAACAAGATTTTCATGCCATTCGATAGAGCGAAAAATTCCTTTTTCGATAACATAATCTTCGCCAAGCAACCTGATAAAATAGATGATAAACGAAGCACTTTGATGAGGTTTTAATGTAACATGCGAACATTTTGATTTTCTGCCAATCATCATTCATTTTAGCATGTCTTTCAAATGACATTCTTTCTTGTGTATTGATGATTATGGAAATACAAATCCCTTTGATTTTGAGAAACAAATTGTTGCTCGGCGCATAGCGCTAGTGTGGTTGCGAAAAAGAGTAGGGATTTTCGATAATTATCAATGAAACAAGTTGTGTTTGTTAAGATTATTTCCCTGATTATTTCATTATTAAAACAATAATTTCATGTCATATTTAATTTTGTTCTGGTTCCCACGAAAAGGGATATCCTGCTGATACATCGATTGCTATCTATTAGTTTGACAAGCAATTAGAGACAGGACGCACAAAATATTGTCGTCTCGTAATTGGCCGGAATCGCTCGCAATATTTGAAGCGTTCAGTCTCTAGACTCAATCAATCAATCAATCAAATCTTTATTCCTTTAGACAATAATACATTGTGTCGGAAACGTCAAAATTTTTGAAAAATACATAAAACACACAATACATAGATATACAGAAACGAAATACAGTACAAAATAAAATAAAATATCACTGTACCGGACCATCCAAGAAATCTTGCACAGTATAAAAAGAATGTTGCACCAAAAATGTTTTGAGGCGCGTTTTGAAAACTTTAAGTGTTAAACTTGATTTAATATTCTCAGATAAATGATTGAAAATACGTGGTCCTATGAAGTTAGGTGCATTTTGGGCTACTTTGTATTTTCCAATTTGTGTATGAATTACGCCTTTCTGGCGAGTATTCATGTTATGAATGTCTTTATTAAGTTTGAAGTAGGTTATGTTGCAATAAATATAACATGCAATCTCAAATATGTATAAACTAGCGAGAGTCAAAATATTACTGGATTGAAAAATTTGTTTGCAAGTTTCTTTACGAAGAATGTTAAAAATGCACCTCATAATTGCCCTTTGAGCAATGAAAACATCTTTTGACTTGGTAGAGATATCCCACAAGCAGATGCCATAACGAAGGCGCGATTCAATTTGTGCATAATAGATATTTACGAGCTGGCCAACATCTAGTACTGTTTTTAAGTTCTTGAACATGTAATAGGATGAGTGTAATTTTGAGATTAGCCCCTCACAGTGTGACACCCAGTTGACGTGTTTATCGAAGTAAATTCCAAGAAATTTAGCTGTATCTTTATCGGACAAGACTGTTTTATTGAAATCCAGTTGAAATTCAACTGATGGCTGTTTATAGTTATGAAAACGAATTACTTGGGTTTTCTTACCGTTGAAATATAGATCGTGGTTATTGAAAAACTTACAAGCGGCGTCTAGTAATTTCTCGGTTTCTTGTTTTAATAAAAATGTATCAGTTGATGACTTTAAGATGGATATATCGTCCGCGTACGCAACGAAATCTGAGTGGAGTATATTAGCTTCAAATCTATTGATGTACAACAAGAAGAGAATCGGTCCCAATATGGATCCCTGAGGAACACCCATACATACCGATCCTATTTCTGATGTCACTAGTGATATCGAATCATTATGTTCAAATCTTAAAGCAACGCATTGGCTTCGATTCTCAAGAAAAGTTTTCAACCAACTATGAGGCTTTCCTCTAAAACCGTAAGATTCTATAATATCTAGTAGTTTTAGATGATTAACGCAGTCGAAAGCCTTGCTTAAGTCACATAAAACTGCAGCAGGGCATTCGCCATCATTAAGAAAATTGACAAGTGTATTGTAAAATTGCAATAAAGCTGATTGAGTGGACTTACCACTGCGAAAACCATATTGTGTGGACTTTATATTATTATGTTTATTTATGAAATGTAACATTCGGTCCAAAAAAGAATATTCAAAAATCTTTGACAAAGTTTGCGGTACAGTGACAGGTCTAAAGTTTTCGATACTATTCAGTTTTTTATTTTTCTGAATAGGGGTACCTAACCTTCCCCAATTTCAGCTTTGAGGGAAAAATCCCTTATTCAAATGACATATTTACTAGGTAAGTTATCGGTTTTATAATTATGTGTAGAACTTTTTTTATTACAAAGGCCGGTATCTCATCCATACCAGAAGATTTTCTATTCTTAATTTTCGATATTAGTAGATTAAAAAGTTCAATTTCACTAAAAGGCTGCAAAAACATAGAGTGAGAGTTGAAGTCATTCAAAGGTACTACAGCTGAGTCATCAGATACTTCAATTTGTGATACAAGCATTTTTGGACTTTCTAGAAAATAAGAATTGAAATTATTAACGATGGCCTGAGGTTGTTCAATTAACTCCCCTTCTTTAGTGATAGCTGGTGTAAAGTTGTGAGAGGTTAGGTTGAAATAGGAAATGTTTGTTTAAAGTGGCGATCATACTAAAATTCTTCAAATACAAATTAAATTTCAATGCCATCACCATTTTGTCTGAAGTTTAGTGTTGAGTGCTATTTATCCCTGAATATGAAAATATCATGACATTCATGTCGACAGCCTGCAATTTCTATGTACTTTTGTTTTATTATTGATCAAACTACCAATAAGGAAGTGAAATACAAAATCGAAAACACACCCATAAAGGTATTCAGTAGCCAATCAATCAACAGCAAAAATACAAAAACATCATGTTTTCGATTATCAACACAGATATTTAAACCACTCAAAAACATGTATTTTGAAATGAGTGTAATAATTTTCGAAATTTTCAACTTTTTCGAGAACCGAACCATAAAAAGAAGGTGTATTAAGCAGGTTTCTCAATCTTCAATGTTGATTGGAAATAGTATTAATTCCTATTTAAAATTTTGAAGAAAATGCAATAGAAAGAATGTCATTTTGAAGAATCACTAAAAGGCATGCTGATGGCGATGAATCTAAATTTTCTCATGTTTCTTCAAAAACTTGTCAAAGTGCTTCGCTTATTTGCTATTTAATTAGTGTGCTTAACGAAAGTACGATCGATGACGTCACAGTGTCGCCATATTGACTACAGAAAAATGTCTACTGCGCCGCAATTTTTAAAACGAATGTCCATTTGTGATATGTCATTAAAGATACTAATTTTTTTCGAATGGCGTGAAAATATCTACTGGCTCATTAAAATTTCCCGACCTAGTTCTATTTCCGTAAATGATATTCAATTGTTTTTTCATGGAAAATATGTGTTTCAAAGAACTATATTTTTGATCCAAATTTCAGAAGTCCAACATGACAAATAACTGAATGACGTCCTGTCCAATGATTTCGTTGTCACCCGGTATAGACGAAATTGAATCGGTGAAATGTTTAAGTTAGGAAGGGCTGACTAAGCCACACACTGAATTTTCTAATTTGTGTTTTATTATTCAGGAGCACTTTACCAGACATTTTCGTGTTGCTGAAATATGACATATGGCGGTCTGGATATTAGCTAAGTCAGTATTCAGTTCTACCAACTTTGACCTCCCATCTCAGTAGCGCGGTCTGGTGGACAATCAAAAAATGATAGCTCGCATTGTATTGCAATGTCACTAGATCGTTTTTGATTGAATAGAATTGGAATCTTACCTTGGCTGGAACATTAGCTCTTAGATAGACCGACAAAGCCAAGGTTGGATCTGCTGGCTTCACAAGATCACCAAGTTCTTCAGAGCACTCAAGTTTTTCTTCTTTCAGCCATTTCTCTAGAAGCTGCTTACGGCCTTGCAACAACACAGGCTTACACAACTCCAGCGATTCATATCTGCAAAAGATAATACAGTGATTATTTGGATATGTTATCCAAGCTTACTGACCTATTCAATTGTCCCTGATCTAGAAGGATTCCAAAATACTGAAGTAATGGACTGTTCTGTCCTGCTTGAGTTGGTACTTGTTGAAACATTTGAATTGTAGCTGGGGTTCGCAGAATTCCTATGAAAAATTTTCAAAAATGTTATTTTTGTCGAATATATTTTCTGTCTATAGTCAAATACCTTTAGGAGCATTTGCAGCTACCTTTGCTGCCTCGGCATACTGACTGTTCTGGAATAGCATCTGGAATTTACTGACGAATAATTCTTCTGCTCCTGCCAAATTGTTTCTTGTGGCAAGTCGCAAGGCCAAATCGGGATTATGAAGAACTGTATTTATGTACCGAATGATGCATTCTTCATCGACCGATACAGATAGAACCTGACCTCTTCTGTTGACACCTATAATAAATTGATTGGATTTAAATTTCCTTCAATGGCAAAATTTCATTTGTTCAAGGAATTTACAAATGTTTGCATCTTGTTTTTCTTCTTCAATACCTTTGATCAATTTCTTTTATTGTTATTTCTTTTAGTTGGTACACAATTTTTTTATGATTTGTTATATGTATGGTTTTTATTACATCTGTTTAATTGATTATCCAGAGAATCCAAGGTAATTTCACGTTTATATTGATTGATTATCGTTTAAACATCAAAGAACCATTCTTATACCAAATCAACAAAAAATGGGAACTGTTTACAGACCATTGTTAAAAAAACAATAATTACATAAAATTCAAATCCCAAGAAGGTAGTAACTGTCGAATGACATGATTAAAAAAATATCGCGATGCGAATAACATTTGGGAAAAGATCACTGCTCACACCAGAAATTCTACTCATCAAGAGCTAGTCGCTCAAGAAAGTCATAAAACGATACTAAAATAAATTTAACAGTGGCTAGAAAGTGGACGTTTCTTAGAGCTGAGAAATCACTGTCAGTTCCTTCTGTATATTCACACCTTCTGGAAAACATAAGCAGTCATGGTGGTTGGAAGGCTTTATCTTGTTTCTAATTTTCTATTATTGATTTGAGGTAAAAATCATAACAAAATAACAGAGTGAAAACTTCATTTTTCATTCAAAAGCTGTCAATTTACCCGACCCACAAAATTCAAGATATAAATTCCGAACAATTTCAACAAAGCACTCCCAATTCAAATGTACCGCTACAACTCACCAATAATTCCTCCAGTCGCCTCATGAGGTGCAGTGACAAAGATAGTTTCACTAGATATACGATTCATGTAAATGCAAGTAGCACTTTCAATGTCGTACATGTGGATATAGCCATATTTGGTTATCAGGTAGATGACATCATATTTTGCTGATACTTGCATAGCAACGGGAAAATCATTTTGTGCCTCTGGAGGAAAGAAAACGTCAACTGTCTTTTTCGGAAATGGCTGATTACCTGCAGGACTCTGGCCAACCTGTAAAGAAGATATTCTGACAATCTATAAAACTATGTACCATAAGTAATCAATTTTGGTTTTATGATTAGGTCATGTACTAAATGTAGTGACTGCCAGAAAGTATACACCTTATGAAAAACTTCAATTTGTCATGATAGTTATATTTACCTCAATAATATGCAACTTTCCACCTTGGAGTGTTCTGACGGCGAAACAAAATAATGTGGAAGGTTCAGAGTTTCCTTCCATTTTGAATGTGGCGAATGATGCAGCATGACCTTCAATCGGTTGAGAACATTTCCTCTCAACGGAATATAGCTGCATAGCACCAACAACCCGAGATTGCTGTGCACTGATACCAACCAGAAGCAGCCAGTTCTGTTTTGGATCCGTTCTATAGTTGATAATTTGACAGCCATTCAATGAGGAATGTCTACAAAGTTTAGATATTTGAAAATTATTAATTAAATTGACTGGGAGAGTAAATTATGAGAAAAATTATTGTGCAAGCATTTTTTAATACAAAGGACTAGTAAATCAAAGGTGAATTAAAAAAATTATGATGAATGTTTGGTCTGTTAGTGAAGATGAAAAATAAGAGCCTCAAAACAACAGAAAAAAAAATAGCAGACTGTGTGACTTAAACCCAGTTATTGGACCAATGTTTGTAGGAAACCCCGGTTATAGCTAGTTATTTTTTCAATATTGTTTCTTACTGAGTGTTTGTGAAAAACTGAACCCGGACTTCTTCATTTTAAATGTTGTGAACCACCCAATTGAGTTCGCGAATGCAAAATGAACTAGTTTTCACAATACAATTGTCAGCCAAACCATAATATATACTGTTTCGGCCCAACAGGCCTCATTAGTCACATTCAACCCGCTGATAAATCCGATGTAGATAAGTTAAAGGACCTGTATAAAGTCACCATAGCCACTTGCTAATTTTCCAATAATGATCGAATAATTATAGAGAATTTGTCATGAAAGACGAAAATGGTTGCGCTCTTAGTTTTTATATGAGGAGCCACTATTATAAATTGACAATTGAACTTCAAATATCCTTGCTGTGGTTATAAAATATTGTTGAGTAATTGTCGAAGACCATTTGACGGGAAAAAAATTCATAAAACTTTTTTACATATACAGAGTGAGCCAATGAAATGGGAAAGCTAGATTGCAACTACACTGTTGATGATAATGAAATGAACCAAGTTGTCTGCGAACGGAAGATTAAAGTGTAGTTTGTGAAATTATTTCATTAGGGCGTACAATTTTTTAACTGCAAAGTGTCTAACTACTATAAGTGAAATGAAGTTATTTGATTCGCTTCATCCTATACCACTGCAATTCCATGTCAGCCATTTCTTCAAAATTATATGTATACTGCACTTGGTGCAGAAATTTGGCTTCGCACCCTTCCGTGGATTCCTGGATATTCCAGGTTAAAGGGAAATGAAGAACAGAACACTTATGCGGTATTAGCCGCACTACTGTACCAGAAAAACTTCAGAAATAAGAAGTTGAAAATGGATTAGACATCTGGAGACATCTTCGAGGTATCGGTTTAGTTAAAATGCCACTCAGGATGAGAATATGTCACCCTACAGAACCTAGGAGTACACGTAATAGAGGAGTAGTCACCCTACCTAGTGTCTGGAATATCTCATGTCACGCCCTGTAAAGAGTGTGGACACACTTGTTAACACTGAAAAGTACGAATCGTCATCTTTCCCAGATTTGAATCGTCAGTTCTGCAAATGAAATAGGCATCCCCGCGAAAATGTTTTTGAATATATTTTAGATGGATAGATTTATTTAATCAGGAACCCTAATATACATATAATAAGAAGGCATATTACAATTTATATACACTTATACAGAGATGAAAAGAATGTAATACAAAATGAATGTTAATGCTAATTGAACTCCAAAAATTCTTTAAAAAATAGTGAATTCATGGTACTAAGATAGGAAGTGCCAAAAACATATATGTCATTTTTGCCATGCATATTATAATTATGAATATTTTTAATCAATGTTATGTACTTCTGAAAGTATTATGGTGCTGGTGCTATTTTGTAAATGAGAAGCATAGTGAAATAGTACAGTTAGTTTTCCACTAATAACCAACAAAGAGTCATTTTGTTTGGAAACCAATTGTAAAAATTCTAAGAATGATGGTCAACAAAGATGAGACGACATTTCAAGTGTTCATTGAAGCATCCAATTTCAATATTCATTTCAAAGAAATACATGCATATTGATATAACTATATTTTTCAATAATAAAACGCTAAATTCTGAGGACATGATACTCTCAACCACAAATTAAAGCATAACCACATGGTGATAAATCATTTCCACCATAGGTGTGTACACTATACACACAATACATAAATCATATCCTTGCATTGAATTGGTTCCGTTTCCCGCGTTTTTTATGTCATGAAATATTGTGGATTTTGATAACTATTCAAAAAATTTACAGAACTCTAAGGAAGAAATATTTTATGACAGTGAACAAGTTCAGGTTACTACTTGAAAATAATTGAATGAAATTGTTCACTTATTCAGGCCCATTCTTGCAGATTTATTATATTTGTCAGTGTCTTATGTTCTTGAGAACTATCTGCATTTGTGCGTACAGAATTACAGTAAGAGAATCCTTCATTTATTATCTACAAATTCAAACACTTACCTGTCGAACATTTTTTGTGGTATCGAGTCTCCCTCCATAGACCAATGATAAACTGTTGATTCTGTGACTAAAGCTAGTGTATTTGGACTAATCCATTTCCAGAAAATGACATCCTCTGTCATAGTATGTGCCTTCATTTTGGATTTCATTTCTATGTTGAAGATTTGAAGAGTTTTGTGAGTTTCTACCCCAGCTTTACCTGAAAAAAAAATTAAATTATAAGACAATGTCAAAGATTTCTTGGCAAATAATTGATAGTAATTATAATCCAAGGTGCAGGACACATGTTTTCTGATCGGAGAATATTGGTTCCTGAGATGCTTTAGCATCAAAGGAAATAAGTAAGGGAGGTGAGAATTGTTTACTATAGCGTAGTTGGTTTACAGATAATTTGTTCCACTACCTACTGGTACATATTTTTCGAATATAGAGGTTTTTTTAGACCTAAAATCTTACTTTCGCAAAAATAATTATTGAAAATCGGTCAGATAACTAACATTACAAATGAGAGTCAAATACAGAATATTTGAAAGAAGACAGATGATATCAATTGTTTTCATTAGCGAAATAGTTATTTATACCCAGGAACCAAGGTGCAAAATATTTCAATCATTATACAGATGATCTGCATATAGGATTTCCAATGTGTATTGAAGATAGTTACTGTAGCCTGTCGACCACCACAAAATATAACAGATTATAAGCGATGGATAATCAAGTATTCAACTGGACTGAGCCTGCTAAAAGAAAAGACAAACGATCTAACCACATCTAACAATGAAGTGGAGACAAACCAATGTAGATTGGTCCAGTTGAATTCTGGATTATCAATCGTGTATATGTTATATTTTGGTCGACTGGCTTGCGAAACCTGTATGCCGATAAATTTGTTCTTCATCTATATTACCGTAACAAACTGAATCATATAAATAGATCATTCATTGTATAAAAAGAAATACAATTTTTATTACCAGACTTTGAATTCGAGTTGAAAATCGGGAAAATAAACTGAAGAACCTATGAAAGCGATCGTATCTTATTCTAATGACTATTTCACACATCTCAAAATTCTCACATGAAGAGTAGAGTAGAGTAGTTTATTTAACCATGTTACATTATACAGATAAGTTTATGGCAGTTCAGAGAAATACAGTAACAATTATTGAAACTAAAATGAAATAAAATTGCATTAAAAATTCTATGAATGCTTAGTGCCAATAATTCACATAAATCTAGAACTTGAAAAGTAAATAAATTACGAGAATTACGAGAGTTGATAATTAGAAGTTATACAGATGAAAAAATATAGACAAACAAATTTAATATTAAACAGTGACCGACAGTAACCTATATCTACTAAATATCTACTAAATAGAGTCTATACTCTATTTAGAGAGAGAGCTGGCAATGTGACCAATTACAAGCCAAAGACAACTTGTATTATCTAAAAACACTAGCAGTCGTTCAATTCTTGATTGGTCTATCAGCGTTAGTGTTTTCAACGATGTAACTATGGATAGAGTGAAACTTAAAAGAGTTTGATTATCCATATTTTTTTTAGTGAGAGTTCGAGGCGCGAATAAGAAGTTTATTGTTGGTAATCTCAAACAAAAAAGAATATGACTAGTCCAAGTGGGGCATTTCAGTGATAAGTGTAAGAACAACAAGCAAACATAAGCATTAATAGCACCCCGGAGCCATCCTACACACGCGAAACCACCCGACATCAAAATAAATAAATACAGTGATGAGGATACCGGTCCTTTTCTCGTAATCATCGAAAGTGGAAATAATCAAATAGGGAACCTGCACCCAATCTCGGTAGGAAGAAAACTAAAACACAAAATCAATGGAATCAAAAGCATCACCAAAAAGGAAAGAAATAGAGTAGGAATAAAATTCACAAACAAAGTGTCAGCCAACAACTTCTTGAACAATAAAATCTTAGAGATAAACCAATGGGAAGCCTTTATCCCTCTCTCATTAGTAATTCCAAAAGGCCTAGTTATGGGCAAATAACTGGAAACTACCATGGAGGAACTGGTAAAAGAGGGTAGATCAGCATGTAAAATTCTGGCTGCCCGAAGATTTAACAAAAAGGTAATCACCAAGGGAATCACTACCTAAGAATCCTCAGAAACAGTAGTAATTACATTTCAAGGCGAGAAAAACCAACAAAACATACAAATCAACTACTATGAAGCAAGAGTCCAGGTGTATGTACAGTACAGTACAGTACAGTGTTCTACAGTATATGAACTGCTTAAGGTTTGGACACTCAAAAAAAAAAACTATTCAAGAGCAAAACCAGATGTCCCAAGTGCACACTGGAGCATGTAATCACCCAATGCGAGGAAGCAACACCCATGTATAAACTGTAAACAAGAACATCTAGCCACATATAAATGAATACACCAACCAAAAAACCATTAAAGAAATGATGGCACAAGACTTCCCAAGGTTAAACACCCCTCAACCACTCAAACTATAGAGGTAAAGACGGTCATTTTTAAACCAGGACACAATGAGAACAATATAACAATATTCCCAGGTCCTCAACATACGAAACGAAAAAGAAAACCATATTCTCCTCCCACAGCTTATGATGTAGAGGAACATAGAAGAAACCTAATCCCCACCTGCAGATCGCCAAGAACAGCTAGCATGAAGCCATACTCCCCAGCAAATGATGCAGATCATTCTAGCATGGACACTCACCCTCTAAATATAGTAGACCTGCTTAGAGAAGTGCTAAAAATGACAACGCTAACAGAAACAATAAGGGTCAAAGTCCTGGACGAAATCAAATCAGTAGCAAACACTTACACGCTCATAGACCCAACCAATACAGACATGGAAACACAAGAAATAGGGCCGAAAAGCCCAAAAACGGATGGCGACTATCACTAGCACATATTCCCCAAATGCACAAGGCACAAGGACACTCAAGCCTAAAAATAGTTCAATGGAATATCAGAAGTGTAAACTCAACAAGATCAACCTAGCACTTATAATACATGAAGAGAACCCAGACATAATATTACTACAATAAACTTTTTTGAAACCACACCACAACTTTAAGGAGAAGAGCTACAACATAATCAGGGAAGACAAACCAACAGGCGACAAATAAATGGAAAATGATAGGAAATAATGAAGCAAACACAAACGAGGAGCTTACAAACACAATAAAGGCAGCAACGGGAATCGCAGTACTGAAGTAACAGTATCACCCCGCAAGAAAGGAAAAAAATAACCCCCCAATCTGGTGAGACGAAGAAGGTACAAATATTATCAAGGAAAGGAGAATAAAGGTGAACAAGTACATGAGAAACAGTAACGATGACAACTACCTAGCCATGAAAAAGTTCATAGCAGAGACCCGAAAAATTCTCAGAAAAAAGAATAAAGACAGCTTTACAAAATTCTACGAAATCTAAGCAGAGACACTAACATAGCTGAAGTCTGGAGGAAAATTAAATCCGTCAAGAACAAACATCTTTCCCACCACCCAAGAAACGAATTCATCAACCACAACCTACGACAATTCCTCACCCATATCACAATACCAGATATCCCCAGAGAATATGAAAAAAACACACCAGGGGCAAAAAATAGTCACCCCTTCACCCTTATAGAATCACTGATAGTATTAGAAGACAGACATCGCCCCGAGATAAATGATGAACTTATTTACTCCCAACTAGAACACCTTCCACCGGAAGGACAAACCAAACTTCTGAAAATCTACAACAATGTAACCAATGGAGGACACATCCCAAAGAAATGGAACACATAATTTGCCCCATACTGAAACCTGGAAAGGATCCAAACCACATCAGTAACGTAACTACAGACTCATTGCTCTCTCATCATGTCTATGCAAGGTACTAGAATATTTTATAAAAACAAAAGAATACCAAGTAGAAAACAACTTCTTCACTCCCTCCAATGTGGTTATAGGAAGGGAAAAAGCATCACAGAAAATCTGGTATGGCTCACAACGACCATATACAGGGTGATTCACATAACAACCGACATAGAGCAGGGGCATGTAGGGGGTCCCAAAATATGGCAATTTAACGCAACTTACCTCTATAACAAGTTGCTTTCCTAAGAAGTTATAGGCTTTGAAAGTGAAGTTATAAATTATGAAAAAAATCATTATCTCCGTTATTTGGTACACTTTGTGGATGTATTTAGTGCGTTACTTGACAGTAACTAGAGTTCAATTGAAATTTGTAAAGGGGGTATACCGGGTGGCGCAACATTAATATTCAACAGAATTTTGTTAACCCTTGATGGATTTTAAAAATCTTTGCTTTGTTTTGTGGGCAATTCAATTCTTAAACTTTTCTTACTCTAGTAATTTTTCGAAAAACCTCATCATTTTTATCAAAAACTCGAATAACTGAAAACGCGCGCTCTAGGTGTGTTATTTAAAATCATCGAAAATTCAAAAGTTGGCTATGAAAATAAACGTCAAACAAGAAAGTAGGTAATTTAATGTGATCAGTAGAAATTGGCTGGCAAATTATTATTTAGATACGTAATAAAATACGTAAAGTAAGTACAGATACTGAAATGTGAAAAACTGGGATTAACAACTAACCAAAATGAACACAAAAAACTTAAACAACAAAAGAAATTGTTCAAGTAATTGTTCAAAATGATCGCCGCTAGTGGACGACGTAACCACCACAACCTTCACCAAGAAACTCTCGCAAATGAATATCCCGCAAAAATTATGATAAATATTACAGAACAATTACTCAGCAACCGACCAATGAACACATTTACATAAACAACCATCAGATCGTTGTCAACGAAATAAAAGACTTTTGCATAATTTTGGACAGAAAGCTCACATTTGAACGTCACATTGAATTTACAGTCAGAAATGCTTTGAAAACATTGTGTTTTATCCTACATAGTACTCAAGACTTCAGAAATCTAATTTCGATTTTAACAATGTACAAAACTTTAGTGAGACCTATCCTCGAGTATAATACCGTATTATGGAATCCTGTTTATGACAAATATGTTAAACGATTAGTCTGTCCATTTAAATCATGCAGTGAATCTTGATTTCTACAAATTGGAACCATTATTCTTGAGACGCAAATTCTGTTACTCATCTTTTGTGTTCAAACTTATAACCAATCTCACTGACTCAGAATTATGCTTGCAACAACTGTCACTAAATTGTAATCTCCGTTTTTCACAAAATCGACAAACATTCTATCCACCACCATATTCAACAAATTACTATTGTAAATTTCCCTTTATCAGATGCATGAACTCTGATAACATAATCTGTGACGAGGATATTCACATCTTCAGCAACAATTTCACATTGTTCAAGCAACAACTCAAGTACAAATTAATCACACTATATGGTAAAGTTACCACTTACGGCAGCAATGTACTACATTTAGATTTTTTTTCTTTTATTTTATCCTCAATAGGAGTAGTAGTTCAACTTATGATATTTCTAGTTATATATTGTTACATTTAGTATAACCTTCAGCGACTGGCATAACTCAAATTGTAAAACCATAATTGTATTTTGTTTGTCTGTTGGTTATCCTCATGAATTAAATAAACAAACAAAGGCCAAATTCGGTTGGGGAGTCACTAAACACTGTACAGTGTGTTACTTCTGATAGTTACACCCTTGTATATTCCCTAATGAACAAATTTTCACCATTCAAATTTTCATTTCTCTATAATATAGTTTATGAAAATGTACTGAACAAAGTTCATACAAAATTCGCGAAGATATACAGGGTGAGTAATGACTAACCACCCATAGCCTAATGGCGCATAGAGGAAGTCAAGGTGAGTTGATATATGTGAAAAAATATATTTCACCTATTCCTAACACAAAAACAGGGCATTATTTGAATTTGGGGCGAAATTTTGATGACCGAAATTTCTGGATACGTCTGGATGGTATCGCCTGAAATTTATCAGCAACTTACCTCTACTGACACTCCTACCAAGTCGGCCTACTGTGGAGAAAAATTTTCAGAGCCGGACTTGGGAAACTCATTCTCTTTATAAATGTCATAATTTTGACATTCTGGATTGGTTTTTTCAAAAGTTCTCATCAGAATCAAAAATATTTGGTAATATAATGTCAAACGAAATACTAATGAATGTTTCTTTGATTTCATCTGGGCACATTACTCTCTAGATTTTACTAAAGTATTAAAATTAATTTGTTGTACATTAATATAGCAGCAAAGTTGAGCATAGGTTTTTTTTAATTTAGGACCAGACTTGATTTTTGGAAAACACTACAAAACAATTAGAATTTTCGAAAAAGATTTGTCTGTATGTTGATACCCTACAATGAAGATTCTCAAAATGTTCTACAATTTTTTCATAATTTCTGCATCTTTTCGGAAGATTTCTCATCATGGTTTTTCGAATAATTTGCCTTTTATTTCTGATCTTATCTGAATCTGGAACTATCCTCTCCCTCAGTTGCTCTCTGGTGTTGACTTCAGTCTGATATACCAATCCTTTCATATGTATCCACAGATAATTGTCTAATTCTGTGAGATAAGGAGACCTAAGAGACCAAGAATTAGGGCCGCCACGACCCATCCAGTGAATGGAGAATTGGCTATCTAGGTATTTTCTCACTTGTATTGAGTAATGTTCCAATTCCTCTTTCAATCGATTTTCTTACATCCATCACAGCCTTCTTTTTCAGTGGTTCCTGAATCGTGAAAACACCTAACTCACAATTTAATTCGTTGATTGAGAGAGTTTACATGCAATGAGATCATATTCAATAGTTCTTCAAAAGTTCCTCTATGTAGTATGATTTGGCACATATGTACAGGGTGTTTCACAGGTAAAGGGAAATATTTCAATGGTAGATAGAGGTCACCGAGGTGGTTTTGAAAATACCATATTTGATAGGTCTTAGAGTTTCCATAACGGAGATACAGGGCGATTTATCGATTTCGAATAATTATTCATTCGTCTATAAGTATTGAACTACCCAGTATATTTTTCAAAAACTTGGTATGGAGCTTAAACTTGGGACGTTGAATTCATTCACCTATCGGGCGAAGAGAAAATCCAGGTTCGGCTTCAGGAAAAATTCACATTTATTCGAAATATTGAAATAACACACTGTATGTAATAATTGACAGAGTTCATCAAAAGAATCGTAAAGAGGAGGAAAAACTGAACTGGATTTGATGCTTTTTGTTCTCCCGCCACCAATTCTTATCGTAACAATCATAAACAGAAAGCTGAAAGTATGTCAATTTGAAGAGTATTGAAATTATGAAACCAGTGTCAATTATGATTATTCGATATATTTTAGTCAAAAAATCGCTCGAAAGAACTTACTAAGTCTCACAGTTTTTATAACGGAGATACAGGGTGAATTATCGGTTTTGAATAATTATTCACTCGTCCATAAGTATAAAACTACCCAGTAACATTTTCTCAAATATAGTATGTAGCTTACTTGGGACGATGGATTCATTAACCTATCAGGCGGAATTATAATTCGATAATTCACCCTGTATCTCTGTTATAAAGACTATGAGACTTTTCCTGAAGCTGAACCTGTATTTCCATTCTGCCTGATGGGTCAATGAATCCATCGTCCCAAATAAGCTTAATACCAAATTTGAGAAAATATTACTGCGATGGGTAGGTTAATACTTATGGACGAGTACCCTGTATTTCTGTTATAAAGACTGTGAGACTAAGTAAGTTCTTTCGAACGATCATTCAACAAGAATATATCAAATAATCATAATTAAAAGTGGTTTCATAATTTTAATACTCTTGAAATTGACATACTTTTAGCTTCCTGTTTATGATTGTTACGATGAGAATTGGTGGCAGGAAAACAAAAAGCATCAAATCCAGTTCAGTTTTTCCTCCTCTTCACGATTCCTTTAATGAACTTCCTTCCTGAAGCCGAACCTGGATTTTCACTTCGCCCAATAGATGAATGCATTCAACGTCCCAAGTTTGAGCTCCATACCAAATTTTAGAAAAATATACTGGGTAGTTCAATACCTATAGACGAATGAATAATTATTCGAAATCGATAAATCGCCCTGTATCTCCGTTATGAAAACTCTAAGCCCTATCAAATATTGTATTTTCAGAACCACCTTGGTGACCCCTATCTACCATTGAAATATTTCCCTTTACCTGTGAAACACCCTGTATATCTGATTCGGATAAAAATCTTTCACCTAAGCAATACTTATTATTCTTCATGTTGAGTACAATCTTTCCATATTTTCACATGTAGAAGCAGATTTCAATTGTAAATTATTTGTGTTTATATTTGATAGGTATCTTCCAGTAAAGCAAGTCCGGTCCTGGAATGTTTTATCAAATAGAGCATCTTTCCAACTCATAATACACCGGTGAAGGAAAGGAATTTAAATGAATTTGTTGAATGATGTTACTACAATATGCCCGTACAAAATCATGGAAACGTTCATCAGTATGTTGTTCCAAATTTTTAAACAATTTGGTCGAAGTGTGCCGTACAAAATGGAAAGCTACACTTGTAGTGTTTCTTTTACTATCTGATTCTGATAGGAATTTTCAAAAAAAAACGATTCAGAAGTCAAAATTATGACATTTATAGAGAAAAACAATATGACATTTATAGAGAAAAACAATATGACATTTATAGAGAAAAACAATTTCCCAAGTCCGGCTATTAATTTTTTACCATAGTAAGCCATCTTATGGAGTGTCAGTAGAGGTAAGTTGCTGGTAAATTTCAGGTGATAACATGGAGACGTTGCTGAAATATCGAAGTTTCGCCTGGAATTCAAATAATATTATAATAATGATAATTCAAATAAGTATTTCTGTTATGAATAGGCAAAATATATTTTTTCACGTATACAGGGTGGGCCACCAGTAACGCCTCGGTCTCTAGAAAGCTAACCACTTATCTTCTTGGAATTCTTCCTCTCTAGGAAGTTGCATGTCAACATAGGCTACCATTTAAAATTATTTCGAAACATACAGGGTGTCCCCAAAAACCATAAAACACTGAAGTTAAACTTTTTTCTATCGAACACCCTATATATTATTTCATTTTGGGATTCTCCCTGATGAGCTGATTTCAACGACCCATCATACTTGGGGACTAGCAGTTATAATTACTGAAATATAGGGTGTGAAAAATCGAGATTTTCCAAGTTCAAGAATTTTTTGTGTCGAAACTATTCATAATTGGTCAAAACGGCTTTCATGTCCCTATCTCAACTTTTGATTAACTGTCTACTGATATTTAATTGGGACATATACCGGGTGATCAAGATTCTGAATTCTGCACCACCCTGTATTTGTTTCAATTAAATGTCAGTAGATAGTTGATCAAAAGTTGAGATAGGGACATGTGAGCCGTTTTGACCAATTATGAATGGTTTAGACACAAAAAATTCTTGAACTTGGAAAATCTCGATTTCTCACACCCTATATCTCAGTCCCCAAGTATGATGGATTGTTGAAATCAGCTCACCAGGGAAATCTCAAAATGAAATAATATATAGGGTGTTCGATAGAAAAAAGTTCAACTTCAGTGTTTTATGGTTTTTGAGGACACCCTATATGTTTCGAAATAATTTTAAATGGTAGCCTATGTTGACATGCAACTTCCTAGAGAGGAAGAATCCCAAGAAGATAAGTGGTTAGCCTCCTAGAGACCGAGGCGTTACTGGTGGCCCACCCTGTATATCACCTCACCTTGACTTCCTCTATCCACCATTAGGCTATGGCTGGTTAGTCATAACTCACCCTGTAGTTTCGGCTCCTCCACCATTTTCATGGCGCTCTACTTAGAAATGCTCTATAGGCACAGCTAAAAATGTGAGCCGTTTTACGCCAGAGCAGTGTAACAAAATTTACCGATAGATCTGATTCTGAAAATTTTGCTCTAACATCATAGTTTAGTAATGGTACCTAAAATGACATGTTCAAACAATTTATAGTATGTTAATAGACATTTACGATTCAAGTATTCTAAAGACTCATACAACAATATGAGATGAGAAATTTGCCAAACGAGGCCGAAGGCCGCTTTTGATAACCCTTCGATTATCGTTATATGAATTTACGATACGAATATAGTACAATATTTCACCTACTACCACAAACGCTAATTATCTAAACAAAAATAAGTATTATTCCTTGAATGAACCATTTATTAGGAATATGTAAGAAGCAAACGTTGTTCTCGGTTGCCACTCATTCTGTAAACTGCCAACTTTGACGGGTTCATTTCAATTTGAGAAGATAATTTATCTACAATATGGATTCCGATCACGTGAGTATAGATTCAGAAATAGAAATTGCGACAAATGAAACAGTTCAAACTTTAGAACCTGCTTTATTTATGATCAATTAGTTCCTATTTCATTTTTCTTGTAAAAAACTAAATTTTTTTCTTTTACTCCACCGCACTAGTGCTGTAAAGTATTTCATCAGGAAAATAAAATCAGTGTCGTAATGTTTCACATTACATATTGGTAGTAGGTAATAGTTATTTATACACCAAGGTGTATGTTACATTTTTTCACGACTAGCAAATACATTTGGATCATTTTAGTACTGTGAAACTGAAATATGAACCTATTGTCACAATAATCACAATGAATAGTTATTTAACCAACTAGTGTATTAATCGCCTTTTGATATACAGGTTGGTTACAAAATTTTTCCGTCGACTATATTTCTCATTTCTCCTGCAATGAAGAAAACTTGGTTCGCGAATTCATCATTCATCCAGAAACTGCTAAGAATCGCCCAGTAGCCTTGTTACTGACATTATTGACATTTGACATTTGTCAAAATGATCAACATAGAAAATAAATTCCTTGTGTTAGAAAACAGGGATTAAAATCGTGTTAGAAACTTGGAAAGGTGAACCCGTTAACGGAAAATCTTCGATGAGATCCATATTTTCGATTTAAATGCAGATTCCGTAAGTTATAGCATAAACAATGAATGTACGCGGTGTATGTTTGGTTGCCCATAAAACAATCGTGCATTAATAGACAAATCGTTCATTAATAGGGGTCATTAATGAACGATTTCATATACATTAAACTTAGTCGTTAATACGAGGGCGATGGAAAAGCATTTTTTTTTCAATTCCAATTCAAATCTAGTAGCCATGACCATGACAGCATATGACAAGGCATTATTGATAAATACCTACCAGATTCACCATATCCCTAGGAATATCACATCAGAACAGTGAATTCTGGTTAATTATATGTCAAAGGTGGCTATGTCTTGATTGACTAGTGGTTCATAAAATGACGAAAACTTCCTTGGTAGTAAAAACACACTTTACGCCTCAAAAATAAGTAAATTATAGTAGGTTTTATAGCTAGTGGTAAAAAAAATCATCTGAATACCTGATGAAATGGGAATTATAGACGAAGCATAAATATTGGAATAGCATAATAATTGACAGTCATGAAATTATGTTGAAATGTTGGAGATAGTTTAATATCTCCAAGAAATTGATGCAACAAGGGTTGAAAACCTGATACACCAAACTGAAATTAAAACAGGTCATACCAAAATTATTTCTGAGTTATTTATGTATTTTGTATACATTCTTATTGACATTTCTTCAAATTGATTTTGTTCTTGGATTGTGATCTGATTAATCTCGAGATTAATCTACTCTTCACTGTCTGAAAGACTGCCAAGTAAATCATAATAATAATAAAAATTAAGTCAAATATTTTTGTGAAGTAAGACCATACCGACAGCTTCCTTCTTATTCTCATTTTTAGAAACGTAGGCCTGAAGGAAATAAGACAAGAAACTTCTCATTGAGTCACTAGACCTCAGTAGTAGTTTTAATCTTCTCCTGAAGATGCTAAGATAATTAGCAAAACACGTGTGGAGGCGTTTAAAAAATCGGTTTGGTTAGTGGTAAAAAAGTGTAGTGTATTATCGTGCCAAAGGTTCCAGTCTTCGATATACTACATAGTACATCATACTCTTCATATTCTGCTCCATTAATAATAGTAAATTGCTGTATTTTGAAAATTGAAATTATTGGAACAATTTCCATAGCCATTCTAGACAGCAGAATCATAATACTAGGGAGTTCAATAATATTTTTATGATGATTTGTTTGGGAAACCACCTCATTATAGAGGTGCAATTATGAAATTAGCAAGATCGTGAAAGCTACCGAAGACACTCAATGGCCAAATGAAATCATCGTCAGTGGTAAACTCTGCTCACCAGTGATGATGATTCGGAAAAAATATTAGGAGGCAAGATAGGTTGACTACTTGTGATCAGTGCATATCACTGACAATCAACCCATTTGGTGATTACAATTAGATTATTCCATATAAAGCCACATTTTTTTACTAATATCAGTGAACAATAGTTACCTTTCAGAGCAATAACTTTAGATGCAGGATTCATAATAGCACTCTCAGCTGTGATGGGCCTTCGAATGGGATTGCTTGAATCTGCCATGTCAATGATGACCACTTGAGAAGTTTCTCCAACTTTTTCTCTGACACAAATGAATTTATCACTCTCCATAGTGAGCGTCGCAAATGTGATGTTCGCAGCATTGATTCCAACATTGGTGAGCTGAAATAAGAAAAATATTCAATTGTCTTCATTGTCAAGAAAATATGACTTAATGAATATGTCATTATGACATAATTTTCTAAATGTCAGTTGAGCATTCTTTTTTTGTGTCAATCAAATGAAAATGATGTTCACAATATTCAAGAATACAGAAATATGAGGTCTGTTCATTTGTGTACTTGGCGATGCTTAGAGCAAGCGGATCAAATCCGATTAATGACGTCACAAAGCGGATTGAATTATATTTGGGAAGAAAAAATTAGTAAAGTGCATTGACTACAAACAAACACTTTTGACTCAAATATTTTTGGAGTTGATAATCAATTATGAGAATTTGGAAAATGACATGGAATGTACAGGGTGGCCAACTAAGACTCCAGAGTTCGATTTCTCTGTTGTCTTGAGAGATACAAGAAAAATTCATGGATCAAAATTGCAGTAATAACCGAGCTTCACATTTCAAAATTTCTTTGAAATACACAGGGTGTTCCGTAAGGTCACAGCACATCAAAGCTATGTTTTTTTCATCGGAACACCCTATATTTTATTTCATTTTTGAATTCTCCCTGAAGATCTGATTTCAACGACCTATCATACTTAGGGTCTAGCAGTGAAAGTTACTGACATATGGAGTGTGCAAAATCGAGATTTTCCGAGTTCAGAATTTTTTTCTGTCGAAACTGTTCATTATTCGTCAAAACGGTTTACATGTCCCTATCTCAACTTTTCACTCACTATCAATTGGTTTTCAACTGACATTTAATTGAAACAAATTATAAATTTAGATTTTTTGACCACCTTGTATCAATTTCAATTGAACACCAATTGATAGTGAGTGAAAAGTTGAGATAGGGACATGTGAACCGTTTTGACGAAAAATGAACAGGTTCGACAAAAAAAAATTCTGAACTTGGAAAATCTCGATTTTGCACACCCTATATGTCAGTAACTTTCACTGCTAGACCCTGAGTATGATGGGTCGTTGAAATCAGATCTTCAGGGAGAATTCAGAAATGAAATAAAATATAGGGTGTTCCAATGAAAAAACATAGCTTTGATGTGCTGTGACCTTACGGAACACTCTGTGTATTTCAAAAAAATTTTGAAATGTGAAGCTCGATTATTACTTCAATTTTGATTTATGACTTGTTTTCGTATCTCTCAAGACAACAGAGAAATCGAACTCTGGAGTCTTAGTTGGCCACCCTGTACAGGGTGGCTGGAATTCGAGGCTCATCATTGGGATTTCGTAAACCATAAGAGATACAGGGTCGGTTAAATGTTGGCAAAGTTGCGCAATTTTATGCTGATCAAAATGCCGCCTTAAAAGTTTGTAAACTCCGAATACTTCCGAAGATATTTGAAAAAAACCGAATATCCGCGATTTCGTTTTTATTTTTTTGTGACTTTATTTGAAGTGATTTGTCGAAATGAGTTTCATGTTAGCATTGCCACTTTTTCTGCTCTATCCAATGGCATAAATAAATTCGTGTTCAGACGTTTCGTCTTCGAGGAGCCATCATCAACTTTGTTTTTTTTAAATGGTCGAAAATAAATTTTTTGTTCCTAAAAAACTCTAATTCCCATTCTGAATCCAACGTCATATAACACTTTGCATTTATCCTACGTTTCGGACCAAAAAAGCATTATCAGTGTTATTTGATGATGGTTACGAGGAAACGAAACGGTGGATCAAAAATCTGATGATAGCAACTTGTAGAAAAATGTAAATGACTGCAAAAATGTCGAATTCATTTTGGTCTATCTCTCATAGTGAAATCAGAAAAAGATTATTTCTTAGAATTACAAACTTGGAGAATAACTTTTTATTGAAAACTTAAATAGAGATAGACCGAGAGATAGACCAAAATAAATTTGACATTTTCGTAGTCATTTTCCATTTTCTACAAGACACCTTCAGATTTTTGTTCCGATGTTTCGTTTCCTCTAGAATGATTGCAACATCCTATATGTCGTTTGATTCAGAATTGGAATTAGAATTCTTTAGGAACACCAATTTTTTTTCGACCATTTAAAAAAACAAAGTTGATGATGACTCCTTGAAGACGAAACGTCGGATGATGAATCTATTATTGTCATTGGATAGAGCAGAAAAAGTGGAGAGGCTATTATGATATTCATTTTGACATATCACTTCAAATAAAGTCAGAAAAAAATAAAAACGAAATCGCGGATGTTTTTTTTTCAAATATGTTAAGTAAGTAAGTGTTAGGAATTTTCAAACTTTTGAGGCGGCATTTTGATCAGCATCAAATTGCGCAACTTAGCTATGATTCAATCGACCGAATTCCAGCCACCCTGTACATACATCAAAAGTCGATCAATTTTTATGATGGGATTTTTCCCATACCCACTAGACCACCCTCTGAAAGAACAATGAGGAACATGATTATCTCAACTCTCAATATAAATATAAAAAAGGACACTTAATAAGAAAATGGCTACAAAAAAACAACAATTTCATACTAACAAAATACTCACATCAACAAACAAACAAAATACACTCTGGACATTAGTGAATGATAAACTGGGCAGAAATGATGGAACCAAAAAGAAAATTGAAATAAGGTAGGTGCTCAGGTATTTTCAAAAAACCTGACCATTCTAATCAATCAATCAATTAATGACGGTATATTCCCTGGTCAACTGAAATTTTCCAAAGTCGTACCAGTACATAAAAAGGTGACACCTCAGAAATGGAAAGCTATGGATGCATCTGTGTCTTCAACTCCATATCAAAAATAAAGGAAAAAGTAGTGTATGACAGAACGGTAGAGACAACAATAAATTGATAGCATCTTCCCAACACGGTTTCAGGAGCAATTTTTCCATTGAAACCGATATGATTCAATATATCTATGAAAATACCCACAAAAATTATCACGTAATGGGGAACTTCTTTGATCTCATCCGAGCATTCGAAACTATAAACCCGGATTATTTACGTGAGAAACTTTTTAAGAATTCAAGTCATATGTGAGAAATAGAAAAATAGAAGTAGAATAGAATAGTGCTTTATTTAGCATCGATAGCTATTACATAACCATACATGAATATAACACATTCGATATATATCACACATAAACAATATAATCTATACATTAAAATACATTTTTCTCAATCTTGTTTTGAAAATTCTTACATTTCCTGATGTCTTAACTAGCAGAGGTAGATCATTATACATTCTCAAACCTTCAATGGAGAGAGTTTTCTCCAAAGCATTTGTGTTCAAACCTTGTATATAGAACTGATCATTGAACCTCAAATTATAATGTATCATATCTGCCCTTTTGATTATGTACTTTTGCAAGAAGGAAGGAGCTTGCTTATTGACAATTTTGAAAATTAATTAATACCAAAAACGACTCTACAATCAGTTGGGAAATATCGAGGAATTTCAAGGTCTTTGCTACAAAGAAGCAGAATTCGCATTGCTTTATTCTGGAGTAGCTGCAATCGATGTATTTATGTATAAGAACAAGAAAGGAGTACGGACATACAGTAATTAAAATGTAGAAATATAATAGTGTTATAAACAATTTTTCTACACCACGTGGAAAGGCTTGTACAGATTCTATAAAAGTTACTTTTTTTCCTATTTTTTTTACACAAAAAATCAATATGCGCAGAAAAGTTAAGTTGAGGGTCAAAAAGATTGCCGAAATACTTCATCTCATTAACATACATTATTACCGAATTATCAATTGTTAGCACAACCTTCCCTTGATTGAATTTAGTACAGTTGATTTTGCTACCTAATATCATACATACACTTTGTTTTTGAGCATTTATTTTAAGTTTATTCGCCCTGAGCCAGTGACAGAGTAAATGACCACATATCAGATCCATTTGATGTGGACTTGGGAACTCCGCGAGGGGGAGTACTTGGACCACTGCTGTTTTTACTATAGGTAAACGATCTTCCAGAACATATTACAGAAGGCCGAGTTTTTATGTACGCCAATATACTACCATCATTGTGGCTTCCCCAAGTCCAGACGAAATGGAAAATAAAATTAAAACCGAGATTAAAACAGTCATTGATGAATTCGAAGCATGGTGTAGATGTAATCATTTGATAAACAACTTGGATAAAACAACGTTCATTCAATTTTCAAACAAATACTATCGCCCACTTCATCTTGATCCGCGATTAGAATTATCAGACTGTACAAAATTCCTTGGAACACAACTGGATTGTTAATTATCTTTCAACAGACATATTGAATACCTATGCACAAAATTGAAAAAAACTTATTGCGCATTTCTAACATTGAAGTCGAATTTCACAAATCATAATCTTCTGGACATTAACTATGCATTGGTATATTCAAAAATGAGTATAAATATTTCCATTTGGGGACTAGCATCAGATATAAATAGGATCTTCATTAGGCAAAAACGTTTTTTGCGTCTGATTTTTCATATCAAATGTAAAGAATCTTGTAAAAAAACATTTCAAAACAACCGTATTCTCACACTACCATGCATTTGCCTTTATAAAACGCTAAGTTATGTTCAAATTCCGTATCTTTCATGCAGAATAAAGAAATCCATCATCATTTTACAAGGAACAGAAATGATTTCCATTTGACCAAATGTAACTATTCCGGGCATAAAAAATCCCCAAATTACTCAGGAACAAAACATTTCAATTTTCTTTCCCAAACGATCAAAGAAGAAAAAAAAAACCATGGGAAATTTCGAAAGCTCAACATGTGGATTGAGATACTTGTAGTGTGAGCACCACATGCGTTTCACACTGGTCCTTCGGATATTATCTTCCGACGAAGGCGAAATATTCACGAAAATATTGACGCTCTGCCACTAACTTAGATCAGCTTGAATTGTGGTACGTTTGGATACTCGCAAAGGCGACATCATTCCCTTTTATTTGCTCCTTTTTTCAACTCGTTATCACATGACGGAAGTATGTCCGGA
Source organism: Phaedon cochleariae (assembly GCA_918026855.4). NCBI lineage: Eukaryota > Metazoa > Arthropoda > Insecta > Coleoptera > Chrysomelidae > Phaedon > Phaedon cochleariae. Next base: position 18,615,637 of record OU896710.1, on the reverse strand, counting down.
ATAATAGCAGCAAATAAACGCTGTGCCGTGGATTTGGCTCAGACTGAGGGGTGGCACAGGTAGGTTATTGAGATCTAACATTCAATTGGCATCGGATGGCATAATTCTCATCTCATTATGAAATTTAAGGATGTTGCCGTACAATAACCCCAGAACGCTGACCCGTAGCGAAGATATGATTGAATCAAAGAAAAATATATAGTCCGAGCAATTTGATGTCATGATTCCTTTGATTCTACTCTGACGTCATAGCATCCCCTAGAGAAATGTTTACATAAGTGAGTAATGTATTCAGTGAGTTTCAATCTTTCGTCAACGATCAAGCATGAAAATGTTGTACAGTTCTTGTTTTCAACCTCACTGTTTTCAAGAACTACATTACCCGAAGCAAACCTGAAACTGGGGATATTAGTTCTGCTAACATTAAAGCACAATGAATACAATGAATTACATTCACACCACAATTTTATTTTAGTGAGGTCATTTAGTTCTCTACCATCTTTGCCGCTCCTTAAGAGGGTGGTATCATCAGCAAATACTGCAAACTTTGCTAGCAACTGTATTTCAGTCAGGAAGCTGAATTGAACGAGAACGGTAGTCGTTTGGCCGGGCCGTATAGTCTAAACGTTGTGTGGCCCGGCTGAACGACTATCGGAGCATTACCATGGAGACCAGGACTCAAGAGAACTTAGCACGCCTATCGGCTAACAAAACTAGTATATTTGCCGATACGAAATCAGTCTATTAAAACCCAATCATAAGATCCCAATCACTCTCCCACACCTATCCCACCCCTCATCCCTCATAGTGTCTTTCACAGAGAAATTTCAAAAGTTGGTTTTTTATTTTTATTTTCCAACACAAAAAATGCTAAATTAGAGAGAAAAAGGTAGCAATCGACGATCAATCTTCATCAGGGTTGTTAGACAAATCGGCAAGGCCTGCATCGGCTGCCTCTGAGGGCTCCCTTGGAGGGCCCTTGGAGAGTAATTCTGTGACGTATCTAAGTGTTCTACATTGTATGTTTTACATTTTTATCATGTCCAATGTCCCCTTTAGAAGATTTTTGTTTATACACCTTGTATTGTAAAAATGTTTTTATTGAATAAATGGAATTGAAACTGTATTTCAGTCAAATCATTGATGTAAATTAAAAATAGAAGAGGGCCCAGAACTGACCCGTGTGAAACACCGTTACGAAATTCCAATATGTTAGATAGCTTATCCTGGCATCTTACTAACTGTTTTCTACCAGAAAGAAGTTCACTGTGTATCCAGTAATAAAAGCAATGGGCGAGTGGACTTATAATGAATTATCGGCATTCAATTACTACACTGGGTCGTAAATTAATTTTTGCAACACTTCTCACACTTTTTTTAGGTAAATAATGAGTGTATGCGTTGTTCGAAATTGTTGAATTTCGGAGCTCATTTCAAACGTACCATCATGGCCACTATTTGGCGATTCGTCGGATAAATGGTGACATCAGCTTTTATGCTGTTTCATTATTGGTCAGATAATCTTCCATTTCAACTCACGAAGCAAGGTTGTCAAGTCACCAATTATAATCAAGTTATCAAAAAGATGTAGAGTCCTGTCGTTGAATAAAACATAATAGGGAGGAACCCATGATATAAGAGTTCGTTCTTGACTCTTTCGAGCAACCAGCATGTCCAAATATGTCTAATACTCCATAACAAAATTTCATGTAAACGTTGGAGACTTGGCAACATTGTGCTAAATGCTGAGAAGAGACAAGACCACGTCTACAAGTAGTGCGCGCGGTGTTGTCACGTTCACCGCTTCAAATTTCCTCTAGTGTGAATTAATATAACTACTATTTACACAAATATTTTACAAGCAATAAGCCACAAATCATATGGGAACATTTTGAGACAATTGATTTTGTATTGCTAAATAGGAATATTACCAATAACACATAACAACTGTGCTATGGTCTGCTCCTACTTAGGAAACCGTGACATCAGTTTTTACTCGCGGTGAATTTCTATCCGTTTGAAATTTACCGTAGCATTATTGATGATCTAAGCACCTGAAAATCGACCGAAAAATTCTAAAAAAAAATTTAACCTACTCGCCTATTCACCAGGTAAACCGGTAGGGACCGACTTTGTCACAAATTTCAACGGATCTTCGTTGCAACCGTCTAAAATAGTAGATTAGCGTATTAGAGGTCTAAGTTTGGTCCGAGAAAGTAGGCATTCTCGAGCAATTTCAGAAAAAAATTATGTATTTTTGTCAGCGTTATTGAGGGTAGACAGTCCTGTTATATCTTGTTGCAACAATTGAATTCAAATAATGCATATTTATGTACTATACTTACACACCAAATTTCATTTGTTCATCTGTAGAAACAAAAAAGTTATAGGGATGGGCCACTCTTGAAAAACCCCCGGTATACAAGCCCTACTATTAGTTTCTACAGCAGAATGACTGAATCTTGTTATTCTTGTTATGATTATTATTAATTAATATCAATATTGTTATATAAATTCTTATCTATACATTCTATACTACATATTGCTTTCAAGAAATCTAAAAATGAATGTATTGATGGTGTTTTAATTTTATGAACTTTGATTTTCCCACTCTCTTCTAGTGGATTTATATAGTTTTCTTCTAGTGAAAATGATAAGATCGTATCCCATGCATCTACAGGGTCTTCTAATTATTGTTTCAAAGCCCTATAGTTCATCTGCAAGATAATTGAAGAAATTCCTAATTCCTATAAATTTTCCCTGACTATTTTGAACGACTTTTTATTATTGAAGTGGCCGGGTGGGATGTAGAGGTACAGTCATCAAAATGTTTCAGGTATTTTTTTTATAGAATATAGAGTATTATTTATCGCATTTCTATTAGGTGTACCTCAGACCGGAAGATTTGATAATAAACAGAATTGTATTGAGAAAAGAAAGTGCAACCTAAAACAGGATGAATATTGAAAAGAACCAACCAATTAAGAACTAATATGGAACGAAAAACGTCTGGAAAATAAAATTCATTTCAAATAAAATTCAAACTATCTGATCATGTTCAGAAAGCTATTCAACATCTGTTTCAAGAAAAATAAAAATAAAAATATTTTTTAAAAGAAATCTGTGGCTTTGCTGGCTCCAGGCGAACTCAGCAGAGCCATTTTCACTGATTTGATATGTCCTTATTGAAAAGATAATTTTAGGTTAAATAACTACCCTATTTTCGAATTTTTTGCTGGATGTTTCAAGCAAAAATAAAAACGAAACGATTCCTAGAAATTCATGTTTATTCACTATACATTATGCATATCTATCAAAAGCATATTTCAGTATGATTTTTCCAGAGATAGTGTTAGTATTGATTGTAAGCTCAATGACTTGCATTTTGGAATTTTTTTCCGGATGTTTTTCAAAACAAACCTGTGGATTTGCTGGCTTCAGGCAAACTCGGCAGAGCCATTTTTAAAAATATTAAATTTTTCACCGATTTGATATATTGGTATTGAAAGGCTAATATAAGGCTAATTAATTACCCTATTTTCGAATTTCTTGCTCAACCTTACAAACAGAAAAAATACAAGACAATTTGTGGAAATAGGCATTATTCACTATACATCATGCATTTCTATCAAAAGCATATATTATGACGATTTTATAAGGCAAAGTATTAGTATTGATTGTAGGCTCAATATATATATCCCATTTTGAGATTTTTTGATACATATTTTTAAAAGAAACCTGTGTCTTTGCTGGCTTCAGGCGAGCTCAGCAGAGCCATTTTTAAAAATACTTAATATTCACTGATTTGATATATGGGTTCCTGTTTTTTTTTTTGTTTGAAATGGGCAAAAAATTCAAAAATGTGGCTTTTGCTAGCTTCTTTGGTATGCTAATCTGGAACATACCAATATTATTCACATAGCTCTGTTTTGCTATTTTTGAAAACACCATATTTCATTCTGATTTAATGTAATAAAGTACTGTTGAGCAATAAGTCAAATTCATATTATTTCAATTTCTAATTCAATTCGAGATAGTATTATTATTGATATAATCTCTCTGCTGCATGCCTGTGTTGATCTCATTCATTGCTGAATGATGTCGCATTGCTGCTTCCACATAGGTCACAATTTGGTTATTGTATCACAGAGGGTTTCTAAAATATTTACAAAAAAAAAAGATCCCCTTCAGATCTATAACTGAGACTACAACTCCCCAGAAGGCCATTTCTGGACATTTATTTAAACTATTTTTGTTCCTAGAACCCGTGGTTAAAATATTTGTGTGTAATTTCAGGAGAACCCTGTATATTGAAATGATACTCATATTTTCATTTATAGAAACAAGGAGAAAATCACAAAAAATATGAAAAAATAAATTACTAATAATTGTTGATAAATAGGGAGGAAGCTCTGGAGTGGGCCACCAGGTATAATCAGGTATAATATATTGTCAATCCAAATCTAATTGGAATTTTTCAAATTCATCCTGTATGTAGTATGTTAATAAAATTGTATGGTCATGAAATAAAACAGGAAAGAAAAAAATATCAATCAAATTCCAGTCTGGAAGATTAATTTTGAAGTATTCTCACAACAAACTGAAAATCATGTTGGTACTTCCCTAAGAATGGAATACAACCTAGCAGAATGTGTTCTATAATGTGGCAAACACTATCTTTACATCCATACTATATTATGTAGAATATAGATTGCAGATAGGTGTAAATTAATTATTGATCAGAAAGCATGAAAATCGGCACAATCCATCACTTCATTGTTCAGAACAGAAATGACCCAATTTCATTTCTTGTTCTTGAATCAAATGAATTGGAAGTCGTTATCAACGATATCAATAGGTATGAACTGTATAATTTAAATATTCGGAACTCCTCATCAGAACATTAAACCCGAACCTGACATCCCAACAATACGCCTCCACAAAGTAGGTACCTACGTACCGGTTATTTTTCGATACAGGCAAGCCTTATGAAAAAAACATACATTTAAAGGTGGGACAACTACAATCTGTATATTGAAAGAAGGAAGTACAACAGGAAATTATATACACGATCGAGAAATCATTAATGAACAATATGAAAATACGTCAAAGTGGACGAGGGGCGTTTAGTACTTTACCTGTAATTGCTCCTGGAACTTTATTGGTAAAAGTTGCTGCGTCATGTTGCTATATTATTTGCAACAAAACACTTGCCGAAACTCAAACACTACCCAGTTTTTAATGAATAAACTATTACCGATTTTCCGAAAGTATTTTTCTCTTCCAAACTGACAGCTAATCAGAAATGCAGTGTTGCCGGTGTTGACGAAACAAATAGCGCAATGCTGCCAACATAAAAGCGCAATATCTAATGAAAAAGCGCAAAATTTTGCTCATGAAGCTAGTTTACTACTGCCTAATGTATAATGTTGTCACACAAGTCAGAGATTTGTGAAATTCATTCTCAATAATTGTAGCTACGGAAGACATATTTACTTGTTAGTCTTCATTGCCGCTTATTTACAGTTTCCAATTTTTGATTACATGCAACTGATTGCTGCATTTCATATTTCCGGCAATTATGATAATGATGATCAGGTTATTCTACACTGAATCGGAATGACTATCTAGCTTGCAATGTAATTTTTGTCAAAAAATCTGTGTCATAATTCTTATCAGGACTTGTGTTTGGTAGAAAACAATGAGAACAGAAATAATATTCAATATGCATCAAATCATGCATAAATGTTGCAGGAAATACCGAAAATCCAACATTTGATCCCTATATTTCCAATAAAAATAGGTCCGGACGTAATCGCATTTCCTGCAATCCAACGAAAAATTGCGACAGTTGTTCAAAATGGCACAAGTGCGTAGGCACGCAATAAAAATTGCTGCTGGTCTTTTTCGGGAAATTGCGAACTGTAAAGCAGCTCTTACAAGTTATAAAAAGCGCAATTTTTCCCGAAAAATCGCAATGGCGCAAAACCAAGTTGAAAAGCGCAATTATTGCGCTTTTTGCGCCTCATTGGCAACACTGCAGAAATGAAACATCCAAAATGGCGTCATTCGTGTCGACGTCATTAACGATACAACGTTGCATTAGGTTACGAGAACTTGTTTTGCCCAGACTTCCGTATAAGCGATTTGTATAGATCAATCGGAACGGTTATGGACATGGCGCTAAATTCGAATAAAAGATATTGCTTAAAATACCGCAAGAACTCATCTAAATTCGATATTTCCTTCGTTATTCCTTCAAAGTTAGGGTATTTTATCAAGCATTCGGAATATATACCCTATTATACTTTCACATACTATTTTTGGTATACTTCACACGAAAGGGGACGCTTTTATTGAACAAATGGATGACTTTTTACGCTATAACTTTCACATGTTGAATAAGGCAGATATTATTTATGGATGATGCGGTGTCTCAATCTAATCAAGGAATTATTATAGTGAGTGTGGCATCACCAAGGAGTATGACTCGTTTTAAAGCAGAGATAAGTTCTTCAAGCATCAGCACGTATGTTTGGGTGCTGATGGGGTTCAGCATATGATATGTGGGAAGATAATGAGAAACTGATATTGATGTGTAAATTAGAGTTCTTAAATGTAATTGACACCAATTGACACTGCTGCTTTGACGTTTTGACACTATGACAATTTAATAAGCACTGACAATCAGACATATCCACAAATAAATTGAAGAAGCGGGAACTGACAGTACACGGACGTACATAACATAAATTTCAAAGGTTTGACCCAAGTTTGACCATAGGTCGCGTGCAAGAACTGTCAGATGACTGACCCTGGAGGCAAAACATATTTGTTTACAATGATCGAAATAGTTTTCCACAATTATTTTGGCATATGAATCGTATTTTTCCGCTATTCATCAATTCGCTAATGCCATCACATTGTGCTGTTATAAATGCACAAAAACTGCAGCGGAAGATGAAGAAATCCGGATGGTACATTATGATTCAAAAGTGAGTACCTACTATAGTCACTCACATAGTTTTCATTTTTGAAATTTGGTTATTTCTCTGATTTCTCATCGGAATTCCTTCTGCAATAGGATCAGCTAATAGAAATATACCTGAAATTTCTAGAATAATGCAAGAAGATTGGATTCATGCAATCAATCGGTAGGACTGGTCTGACATGCTGACGATCGTGTGTGTTGTAGACATTTTCAATATATTAGCAGCATTAGCTTGTATTGCAGAAGTGGCAGAAGGCAGAAGGAATTTTAATGAGGAATGACAACATTTCATAATGCTAACTATGTGAGATTACTATTTACCTGAAAAATCATATTCCCTAGTCTCTAGCTGCATTTTTTGTGCATTGTACAACAGCACAATGCGAAGGCATGCTTGAATCAATGAATAACGCAAGAAACACGATGCGTATGCCAAAATATTGGGAAAAACTATTTCAACCTTTTGATTCCTCTGTAACCAAATAAAAAAGTGAGGTTGTGTTTCAATAATTCACAGAAGAATGAGGTTGTGTTTCAATTATTTTGCCTCCAGGGTCGGTCTTCGTGCACGCGACCTATTGTCGGCTAAATGTGAGAAAAAATCAAGTTGCTGGACTGGCAACTTGATTTTTTCTCACATTTAGCCGACAATGGTTTGACAAATTGAGAGAATTAGGAATTAGAAGTTTGTGCAGTTTCCAACTGTGAGAACGCCCGAAAATCAATTCACTCTATTCGGATTTCCATCGGATAACGTAATGGTGGATACAGATGACAGCTTACAACTTACAGCGGAAAGATGGATAATAAAGCGCGGACTGTTCACATGCGAAAAACGAATCAGAGCGGACTTTTCACATGCGAAAAACGAATTCAGAGCGGACTAGAAAATAATATATAATACTTTGGTTCCTGATATTGAGAGTTCATTTTTGTAGGGGAATAGTGAAATCATATTAAGGTGGATATTTTGAAACCAAAGGAATTAATGTTTCTTCAAAACTCGTACTTTTGTCACCCTTATCAGATTTTGAAGTGTTTGACCGAGTGTTTGACATCACTATTTCGGTAGCAAGGTCAGTTCGTCGCTTCACAACAATTTCTGAAAAATTATCATCCACAACAGGGATATATCCTCGTCTGACAGCGTTCTCAACATATCCAAGAAGGATTTCATCATCTATAGAAATAATTATCAGGTTTGAATTCATAAGGACAAAATGTAATGATATTTAAATCTTCTGATACTGAGAAGAAAGACACTGCAGTCTCTTTTACTTCAATATAAAACAAATTTTCCATTTTTTTCCAGAATAAAGAATCAAAACAAAAATCGAGATAAAAATATTCAGTTTAAGAATTATGCTATCATGGCATATCAACAAATAAAAATATCAAATATCAGCTTTTTTTATAAAATGTTCAAACTGTTCGAACTTTTTTCGCTTATTGACCTTGAAACGAACTTTCTGTCATTGCGACCAATCAGAATCCGAAGCGCTATAAGCTGAAATGCGAAAAGCTGTCATCTGTACCCTACTTAATTCTACAAAAATGGAAACAGAGTATGATGCGGCCGGCATGGAATATGGGTTCAGGCCACAAAATTTGCGAGGTATTCAAATGTCATGGTAGGATAAATATTTTTCAACGCATTTTCATCAGGAACACTTCAGAACGGAAGATTTGATGTTGAAGAGTAGGATCGTATTGAGAGAAAGAGCTGAATCCACACTTTATAAACTGAGCTAGTATCGAAAAGAACCTTATTCCAATTTAGAACCAACAAGAAACGAAAAATTTGCAGATAATGATATTCATCTCGAACATATTTTGAAAGAAGACTTTAGAGCAGGAATATTCAAAAATCCAAGGTTTACGAGTGGAAGAGAGTGAGGAATTCAGGAAACAAATAGAAGAAAAAATAGAGAGTTGGAAAATAAGTTATAGCCATAAGATTTAGATACAAAAGTCAGAGGTAGCAAAATTCAAAACTATCACCTAAAAATTATTTCAGATTTGAAACGAAATCAGCAAATATTTTTAGAGAAATACAAGAAAATTGAAGAAGCAAATACCCAGGCAATTTTGAGCAAAAGAATTATAGTTTTGATGAACAATACTATGAAAAACTTTTGTATTTGAAAAACCGAATGGAAGATTTGAATAATAAATTGGATAATATTAGTTAAAATGTTGCTTTTCATGAGCATGATTCATCTCAAAATTCAAAAATCTATGGTGAGGATGGGATGCAAGAAGTTTGGAAAGAGCGTTTATTATTCATCCTAACTGAAATCAGCTGTTATTGTTGCCATATATAATTTGTTCATTCATTAATCTCTCATAACTTCATTGCATGATTATCATTTATTTATATTATATTATTATTATATTCATTACAAACTGTTTCATTGCATTTATGGATTCGAAATGGTTGAAAATGATCATGTGATTATTTTCGAAGCTGAAGGTCAGATCGTCCAAGTTCGATGAGTTGTTTTGCCAAGGGTACCAGAGAAGTCAACAAAGGATTTTTTTATTCTGGACATCATCATTGTATTTGATCCATGAGTTGACAACTGCTGACATCGAAAGTTTATATATTTAGTATACCCTTCCACCATTTCGGTGATTTGCGATCAAGATCGTAGGTTATTGATACTTTTTGATCTGCGAGGTCCACTCCACCCATGAATTTATTATAGAAGATGATCTCGTCAGGACATTCGATTTCAGTTTTATCTTCAGTTTTGAGGGTTCTCTTTGCCAAACCAGTATAGTCGCTATCCATGACTATTAGACATTAGAAGCACGTCTTTCGTGTCTTTCCATCTATAGTGGCTAGAATACAGTCATCTGAGATCAGAATATCTGACTCCCCTCTCAATATTTTTTCTTTGCGAATTTCGGTACATGCTTGCGATTGCCCAGAGGAAGGAGTTTTCACTCCGAAAAAGGGAACAAGAACCTGCCCAACAACTACAGGCCCATTGCCCTGTTATCAGTAATCTCCAAAGTGATGGAGAAAGCCATCAATATTGAGCTTATCGAATATCTGGAGAGCTCAGGAATCATCAATAGACAATACGGCTTTCGCCACCGAAGATCTACTGAATATCTACTTGCCTACGTCACCCGTTTATGGCAAGCCTCATTAGAAAAACGTCATCACTTTGATTCCAGATTTTGATTCACCAATCAGAATAAGAAACGTAAAAAGTTTGTCTGTGAACGCCGCTTTAATGAATGTCCATCCTGCGCCCATGAATGTTCAGGAATGGATGTCTGAAAAAAACTTCAACCACCCCGTGAACGCCCGTGAACTACCTCAGTGAGCTGGTTACGTTATAGTTTGGAATACACTTCGAGGAAAATTTACTGGTTAACTTATTCAAAGGAAAAAAACACGAACACTAAGTCGGTCGACCACAAAGTTTAATCACGAAAGTTTTGTGACTAGTTTCGGCTCAAGCAGCCATCTTCAGACACAATATATAGTACCTATAAGAGGACACGTGGAATCACATAATTGATTCAATTGAAATATGAATAGCAAGGGTCATTTGGCCAAAATTCAATCCGGCAATTTTTCTACTGGCTGCTTGAGGCGAAACTAGTCACAAAAACTTTTGTAATTAAACTTTGTGGTCGACCGACCTAGCGTTTGTGTTTTTTTCCTTTGAAAAAATCTGGACCACTTTGAGAAGGATGGATGGTTTCCATGACTTGGTTAACTTATTGTTGACCCGGTTTGTGTAGTTGAGACTTCGAGGCAAAAAGGCTTAATTTGATGTTTGAATCGTAAATGATTCGTGGATACGATTGATGGGCAAAACGAATTCTTGAAAGTAAGGTAATGTGAGCAATGACTGAGTAAATTCAATCTTATTAAAATTAGAAGAAGAAAAACTTGGTTATGTATGTTTTGCTTGTGTCAAAGTTGAAGATGTGTACGAATTACAAATTTAAAGTATACATGAAAATTGGAAAAAGTAGTATGAGTATGTTTGAATTACGTTAATGAAATGGGTAAAACAATAAGCAAAAATTTTGATATTTGTTCTAACGAATATTGTATGAGATTTGTTGGAAAAGAATCAATATCAATAAATGATCCATTTTGGAATAGATTCTTATCATTTACATTAGTAACACCCATCACCAGGTAAGTAGGATTAGTAAATTTCCTTATATTTGATAAAACTCTAATTAATTTGCAGTGATGATCAGCTAGCTCTTGAAACAAAGATTGAACCCTTATGCCAAGAACTTTTGAAAAATAATTTGAAAACTGGAAATCTTAATTCTCTGATTCGAATTTTCATCACCAGATCTTCAGAGTTGTTATCAGCAGCAAACACAGATGCGTAAGAACTCCTGAATTTTAGCTACTCTCACAAAGATCTATCCTCTACTATGTTTCAGAAACATATTCACATGGCAGCTTTTCAATTCAATTCTTGCTGTAAGATGTGTGCTGAAGTTTTTATCACAAGAAATTACTGAGATACAATTTATTAAGCACATTGAAGTGAATGAAAATGAAAATATATTTGAAACCCTCATTGGCACACTTGTTGGAATCATTGTGGACATTCCTGTTGAAAATAAAACCTATCTAATACATTTGGAAGCAATATCTTGCTTGTTGGTATGCCTTTCTGTTCAACATAATTCTGGAGAAAGGTTGGAGCAGAGTACCATTTTCAGACTGATGATGAAAGGAAGGCATGTTATACATGCTCCTATACTAGTTAGGAGTCTTCTCACAAATTTCATCAATCAAGAAAAGTTACCACCTGAATATTCTGGAAATGATGGTCACAACATAGTATTTGGTAAGTACTCACATGCAGTTACTGTAATATCAGCTGCCTATCATATGATACAGTTAAAGTGCAACAAGTTTGCTTCTTCCCAGACTTCCAGTCATCATCTATGGTTGTGCTGGAAACTTATCTACTCCTGTGTTTATTCTGAATTCCAAGTTTAATAATTATTGATTCTTGAATATTCAGTCACAATTTGAAATTCATTATTTTTCAATTGATTGAGTCAAATTCTTATTTATAATAATCAATTTCAAATTGAATACCAAATCAGTTAAACACTCAATTAAATGAATAAAACCATTTATATAGTCTTTGCAAAGTCACTTGAGACACAAAAAAAGTTTTTTTACAAACGTCAAAAAATTACAAGGTTTGTGCATTGATAACAATATGCAGAGTGACACTTTTCTCAGTTTTCTACATTACTATGTAAAACCGTGTAGGAAGTAGATAGTTCAACAATAATTAAAGCCTTTTATGCCAGTTCAACACTGTTTTTTATAGTATGCTAAGTTTTAGAACAATATCTTTTGATGTTTGAACAAAAAATGTTGTTTGCAACTTATGCACGAAATACTTTGGTCATCAAAAATAACTTTTCTCCAAATGACATAGGAAGGGGATTTTCTATGAAATTTAACTTTTTCTGCCTAGGCTGAATTCCTAGTCTCCCTATGAACTATCAGCCACCTCAGTTCATCTACTACTTTCCTACCTATAGTAAAACAAATAACTAAGACCATCATGTCCTTTGAGAAACTGCTGCAACAGCAGCAGAAAATGATATTTGGAGTGGGTACCATGAATCTAGCCATGAATAAAAGCTGGATTTGGAATATTATCAGATTGTTCCTATGAAAACGGTTGAGATTACCTATTTCCACACAACCCATGAGGTATTACAACTCATATTACAAGGACCCTTTTTTCAATGAGTGTTCACTAATAGGTAATCTAAAAAAATAGAGGTACATCAGCCATACTGTCCTAACCTTGAAATATTAATACAATATGAAATAAACATTTTCAGCAAAATGAATAGTATTTTAAAATTATCTTTAATGAAACAAAAAATTAAGTTTCACAATTTCACTACACATGTCACATCACTTTCCTATACTTAACACTGGATATAATTCTAATTTTAATCCATAAAGTCATTAACTATTTCATATTCCAACTTTTTTATCCGAACCTAATTGAAAAACTAGAAAGTCCGTTTTTGGAACAAATTATTATTATCAATGCTTAACATTGAATACCCTGTATGTGTAAGAACATTTGTTTATCACACTACATTCAGAACAACAATCATGAAAAAGAAGAACAAGGCCCATTTCATAAAAATCATAACATTGTTTTAAATGAAAATAGCATTGCCACAAATCTACATTTTAAAGGTTGAACATAACAGAAAATAAAGAAAATAGAATATCCTTTATCCGCATGTAATTATTTTTTAGCTAGAGAAAGATCATTTCTTGACTCTTCTGATGCATTCTTGATGAAACTAATGAAATAAAGCAATCTGTCATACACTTTGGGTTTGATATCCCAAATCGGTGTAATTGTCAAGTTGGCTGATGTTGGAGTACAATTTTGACGTTAGTTGATGAGTTTGTAATTTGTCTTGTGTTTTGTGTTGTAACGTTATTCGTTGATAACATCAATTTCTTACTCAATGACACACAAATTTCATAATAATGAATATGTTGTATTTCCATGAATTTAACTCAATACAATTTCTTGCCACATTTTTGTTTGAAATTCATTTATTTATTGAACAAATAACTTCCAGACAGAAGGCTCTGGTATAAGGAAGTACATAATTATATACCTATAGGTAAACATATCATTATTCAAAATATATCAACAGCTGTAAATTGACAAACAAAGAATAATATTTGTAAAAAAATGGCATGATTAATTTTATCCAGTTCGCTCAGAAATAATCAGTTTTTTCACTTCATTTTTGAATGTACCTATATTTCTGCAATTTTTTATATTGTCAGGTAGTTTATTGAATTCAGTTAAGGCTGAATGAGTGAATCTTTTTTGTCCGATTATGGAGCTAGCGGCGTCAAGATGAAACAAGTTATATTGTCTAGTTTCATGATTATGAATTTCAGAATTCCGTATCAGAATAAAATTCGACTTCAATTTTTTATTTATGATATTTTAAGAGTTTCAATTCTATATATTTCATCTAAAGAATACGTATTTGTTATTTCAAACAATTGATTGGTTGGTGTATCAAGTCAAGTTAATAGTTGAAACATTTGAATGCGGAAACACCAAATACATTCAATCTCACTTATTTTTTTCTGCTCTTTTCAAATTTGTTAATGAGATTTTAAAATATTGATATACAGGTTGTTTTGACTCGAAACCTTATTATTAACATTAAAATGTAAGGCCCCCGTCATTCCTTGCTTGCACAAGACTCTAGAAGACTTCTGAGGGTTGCTCGTAAGGGGGCAACCGAATGACGGATAGAACAATTTTAGAACAATTTTTTTTACACTATGATTGAAATAATACATTTTTTGAATCTCGAATAGAACCATAAAAAAACCTTGTTCAAATGTATTACTGTACCACACTGCCTCAAAAAGTTTGAACATACGGAACGCCCAGTAAAAACCAATCAACAATTAGTATAATTGGGAGTAACCAATCAGATGCGTCTTCTCCTACATGACAGCACTTGTCCAGTCCACGCTGACTGCATACCGGGAAAGCTCAATAGAAAATATTTCTTTTATTAAGGAATCCTCGTATCATCTTTAAAAACGGAAGTGTCTCAATCGAGGTCTCCACTGACTTTGTAAAGACTTTATATTTATATGTTTCCTGGTATTCTCTGTATGTTTCTTCTTTATCTAAAAATTATTTCAATCCTATTGAATACTATATAATAAATTATATCTGAATTATAAATGTGGACTTTGACGTCAATATTGATGATAAAAATGTTCTAGGCACTTTTATGTGAACATGTCAAATGCCATAGCATTTATTTGAGTAGGTAATCAAGAAGGTATAGGAGAATTTTGAGGAAACAAATTTCTCTTTTTTCACCAGAATTTTCATTACCTTCATTGTATTCATCCACATTTTTTTTCTAGGTTTGGCTTCAAATATTTGGTCTATGTTGACATTCAGTAAAACACCAACAGATGAACTTGTGATTAGAAATCAGAATGATTTTATGGAAGCCCCTCTAGCTACACAAAGCTTATTATTATTACTAGTACTTGTCCATCATTTTACTACCCATCCAAATCCATACAGAAATAGCTTATTTTCCTGCCTAGATAGTCAAGGTAGGTGCTATGATTTCTTCAGATGAATGTGTTAGGCTTATTTGTCAAAGATACCAGAAATACTCAAAAGGAAAGTTTCCTTCAGATGAATTTTCATTAAATAAATTCTGAACTACTAAACTAACGCAATTTCCAATTTTTGAGGCGGCAAACTTTGACTAACATTCTTAATCTAGTCTTAATTTAGTTGATGAAGAATATATGTAGCAAATGCTAACGAATAAAAAACGAATGAAAAAAATAGCAGAAGAAGACGTTGTTAATGTTTATATCATGAAAAATACCGATGATCACCTAATTAACATAACAACTATACTGATAGCATTGGAGCCAATATTGATAAAAAAAACGTCACCGCTCTAGTGTTATCAGATTTTTCTAAGACGTTCGATACCATTAGCCACCAACTCCTTCTTTCCAAGCTTAAATATTACGGATGTTCAGCCAATGTCATGAATATTTTGTATAATTATTTGAACAACAGATATCAAATGGTACATGTAGATGATAGGAGTTCATCTCTTAAAAGTGTTATGTCAGGAGTACCTCAAGGCTCAATTCTTGGTCCTCTTCTATTTTTGTTATACACTGCAGATATTTTTTCTCAAATTAAACATTGCCGGGTACAAGCATTTGCGGATGACACGCAGTTATATCATAGTATCGCATCTAATAATATCTTTATAAATACTCTGTCGAACAAACACGATTTGAAGTTGAATCCTGGCAAATGCCATGTCATGTTCTTCGGCAACATAAACAAAAGACAATATGTTGAAGATCATAATTATGAAACTAAAGATAGGTGAACAAATACTTAAATCGGTTGACTCTGTAAAAACTTTAGGCATCACTTTCGACGAAGATTTAAAATTTAATGCACATGTAAAACAACTTGTGAATAAATCCTATGCCACTCTCAAATTTCTCTATCCACATAGACAAAGCTTGTCCTCTAGTACAAAAAAAGCTTCTTTCCCAATCGCTTATTCTTTCAACCATCAATTATGGAGACCCTGTCTATGGTCCCTTCTTGGATTCGGCTATTCAATTTAAAATACCACGTGTGCAAAATTCATGTGTTCGCTTCATCTTAGGGATACGTAAATTTGAACACATTTCTCAAGCTCGTACCAACCTTGGTTGGGTATCAATGTCCGTTCTCAGGGAATATAACTACTGCAACATCACTTATTCAGTATTGAAATCGAAGAAACCTGTACCACTATTCAATAAATTGACAAAGAGGTTAGAGCTCCATTCTTTCAACCTTCGAACTAACGAAAACCTTCACATCCCTCGTCATTCGTCAGCCATGTTCAGAAAATCATTTTCCTACTCAGCTGTATTTTTTCACAACACGATTATTAAAGATCTCATGCAATTCTCGAAATCCACAGGGCGTGGAAAGAAATTCTGAATTGAGACTCTATCACGAATCTGCGATTAGAGGTCGATAAAAATCACAAGTTTCCATCGTTCATAATTTATCTGAGAATATTCCTTTTCAACAACTGCATTTGAAGTGATAATACAGAAAATCTGACTGAAGTTTCAAGTCCTAGGACATGAAACCAATTTCAATCAAAGGAAATTGAAGTGTTGCCTAGCAATGCTGATTCAGCTTCCGCTGGTATCAGAAAATGCCACTTCGTTTCTATCCGATCGAATTCCAATACGGAGCTTTCGGTTCTAAAGAAATTCGGTTTCTGATTGAAAATGGTGGCTTCAACGTTTGCAAACCGAAGTGGAACGTAGCTTTTGTGAAAAAAAAATGCGATTTTGGATTTGGATCCTAACAAAACAATCAACTTTTCACTAAATTTTTGGAAATAAAAGGGGCAGGTTAACCCTATCAATGAAGATCTTGCGGAAATTACAGCCCTGGGAACCAACAACCTGGTTGAATTCAACGCCACCAAAACTCAAGCCTGTATTTTCTCTAGAAAGGCGGAACTCATTTTGCCTGATATATCATGTCTGTGTAGTATCCTGTGTAATGGGTTTTAGTTTGATATCCATTGTTATGTATACGGATGCTGGTAATCAAACCATTGTGGATTTTCGAGTATGTTCCCGGACGTCGGAAACATAGTCACTGTCGGGACTAACTAATTTTGTAAGTGGAATTTGTTGCAAGTTGCAATGGCAATTTGGATTTATTAATAAACCACAAGTACAGTTTCATATTTGTATTATTGATGCCCAGTCTCCATCACTACAGTCTGATACCATAATTTCCACCAAGTTCACTATATCTGTGCTCGGTATCTCCATCAGCAATAATCTTTCATGAAAAAACCGTGTCAGATCGATCGTGACAGCTGCTTCACAAAAACTCGGATTTTTATTCCGTGCGAAAAGCTACTTTACACCTCAACAGCTTCTTATGATTTGATCACAGATACGACCTGTTCTAGAATACGGTTCTCACAAATGGGGTTCAGCACCCAAACATACGCTGATGCTCTTAGATTCCATCCAGAGAAGAGTCGTTCGTCTTGTAGGTGATGCCACGATCACTAATTCTTTGACATCATTGGAACACCGTAGAAAAGTCGGCGATTCCACCTTTCTATAGATACTTCCACTAGAGATGTTCTTTAGAAACCTCTGCTATCATTCCATCACTAGCAATACCCGTCAGACAAACTCGACAAGCCCAGTCAGCACATCCTTGCGTTGTCAACCTTGAAATTAGTCGAACTTCAATAAAAAATTACAATACCTATCTTCTGTCCCTATCCTCCCAAGGCACGCACGATGTTCTTCAAACATTATATGGATTCCCTTTCGTGCGCTCCAAAGGATAAAAAATTCGTCTCAAATTGTCATTGCGCTTGATATTTCACTATAAGAAACTCAAATAAGAAATTCAGTCGATAGTTTATGACACCTTGTTTGAGGAATTATATAGATTTTGACATAAAAATGGAAATAATATCCTTTGCAAGTTGTCTTTGTTTTTCTTTTTTTCTCAGTGACAGATAGTCACGATATGATTTTAATGATTGATCTTGAATTCATCATTTTCATACTCAGATGTTAGTAGTGAAAAACTAAGGCAAATCGCTAATATTGATTTCCATTTTTATGTTGAAAACGGGAGTAGTCTCGTTCCCAAAACGTCCAAAGATAAGTGACATTTTATTTTTCTCAGTGTATCTATATTCTTCGATTTATTTTTTCAAACGCACTGACATTTTGTAGCAAATCACCTGATTTGTACTGGCTACAAATATATTGAAATAATACTAATATATTTATTCATAGAGATGAGAAGATAAAATCCAAAAAATTCAGAGAAATGAATATTTCACTTCCTCGATTAATCTACAGACAATATTAATAAAAACGATGCTCCACAATGTGCCTTCATTATTCAAAAACGATTACAATTTCTTATGTAAGGCAAATCTAATATATAAAATTCTCCTATCCAGGTCACGGTGTTAGTGGTCGAACTCCTCCGAAAAGGCTCGACCAATTCGTATGAAATTTTTTGTGCGTATTCGGTAGGTATGAGAATCGGTTGTAATCTATTTTTTAAATCAAAAATTCAAGATGGATTTGATTCAAAATTGGTATTTGGGGGTTTTCAGGGTCGGAGATTACGATTCTTTCGTCGAATATTGGAAATTCAAGATGGCGGATCCAATATGACGGACGAGTTTTGTAATTATGGTCAGATTCCATTCAAAATTGGTATCTGGAGGTTTTCGAGGTTGGAGATTATGATTTCTTCATCAACATTAGGAAATTCAAAATGGCGAACCCAATATGGCGGACGAGTTTTGTTATTATAGTTAGATTCCATTCAAAATTGGTATCTGGGGGTTTTCGAGGTCAGAGATTATGATTTTTCATCAAAAATTGAAAAATTCGAAATGGCGGATCCAATATGGCGGACGAGTTTTGTAATTATGATCCAATTATATCCAAAATTGGTATCTGAGGGTTTTCGGGGTCGGAGATTATAATTCGTTCGGCAGCATTTGAAGATTCAAAATTGCGGACCCAATATGGCGGGCGAGTTTTGTGATTTTGGTCAGATTCTATTCAAAATTGGTATCTGGAGGTTTCAGAGGTCGGAGATATGAATCATTTGTCAAGATGGGGAAATTCAAAATGGCGGATCCACTATGGCGGACGAGTTTTGTGATTATGGTCAGATTCTATTCAAAATTGGTATCGGGTGGTTTTTGGGGTCGGAGATAAGGATTCTTTTGTCAAAATTTGGAAATTTAAGACCGCGGATCCAAAATGGCGTACGAGTTTTGTAACTATGATCCGATTCCATTCAAAATTGTATCTGGGTGATTTTTGGGTCGGAGATTATGATTCTTTCATCAAAATTAGAGAATTAAAGATGGAGGATCCAATATGGCGGACGAGTTTTGTAATTATGATCCGATTCTATTCAAAATCTGTATCTGGGGGTTTTCGGGGTCGGAGATTATGATTTCATTCTTTAAAATTGGGAAATTCGAGATGGCGGATCCAATATGGTGAAAGAGCTTTGTAATAAATAATATAGCTTGAAAAACTATAATGAAACACGCTTTTATACATAGCCAAACTCGAGGCCAAACTAAATAGAAGTAGAAAATTGATAGTAAAGTTTAAAACACGAGATAGATTGTCGAACTAAAAAGAAGTAGAAAATAAAAATAGTAGTTTGAAATACTAATGAAACACAATTTCATGAATATCCAAAACACGTTTTTGTAGATAGCCAAACTAAAAAGAAGTGAGTAGTAAATAAATGAAAAAATGAAGAGATATAGCGCCGAACCAAAAAGAAGTAGGGAATAAGTAGAATAGTTTGAAAAACTAAAGAATCATAGATAGCCGAACTAAAAAGAAGTATAAATAAAATAATGAATGTTCTTTGATAAACATTTATGTAAAAACATTTTTTCTAGATATAATGTTATGGCAAAACAACGTTTGCTGGGTCAGCTAGTATTATACATATTCTAGATAGGAACTATAATGTTGTGAATTGTGAATGTATAACGCTCAGTTAGGACGTAACAGAGCGGTGAGTAATTCGGCATCATTGATTCGCCGTGGATTTCACCACTGATATAACTACTATCTAGACCACTATATGTCATATCTCAGCAACCTAAAAAACCCGGGTAGGCTAGCAATTTAGCCTGAAATTGCTTCTGCTCAATGCACAGGAACCCTCAAACTGTCGTTCATGGCAGCGAGTAATGTTTCTTGTTTGTCGGAAACAAGAGTAAGAGTGAATGAGATATAATATGACAGTTCGATCTCGAGAGTGGCTTACCTTCTTTCTTATGGCATTAGCGGTCTAGATGTAGTTTTGTCAGTGGATTCCACGGACTCCGATATTACCATTTGTACAACTGATCAGCTGAGCCGATTAGCCGCCGCCGTGTTACGTCCCAACGGAGACCAATTTCTACACACTCATTGTCAATCTAGAGTGTGTATAATCTTTCTACAAGGCATCACGGAAACCGAATATCGCAAACAAAAAATTAACTTACCGAAGAGCTTTATTCAATTCCAATGAAGCAATAATTTTTTCCACATAATAATCCGAATCGATAAAAGTTTTGTTTACAAGACTAGACGGTTACGTTTAATTTTTCCCCTATCAATACTACACTACCCACTATTTTTGTTTTATTACAGATAGTAATCCAGTGCCACCAAAGAACGTTTCTACATTATTTAAAGTCGATTACAATTCTTTATATAAGACAATATGGAAAAAGGCATCTGGTGATGCTGCAACATTACTACTGTATTCACTATTGCATAAAAATATATCTTTCAAATCATTCGTATTACAAAGATTAGATTTGGATAATTTGGTGAGTTTGCTAAAATGTTTCTTCAATGTGCAAAGTTATGGACTAGGCACTCGAAAAATTATAGGCATGTTTTTTTCAGATTTTACCAATTTTGAAAGCTCTATACAATGCTCCCAACAGCAATTCGCATCATATATACATGTCCCTTATAATTTTACTCATTTTGAGCGAAGATGATGATTTTGATAAAACCGTTCATGATGTGGTAAGTACATTATAGTATGATTAATAGGACCATAGGAAAGCAGACTGAGAAGTTATTTGTTCTCTTTTAAAAATTGAATAATAAATGTTATTCATATGATACAGACACATGTATTTCAAATGTATTATACAACTAATTTGAGGATATTGATCAATAACCTCAAATTAGTTAAGCAAGTTAATAATGTTAGGAAATTATATGCCTATAAAAGCTAAGAGATATATATTCAAGAATAGTAATAGAGTAATGAATAAGGATAATGGACCAATCTCATTCATCCCTTTGTATAGTTTAGTGGTATAAGACCAAGGTTAACATGTAAACTCAACCATGACTAACATTAACTTGGCGGTAAGTGTCATTCACGGTTGGGTGGACATACACCTAGTCTATAAGTACTACAGTAGAATATAATATTTAGTTTTAATATTCTCCTGAAGATGCCAACATAGTTGGCGTCACCTGTCGAGCCGTATAAAAAATTGGTTCAGTTAGTGGTGAAAATGTAGTTTATTATCATGCCAACGGTTCCAGTCTTCGATATAAGGACATAAACTTTTTTTTTCAACATTGGAAATCCAATTGACAATGACGGTCCATTATACGACCAAATAATGTCCGCCATAAACCAAATATCTCAATCGACAAACAGCTTTTGACAGTTATCATAATCATTTCTTCAATCCACATAAATATTCTGATATCATTCCACATAATATCATGACCTGACGAATAGCTCATGTTGTTACTCGATAATAAGAATAATAGGGGATGTTTTTTTATATAATATTCCCTTTTTTCATACATGAGTTTTTCGCCCCTATATATTATATAAACTCGGTATCGTAGAATCCGTCATTCCTACCCGAAAAAAACGCTTACCAAATTTTTATTCATCTCTGCATCACCCTGTATATTTTTGATATAAGTAAAGAAATTTCATCAAACAAGTTTTTCAAAATTTTAGATATTTTGAAAAAAATATTTTGTATGACCAAGATAAAGCGGATCTCGGAAACGGTAGGAGATACGAATTCGGTTCTAATAGCCTTCGAACATTTTCGAAATTAGTTTTCCAGTTATAACGGAGAAAGTGAATTTTTTTAATATCTATTCCAATTTTTGTACGTTATTATTGGAGATTCAGATACAGGTATACTTTTCCATAGCAACTTTTGGTGAGATTCAACGTGGTGATATTGATTTTTCTCGACGTTTCGTATTCGTAGAACCATCATCAACTTCTTTTTTTTTAAATTACGGACCTGATCATGTCATCACAGATTCTGAAAGCCTCCTTTCAGTCTGAATATAACCATGTATTATACATGTGTGTATTCAAAGTGGGTTGAATGTGTTTCGACCTTGTTTTTTGGGAATTCCAAGAAAAAATTATTATCAGATTCACTTATTTTAAAGAGGAATGAATCATCCCACTAATAACTTATCAACTGATTCCAATTGATAGAATTATAAGGATAATTAGTTCATAAAAATCTAATTATGACAAGTTCCTTCGGCAAAATACGAATATAATTTTTTCTTCATATTTTTGCCCACTCGCCCACTATTTTGCAAAAATCGAAATTTTGTGGTTTCAATAGGTTTTCAATAGGTCATTATGAAATTATTCGTCTTTTCAAAGGACCCCGCACGAAAACACGGGAAATTGGCTCTCGGTCGAATTGGCTGAAATGTTACTATGTTATTGTGGGATGGCTCATTGAAAAAATATGTGAGTTTGAAAAGTGTTGTTTGTTTAGTTTCTGAGATATAAGCCGACAAAGTTCGTAAAAACGTCGTATCGGGGTAGGATTGACAAAGGAAATAGTTATTTGTTTAACTAGGCAGCAAAGTAGTAGATTGACTGCCGTGGCTGAATTCATAGCCGAGCGTAGCGAGGCTAGGAATCCAGCTAAGGCAGTCAATCTACTTTGCTGCCGAGTTGAACATCTAATTTTTTCTCCGATTGTTCATAATGATATGGGAGAATATTGTATTTGCGAATTAATACAATTCCCACAATCTCTTTATTCTTCCTGTATAGTGTTCAATTAAAATAAAATTTGATAGAAATCGCAGTTGTTGGTTTGACAATTCATGAAATTTCTGACAGTTGTGCGAAAAAATATCGGTATATTTAAATTATTATATAATGGACAGTGATAGCGACCTGGAAGTATACTTACACCTCCATTAATTAGGGAGGTGGCAAAAAATATAGAGTTGAATTTGTTGCCGGAGAAGTCTCGAATAGAATATGAAGGAAATTATAAACGATTTATGGATTTTTAATTTTGCTGATACATATCAATCAGCAAAGTAATCACTTTGCTGCCTAGGCAGCAAAATACCCACTTTGCTGCCTAGGCAGGAAAAGTAATACTTTGCTGATCGATATGTGTCAGCAAAATCAATATTTGCTGCCAATCGGAGGAAAAAACTGTTTTTTTAGTATAAATAAGACAAAATAAGATAGAAAATATATTGATCGGAACTCAAATACATGTCGGGTTATGATCACATAAAATATAGTGAATCAAGGTGTATACCAGGCACGGTCAAAAAAATCATTTTTCGAAAAAAAAATTCGAGCACTACCTATTCCAAAACCAACAAGCTATATTTTGGAGGGACATTATAGTTTTAGTCTGTAATAGGCTTCGAAAACGTATTTTGATTCTTGATAACTATTTCTGTTCGAAATATGAATCTTTAAAATTTTGTGTTATACCCCTATTTGAAAACAATTGACAGCTTGTTTTCAATCACAAAGAAATGGATTGATTGACACTGTTGATTGAATGAAAGCTGAGTTAACTCACTAGTGAATTCAGTTGTTCAATATTGCCTTTCATTCAGATACAGGATGTTTTAGATTTTGTTGAAGATTATTCAACATGTTTCAATTGGATATCTCAAAAACAGTTCCGTTAATTTCGATCTCATTTTACTCACACTATCTTGAATATGTTGACTATCATATGCAAACAGTTTTTAAATTTTTTATGTTTCGTTTCTGAGATATACATTTTTGAGTTTACAGTATTACAGGTATTATATAGGGTTAATCATTTCCTCGGCTATAACTATCGATTCAACCGAACTTAACGTTGTTTATAGTAGAAAATTATTGAATTCTAATAGTTTCTTAATGTAATTGAATGATTGAAAGATTCCGTGAAGTTCTGTTGAATCGATAGTAATATCCGAGGTAAATAACCCTATATAATACCTGTAATACTGTAAACTCAAAAACTGATATCTCAGAAACGAAACATAAAGAATTGAGAAACTTTTTGCATATGATAGTCAACATATTCAAAATAGTGTGAGTAAATTGAGATCCAAATCAACGGAACTGTTTTCGAGATATTCAGTTGAAACATGTTAAATAATCTTCGACAAAATCTAACACATCCTGTATCTAAATGAAAGGCAATAATGAACAACTGAATTCGCTAGTGAGTTACCTGAGCTTTCATTCAATCAACAGTATCAATCAATCCCTTTCTTTGTGATAAAAAACAAGCTGTCATTTGTTTTCAAAAATGGGTATAACACAAAATTCTAAAAATTCATATTTCGAACAGAGATAGTTATAAAGTATCGGAATACGTTTTCGAAGCCTATAATAGACTAAAACTATAATGTCCCATCAAAATATAGCTTGTTCCTTTTGGAATAGTGCTCGAATTATTTTTCAGAAAAATGAATATTTTGACCGTGCCTCGTATACACCCTGATTACTATAATAATTCATGTGATTATAACTAGACGTGTTCATGAGTTCCGATCAATACATTTTCTAGCTTATTTTGTCTTATACTAAAAAAACTGTTTTTTTCTTTGTCAATCCTACCCCGATACGACGTTTTTACGAACTTTGTCGGCTTATATCTCAGAAACTAAACATATAAAACTTTTCAAACTCAAAAATTTTTCTAATGAGCCATCCCACAACAACATAGTAAAATTTCAGCCAATTCGACCGAGAGCCAATTTCCCGTGTTTTCGTGCGGGGTCCTTTATCAATGATCAATACGATATTATGCTATATAGGTAATAAGGTAATGTGCGTGTTACTAAGTAATGCTTAGAAATGTCTCAGAAGCAATTGTAGAAAGAGAACATCTTCGTTTACAAAATAATGGTCATCATTTTGAATATTTGTTATGAATGTTATTACTTTCAGTTACTGTTACTGTTGGCAAAGTGTAGTTATTAAGGCAATTCAGGAAATTTGAAGCGATGACGCTGAATATTTTAGGGAACTTTTTTTTCAGTTCTTAGTATAAAATAACTACACCATCGATATTTTTTGACACTGAATGATCAGAAATAAGTAAAACTAATGATATTTCATCTATGAAATTTCGGAAAAACATTGATGAAGGCTTAAAAAAGTTGCAACACATTTGAACAACTTTATATAATATATTGGTTGTGAATAAATGAAGATTTCTAAATCAAAATACATAATCAAGTCCGTATTTACAAAAACAAGTTTATAATGGTTCCACAAATACAAAACGTCGCTTAGATAAATCAAAACAACGTTGAATATCATTGAAAGTAGTTTTGTAAGAGTATTTAGTTTTTCTGGAAAAACTATAAATGATTTTGAAAATTCTCGAAGACTCTCTGCATATACAACTTTTTTCCCATTTAACCAAATTCGTATCTCTTCCTGTTTCCGAGTAGCCCATGCTGTACAACTTTATCTTAGTTACACTCTATATGTCGCCACATCAATTGTTACTGAAGGAAATACAGTTCAGTCGATTAATCTTTGTTTCGCCATATTGAACAATATTTCCAATTTTCTATTCTCACGATTCTTACTGTATGCAGTTTGTTTGTTTCCAGAAATTGAGAAGTGTTGACTGGTATGTGGAAAAATCGTTGACAGACATTTCGCTCGGTGGTCTTATTATATTAGTACTAATAAGAACAGTGCAATATAACATGTTGAAGATGAGAGATAAATATTTGCATACAAACTGTCTAGCAGCCTTAGCCAATATGTCATCCCAGTTTAGAGATCTTCATCCGTATGTATGTCAACGGTTATTATCCGTTTTTGAATCGCTGACGAAAAAGTATCACAGACTGACTACTCTTCCAAAGTACAAAGATGCTCCAGAAGAAACAAAAGTTGATCTAACCACTAGTCAAGAAGCAGCAGATGCTGAACAGGATGTTTCAGTATTAGAAGAAGTGATAAGAATGTTATTGGAAATTTTGAATTCGTGTTTAATAGCGCAGATAGGAAATAACTATAACCTTATTTATAGTTTGTTGTACAATAAACACATGTTTAATGCCCTCAAAAATGATGTGGTATTTCAAGACATAGTACAAAATATCAATTCAGTGATACAGTATTTTTCCCAATTACTACACGATAAATCAAAAGAGCATGAAGTGGATGCCCCGCGAGTTCTGCTTGTCGTTCAGGAAGGAACAAGAAGTTGGCCCAGAGAGAGGTTAACGGTAAGTTTCTATTTTTAACACGCTTATTAGCTTGATATGTATTTTTGTATTAACGGAATATTCGAATGGGATTTTGACCTACTTCAAAACGTCAAAATAAATTGAAACTTTGCTTACTCATCAAGGACCGATCACAATAGCATAATTAAATAGTTTTTTTCTACTATCGTCAAAAAATGACAAGGTTCGCGCATTGATAACAAATTGCTAAGTGACACTTTTTTTCAGTTTCCTACGTTACCAAGATACCTTGCACAAAACAATGCGCGAAGTACCTACTTCGCGCATTGCTATGTAAAATATATGAGATATTTATAATTCAACTTTATGGTCCTCAATCGAGCAAACATCCACAAAATCATTTATTTCTGAATGTTCAACAATAACTTTGTTTTATCTCTTGGAGCACACGAAAGGAAATTCCTCTTATGTTCGTGGAACATCGTGCGTACCTAGGGAGGATAGGGGGAGGCCTTTTAAGCCAGTTCAACACTATTTTTAATATCAAGCTGAGTATATTTTTATTTTAGAACTTTTTTTTTGACGTTTGTAGAAAAAATGTTGTTTGCAACTCGACCGCAAAATACTTTGGTCATCTCGATCACCAAAGTAGCATTTCGCGCTCTAGATACAAAAATAACTATTTCCATTATCCTGATCAGGATCATCAGGATGAGCGATTTTCTCGAATTAAATGGTGAATGATCAGCATATTCAGGATGAGCGATTTTTTGACATCCAGAGACACGTCAGGGCCTTAGGTTAGGGTTAGGTTAGGTTCCATGTGAGTGGGGCGAATACCGCCCCTTCACTGCGACCCCAGATGGGTCTATTGTGGCTCACCCCTAGAGGTTACAGTTTACGGTACAATCCACATCTGTTTACAAAGTCCATGGTTGAATTAGTTGTCTGAAATCGGTAGATTCTAAATTGGTAAGGCCAAACTTGTCGAACCTCAGTCTCCCTAAGCAAGAGCATGAACATAATATGTGTTCAGGTGTTTCGTCTTCCACACAGCAGAACCGACAGTCCGTTTGTTGGTTCAGACCCATCCTTCCCAGGTGGTCTCTTAGACGACAGTGTCCCGTAAGCAGTCCTGTCAGAATTAACAGGTTATCCCTGCTCCATTGTAGAATCTGCCTGGTTATGTTTTTCGATGGTTTAGGCAGAAACGCCTTCGAATAGGTTAATCCTGGTAATTCAGACCAGTACGTGAGTCTTTTCCGCTCCGCCCAGTCCAAGATAGTTGTTTTGGCCGCACTTGCGGTGATCCCAAAGTATGGTTCTGGTCCTATGAAAACAAATTCCGTACACATAAACAGCTTATACAAGATTCATCATTAAAGATAAAAAATAACTTCCAATACAAGAATTTTAGGGTTTGTCCTGAACTTCCAGAAAGGTATTCCAGATGAAAAAAATTAATATCTCTGATATGAGAAATGGATACCAACTTCGTTATTTTCAATAGAACATCCTGTTAATTTTTCGAAAACATTGAATATCCTTTTCTTACTGATTTCAACGATATATTGGCTATTGATATTTAGTGCAGTCGTTTTCGAAATATTCGAGGTTGAACATTGAACAACAACACATAGGTGCGCAGGTTGTCATCAATAAAACTTTCTGTCCTATGTTCATAGCATTGGAAGATATATGAGTATCAGGAATAATGAAAAATTTCAGTTGATTCATTTATTCCTAAAAAATTGCAATAATGCAGTGGAAGCTTTAGCGGAGTATCAACGCATTCATCCTGAAATACTAGTTCCTTCCAGAACTACGTTTTATTTCAGTGAGTGGAGAATGACAGATCAGAAAAATCTTCAGAGAAAAAAAAAGCACTCATTGCCGATGAAGATGTTGAACCAAAAATATAACTTTTTCTGCAACCGACACAAAAGTCGTCCATTTCAATACCATAATTAGCTCTTGAATTGACATTTCTATTACTGACACAAACATAGGTATGTTGCTAGGCAACACTTTTAGTTTCTAGGAGCTAAAGTTGAACTCAAGCTAAAACGATGTAATAGGTCATCAAGAATTAACAACATTGTTACGGTTAGTTATTTGGGTTGGGACACATACCTGATTTGTTTCCGATTTCGGCAGATTTGGCATTTCCACATTTCATTCCCATGCTGGATATATATATTCACCATATTATAGTTGAGTATTTTTTTCTGATCAGGAAAGCCTTCGAGATACTTGTTTGATCTGTATTTCATTTGTTAGTCTCGGGATCTGATACATTGGATAACTTGTTTTTGAATATTCACGGCCAGCAATAAATACTTTTTTGTCTCACACAACGATATTGTACCGGGTGATTCATTAAGGGTAGCGAGGTACCATATCACAGGAACTAGAAGTCGTACGAGGTTGAGAAAAAAATTCTATCGAGGAAATCGACCAATGGAAATTGCTGGAAATAGTTTTTTAGTTTCTATATCTACCGGTGGAGGGCGTAATTGCTATGGTCGTATAAAAAATTGATTTTTCCAGCGAATTTTTCAACATGAGCTGAGGAACAGAAGCTATCACGCTAATGCTGTTGAAATAGTGCATCTTTTTGTTCCTACACTTCTTTTCGTACGATGTGAAATAAGGGCGGTAGACGAGGTTGAACCTTTCCTGACTAAAACACCTATACCTTGGTCTCGTTCGAGAGAGTAATGTTTGTTGATTGAATTGAAGGAACACCAGTGTCATGCTGGTTCCAGCTGCACTCACTAGGGGGCCTAATTAAAACATTTCTGATTTTACCCCAAAATTTTGAATGGAATGATATAATTATTTCATCAGTTTCGGAATGTGAATGAAATTTGCAAGAAATTAATTCAAACCGCATGTTGATATCTTCATTCGTTTCAAAGTTATCGTCTAAAGAATATTTATTAATGAATTTATTGAAGAAATAATTAATTTTTCTATTAGCATCCAAAGTTCCGTGGTCAAGCATGCCATGCCATGAACAAATAAAAGAAGACAGTTGCAAACTTCAATCTCATAATAATGCCATATTAATAATACAATAATGTAACAGGTAACATAACTAAAATTTAAAAAATATCAAAATTATGGAATATGCTTGTTTTCAAAAAATTATCGAGGAAGCAGATATTTCACAGATGTTCAAAGTGTCCACCGTTATTGATCACACATAAATTGAGTCTTTCAGTTGTGTGTAACACACTCATTTGAACTTCGGCAGCAGAAATATTTCTGACGGTTTCTCGAATTCTTTCTTTCATATCATCAGGCGTTAATGGGCGGTCTTTGTAAACTATATCTTTCATCTTACCCCATAAATAAAAATCCAATACCGTGAGGTCGGGAGACCTTGCTGGCCAAGGAAATATGCTGTTCCTACCAATCCATTTATTTGGAAACTGCATATTCAAAAAATGTTGGACATTGCGTGAATAATGTGCTGGGCAGCCATCCTGTTGAAACCACATATTCATTCTGTCCTCCAGAGGTACGGTACATCTTCCAACAATATAGGTAACTCATGTTCCAAAAAACTAAGATAGGTTCACCATTTAAAGGCTGTTCAAAAAAATATGGCCCAATAATTCTTTCACCTAAAATTCCGCACCAAACATTGACACTCCATCGATTTTGGAACTGAACTTCCCTCAACCAGTGAGGATTCGTTTCTGACCAATAGTGCATATTATGTATATTAACTTTTCCTGAACTGGAAAAACTGGCTTCGTCACTGCATAGTATTTGCGAAAGAAAATTTCTGTTTTCATTCACCATCCCCAATAGCCACTGACAATAATTCAATCGATGGTCGAAATCGGCAGGTTTTAATTCTTGATGTAACATGACATGGTATGGATGAAACTTGTGATCTTTTAATATACGTTGGATTGAAGAATATGACGACAATCCTAGATCTCTTACCAAATCTCGAATACTTGAATGATGGTGAGCAGTAATATAGGCTATGACATTTATAGTATTTATTTCGTTTCTTGCTCTACGTAATCTATTTCGAGCTGGGACTGGACGGATTTGTCCAGTATCCTTTAATCGTCTCGCTAATCTTTTTAAAACTAGTCTTGAGTGATGAGGTCTTGCTGGATATCTGAATGCATATTCTCTTTCGGCAATAACAGCATTTTGAAAACTTTGGAAATAAACAGCCAACATATCAAACGCTTCCTCATTCGTGATCGGCATATTTCAAAGAATATAAATTGCTACTTCGAACAAATAATTGCGTTTATCTGTCACAAACAAATTGAACAATTCATGACAACTGGTCGTTTCCAAGGAAATTTAAAAAATAGAAGAATGAATTGTTTCTTCAATAAATTCATTAATAAATATTCTTTAGACGATAACTTTGAAACGAATGAAGATATCAACATGCGGTTTGAATTAATTTCTTGCAAATTTCATTCACTTTCCGAAACTGATGAAATAATTATATCATTCCATTCAAAATTTTGGGGTAAAATCAAAAAATTCAGAAATGTTTTAATTAGGCCCCCTAGTGAGTGCAGCTGGAACCAGCATGACACTGGTGTTCCTTCAATTCAATCAACAAACATTACTCTCTCGAACGATACCAAGTTTGCTGAATTCCGTTCAGTCAAATTAAAGGTATAGGTATTTTAGTCAGGAACGGTTCAACCTCGTCTACCGCCCTTATTTCACATCGTACGAAAAGAAGTGTAGGAACAAAAAGATGCACTATTTTAACAGCATTAGCGTGATGGCTTCTGTTCCTCAGCTCATGTTGAAAAATTCGCTGGAAAAATCAATTTTTTATACGACCATAGCAATTACTCCCTCCAGCGGTAGATATAGAAACTAAAACACTATTTCCAGCAATTTCCCTTGGTCGATTTCCTCGATAGAATTTTTTTCTCAACCTCGTACGACTTCTAGTTCCTGAGATATGGTACCTCGCTACCCTTAATGAATCACCCGGTACATCTTTATTTGATTACCGAGCCAAACACTGTGCAATATAAAGATAAATGAATAATTGCTAATATATTTGTTGATATGCTTACTGACCTAACATTTTCCACTTCTTTTTCGCGGTATTTGCTATGAGAGCTGACACCTGCTCCAAATGAATTCATGGACTCAATGGAATACACGAATGGGTCACTCTGTAGTTGTATTTATATTGAAACTACAATTCGAACATCCTTGAAGATTGAATAAACCTGATCTCTAAATGCACAAATTGTAACAAAGTAAAGTAGTCTGAGGTCTTGCTTCTATCTACTTACTCATATCATCATAATAAAGGCATTACAATAATCTGTCAAGTTGGTCACATTGGTGATGCTTCACATATTTGGTTTAGTTAATTCTTTCGGTTGCAGAAAAATTAGCATGTTTCATTCGGATCAAAAGTGACTTTGTTTGACTCGCAAATTTTGCTTTCGCCCGGCTTCGCTTGACGCTCCGCCTCGCAAATGCAAAATTCGCCTGTCAAAGAAAGTGTCACTTTTGATCCCAATAAAACAATCTACTATTATTTCCAAGGTAAAACAAAGATCGAAATACTCATGAAGTATTTGTGTTCATAGAAAATCACAGTTATTTCACGATGGATGCATCTAATCATTTGGTCGAAGTATTGAAAAAATCTCATAGTTCCTACATAAACATGGATACCACCCATTTGAAATTATGCTAGTTCAATAGCTGGCAATTATAAAATTGGAAAACAAAAATATTGCACAGAAATGATGCTGAGAAAAGATCGATGAAACACCCATGTATGGTCCACTCTGAATCCAAATGGATACGAAGAGATCCAGCATCAGGGTCGCAAATCCCTCAATGCCTTGTGTGTTATTTTAAAAATACATGTGATTGGACCAATTTCCAATGGAGATACTTTAGAAGGTGATAAGTATTTGCGGTATTTATTAAACAATGAAATTGAATATCTGTTGGGAAACCTCCCACTCAGGCAGTATAATGACCTAATCTGGCATCAAGATGGCGATTCACATCATCATGCCCATATGGCATCACTTGAATGATCGTTAGCAAATGTGGATTGGATAATTTGGAACAGTGGAATGACCTTCAAAATCTTACTATGAGGCTATTTGGAGAATGAAGTGTATAAGAAAAGGAGTAGAAATTTGGCTGATTTGAGAGGTAGAATTTTGGCATACATTAACATATTGAATAATCATCACTCCGCCTGCATTTGCCATTGGATAAAAGAATTGTATCAAGACTACAGAAAATGAATACAAAACAACGGTGCGTGCATTTTTTTATTTCATGGCAATTGCGATTCGATAAAATAATTTTTTTTTACTAAATATAAAATGGTCAACCTCAAATATTTCGTAGACGGCTGAACCAAATATCAGTAACCAACATAATAATATATTCGAAATCAGGAGAAAAGATCTTCAAATTATTCGAAAAATATATAGGGTGTATGATAGAAAATGAAAAAGTTGGTAAGTTGGTACACATTTATTATATCATCGATGCTCCTGTGTTTCATATAGTATAACTTTTTGGAGAACGACCACTACAACTTTTGCCTTTAAAGTTTTTTTTATCTTCAATGATGAATTATATAGAAGCTGTTTCAGTATACGGAATGACCCTGTACATATACATATGTGCTGTACAGAATACGGTCAGTAATTCATTTGTTTCAATTCGATATTTGTCAGCAACACCGTTTCAGGTGAAGCAGTGGTGACCTGCGGTCTCTCCAATTATTTCCTCTAGCTTCACCTTTTTGATTTTTCACGCACTGTAAACGGTTATTGTTTTCGGACCGTCACACCGACGTCACCAGTGAGGTAACAAATGTGCCATATAGATATTTCTTGTTTCAATTCATTTTATGAGGAATTAAGCGTATCCAATTGAAGATAATATATATTCTCATACAAATACAATATTATTTCTAACAGAAATCATCCATACTAGTAGCAGAACAACGAAAATGTCTACATCCCATGAATGAAAACATTTATGACTGATGAAGAGGATCTTGAATCGAATTGTATTTTTTTAATAATCTGATTTCCAATGATGTTTCCTTCGAGCAGAATCATATAAACTGACTCTATTTTTATTGTATATATTTTTTTAACACATAAAAAACTTAATGTCTCTCAGGCCGACGTCACCACTTATGTTTCGTAAAACCACGTCACCACTAGAGGATTAAAGAATGCCTCGCGCGTTTTTTTAATTAAGTTACCACGGCAACACGGCAATATCAATGAACCGAGAAAAGTGAAGTCTGAACGTCAACGTTTTAATTATCGATTTGACAGGAGTTCTATGTAAAGTCAAATAAAATATCACTAACACATGTTCAACCATTTCACATTATTAGTTGATATTTCCATATTCACGATCTCAAAGTCTCCCAATGAAAAATTAGTGTAAAGTATTCGTGGATAACTGGTCTTTGAAGTACTTGCCCTATTTCGCGCATGTTTTAAAAACCTTAATATCTACTCATACTTTGATGAAAAAAATGAAAATGAATACAGGGTGCTTCTAGATTCAGAATTCTGATCACCCTGTATCTGTTTACTAAAAACAAACGTTCCATTCGCAAATGATCCCCAACCACACTAGTTTGTGAGCAATTTCGACATCCCTGTCTCCAATTGCAAATCAAATAGGTTGAAAAAGTTATTTATTATACAAGGAAAAATATCTGTAGAATTTAGCTCCAGGTTATGTTGTCGGGAGATAAAAAACCGTGAGCTAAAATCTAATATTTTTCCCTTGTATATAAAATACACTATTTTTTTTTCTGTGACAGGAAAAAGGAAAAATCAATATTGAGCAGATATTACATTATTTTGAAAAATTGAGAATTTAGTGGTTGTTTAGAAGGTAATTTACGTAACCGGGAAGTCGAATGGAAGATAAAAGGACTTGCAGTTCTTTCTTGGAGACGATGTTATTGGCTAATTTTTCGGAACTATAGCACAACAAAAGCCTCAACAGAGTATATATATGTGATATATTATATATCCGAGAAAAAAGTACTCACTATTTTCCCGTGGGAAAAACGCAATTCATAAAAAGTGACATTTTATAACCTGTCAATAGATAAAATTTTAAACTTCTTTCCTGTCACAGAAAAAATCTATTTTTGTTATTTCGTTCCAGCTGATGATGAACAAGTTCATATAACCTACCTAACAGAAAATCCCAACTTGGCCTGAGTAAAAACATCACGGTTTTCAAGATATTGGAACTTTTATAAAAGTAATTGAATTCCTATTTCCAAGTTCCAAGCAAATGAGGAGCGTTTCATGGTCATTCCTGCTTTCGATAAATTTTCTGAATAGTACTAATGGTAGTTGTAAAATTCGTAGAAGGCAGATTTTCGATAGCAATTATTTAGGGTCTAAAAAAAATTTTGTTTAAAGAAGTTTATTAATGGAAATCATGAATGATCCGAAACAGAGGATAATTTTTTGGGACTGTAAATGACTGCTATCGAAGACCTGCCTTCTGTAATTGTTACAATTAATATTCAGTGTATATTAATCGAAAATGATAGTGAACATGAAACACTCTTTATTAGCTTGGAATATGAGAATAATTTATTCAATTTATTTTTATAAAAGTCCCAATATCTCGAAAACCGTGAATGAAATTGTCGTTTTCGGATAGGTTATGAACTTATTTATCACCGGTATGATCCATGGTTCATCGGTATTTTGAAAGTCGATATAATGTAATTATATTAACAATACGTT
Organism: Phaedon cochleariae; assembly: GCA_918026855.4. Lineage (NCBI taxonomy): Eukaryota > Metazoa > Arthropoda > Insecta > Coleoptera > Chrysomelidae > Phaedon > Phaedon cochleariae. Next base: position 18,580,179 of record OU896710.1, on the reverse strand, counting down.
TAATATGAAGTTTATATTGACACCAGTATCGATATAGATGTCATATGGACATCATATGTCCGTATAGAAAAAGACACAATTGTTTTCTTAAAACGCTGTTTAAGAGGATCACGAATAAGATGTTCAGAATACATGGAGAACAAAATTACTGAATTATAATTTTGTGTTGCTCTGTTTTGGCTGTCGCTATATTTTCCTGTCATTGGTTTGGCTGTCGCTATTTTGTCTTCCCCCGTTTCAACCTAGCTCATTTGTTCGTAGCTATTATATTTATTATTTATTAACTTTTTTTCTTGGAATAATAATAATTTCAGCAATAATCTAACAATATTATGTTGAATAATCAATGGTGGAAATTTCGAATTATATAAATATATCCCCTGTACATATACTTATTTATTGATTATTCATTATTTTCAGAAATTTCCTGAGCTCAAATTCAAGTATGTTGAAGAGGACCAACCTGAAGACTTTTTCATTCCGTATGTGTGGGCCCTTGTCAATCAACAGTCAACTTTGAATTAAGCTTATGTACTTATATATACATATCTGTACATTTGTAAATAATACGGATTAATATATTTATATAATAATTAAAAATTATTACCATCTCTTTTTATTTATGGATCGGAGGTCGACACGATGCTCTATGAACACACAATGTGCCTAACACACAGAAGACAACAGTTATTGTTCATTATTTAATTGGCAATATGCCTACCTATGAAGTTTGTGATGTTGAATGATGGGCCAATGATGATCGATTACCTATACTAATAGTTTTTATTCGCGGATATTCTAATACATCTCCCTTGTAGATAGGGGTAGAGTTCCTAAATGTACTGACACTGCTGTTTTGACATTTTTTGTTTATTAGAGTATGGACACTATGACAAGCACTGACAATCAGACATAACCACAAATAAATTGATGGAAAAAGCGGGAACTGGCAGTACACGGACGTACATGACATAAATTTCAAAGGTGTGACAAATTGAGAGAATTGCGGGAAATCAATTCACTCTATTCGAATTTCCATCGGATAGAGTAATTCTACAAAAATGGAAACAGAATATGATGCAGCCGGCATGGAATATAGGTTCAGGCCACAAAATTTGCGAGGTATTCAAATTTCTTGGTAGGATATACAGGGTGTCCGCTAAAAGGAGGTCAATCCATTAACCATATATTCCTTGAACAAAAATAATATTAGTTTCTAAATACCATTTTTCATTTTAGCCCTTCTTATTCGATATACAGGGTGTCAAAGTTGAAAATTAAAAACTGTTTTTTTCTAATTACTCGCGTAATTAATAAGATAATAATCTCAAAATAGGTACATTACTTCAGCACAAAGAGTTACATCGTGTGAGGAAAACAAAACAGAAAATAACTGTCAAATATTCAAAATACTGGGGGTCAAGTACACACTTACCCCCATATTTTTTTTGTACGTGCGCTAATGACTTCCTATCTATTTTTCTTCATGTGTTCAATCATTTTTGAGTATTTTTTGATTTTTGTAAAATTCCGATAAAATTATTTGTTTTTAAGATAATTCGAAAAGTACTGGTTATATATTGTTTGATGCCTTGCGGCTTACGGTAATCTCATAATGTTCACATACTCCTATTTATTTCGTCGAAATTGGAAGAGGGCGTATCTTATTATTACGTACGGAAAGGTGAATATGGAAATACCGGGTGCTCAGAGCGAATGTATTAAAATAATTTTTACACTTTTTAATTTTTTTTTTTGTAAAAATTATTTTAGTACATTTGCTCCGAGCACCCGGTATTTCCATATTTACCTTTTCGTACGTAAAAAGATACGCCCTCTTTCAATTTCGACGAAATAAATAGGAGTATGTGAACATTATGAGAATACCTAAGCCGCATAGGCATCAAACAATAACCAGTACTTTTCGAATTATCTTAAAAACAAATGATTCAATCGAAATTTTACAGGAAACAAAAAATACTCAAAAATGATTGAACACTTGAAGGAAAATAGATAGGAAGTCATTAGCGCACGTACAAACAAAATATGGGGGTATCTTGAATATTTGACAGTTATTTTCTGTTTTGTTTTCCTCACACGATGTAACTCTTTGTGCTGAAGTAATGTACCAATTTTGAGATTAACATCTTATCAAATACGCGAGTAATTAGAAAAAAACAGTTTTTAATTTCCAACTTTGACACCCTGTATACCGAATATGAAGGGCTAAAATGAAAAATGATATTTAGAAACTCATATATATATTGTTTTTGTTCAAGGAATATGTGGTTAATGGATTGACCTCCTTTTAGCGGGCACCCTGTATAGAACATTTTTCAACACAAGGAAGATTTTATGTTGAAGAATTGGATCGTTTGAGAGAAAGAGGCGAACCCAAAATTTAGAAACTGAGCGATCGAGTATCAAAAAAAACCTTAGTACAATTTAGAACCAGCAAGAAACGAAAAACTTGCAGATGATGAAATTCATTTCGAACATATTTTGAAAGAAAAACAAATAGAAGAAAAAATAGAGAGTTGAAAAATAATTTGAAGCAAAAAGATTTAGATATAAAAGTCAGAGTTAGCAAATTTCAGAACTATTACCTAATAATTATATCAGATTAGAAACAAAATCAGCAAATATTTTCAAAGCAAGCAAATATCCAGGCAATTTTGAGTAAAATTCATAGTTTCGATGAAAAATACTATGAAAATCTTTTGCATTTGAAAAACCGAATGGGAAATTTGAATAACAAATTGAATGATATTAGTAAAAATGTTGCTGTATATGAGCATAATTCATGTTCATTTAATAATTACTTATTACCTACCACTCTTGTACAAGTGAAATTGTTCCGAACGTATATATATATATATATATATATATATACCTACATAAGAGACTTATTTCATAGAAATAGTACCTATATGTATTTCGTTGTTATATGTACATACCAACTTGATATCATCAACCTCCATTGAGGTCCTTCAGCCTTCTCATTCAATATTTCGAGAATAAATAATTTTCTAAAATCAATTTATCGTACCCTTTTACCCACTCGAGGAGACGCTATGAATTCTCATACAAAAATCAAAGACAGAGAAAGATATATGGATATCTACTCTTCCCAGGACTTGTGGAGGAAGGAAGATGCGAGGATCCTGCATCCAAGCGAAAAACATATAATTGTCCTTGTCTGGCAAAACATATGATTTGCTTCAAAATCGTTTGTGGTTATGTTTGATTGTCACTGCTTGTCTAGTGTCCGTACTCTAATACAATAAACGTCAAAACAGCAGTGTCAAGTACATTCACAGGAACTCCAGATAGGGGCAGTCAGGTTTCTGTTGTATCAGTTTCATCTGACATTTGGGCATATATATATAAGATTTTCATATATTCACTTATAATCTCCCTAGAGCATGAATTTATAAACGAGAGGAATACGGCAAAGGCATAAAATGGTGTATCACATATGTATCACTTCGAAAATTAAATTATTAAGCATTGAAATTCGATCATTTTATTAATATTGGCTTAAGTTTGATGTTATCTGGTTCAAAGTCGATAGCCAGAAACATACCAAATATCTTTGTTGTCTCTACCCATCACCAAATGATCCATCGATAAGAGATCTTCAAGTACTTGTTCCTGAAGCTCTTGACCTAACTTAGCAGAACCATCCAGCAGTAGAAATCATTATGAGCGATTTAAATGTACACAACACTGATTGGCTTATACACTCCAACAAAACGTATGAAGCTGTGTGTCATTCATCACAGTGTGCCGCAAAAATATCCGAGATCCTCAGGCTTGGAATGGACATATACGGACATACATACCGTAGAGGCAACTCGCGTGATTCTGTCGACGGGGCCCCTCCTACATTCGTTTTTCTGCTGGCCACATATGCAAACACTCGGTTCCGGCACCTGCCCATCCCCATTTGGATTAGGTCCCTACCAACCAAAATTGTCTATATAGCAAAAATGACAAATCACCATTAAAAGTGGCAAAAAAGTCCTTACCGAATCCCAGCATTAGCTCTAGCAAAAATGATGAAGTGTCATAGAAAATTTTCCATTTTACTTGATTTTCTGGGATTTTCTCTCCTCGTTTCTATAAAATAAGATTATGCGTATTATTTCAATATATTTATAGTGGGACAAATCAGATGATTTGCCCCAAAATATGTCACTGCGATCAACAAATTTTTCTATAAGGGAGCCTATAAAAAAAAATGTTTGAAGGAAAGAAATATAGATTATTATATATATTGAAAAAATATCGAATTTTGGACGTTTCGGGACCGAATCTCCGTTCTCAACATGAAAATGCAAAATATTTCTCTTTGGAAGTTGTAAAAATCGATATTTTTTCAATATAGGTATCTATATTTCTTTTCTTCAAACATCTTTTCAAACAAATTGTCACTGACAAGCTACTGGATTTTTCTTATTGGACTGGATTATTTGTGCAACGTTTTCGTTTCACCACTTCATAACGTAGCTTTTACATGTTATCCATCGTGGTTATCAGGATACAAGGGGATAATATTTTTTTTCTACTGCAAAGTATAACCTTGTCAACTGTCAAAAGTCAATTCAAACCCATTGTCTATTATGGTGAACATGTTATATCAGTGTGATCAGTGAAAATATATTAATATATTTCCAGATATATTATTCGTAGTTATCCCAGATGGCAGTCTCCTGATGAGGGAATATTCCATAGATATTTCCTAACATTATTTTATGGATATTCCGGGAATATGTGAATGTTTTCAGAATAATTCAGGAATAGTTTTTCAGAATAATTTGTGAATATTCTCAATAGTCTATTCGGAAAATTTATTTTGAAATGATGTATATGTATAATTCGATTGGATAACCTTATTATATATTTTGAAGAATATTCTGGCAATATTATTCATGGAATATTCATTCAGAATAAAAATGTGCTGAATATTGATAATTGGCAAGATTAACAAGTGGTGTTCCTAAAAGACATGATATTGTGTAGATATTCCAAACATCCAACAAGATCACAGCCGGCTCCAAAGCCCGGCGTGGCAAGATAAAGTGAGGACGTCTATGTACGGACGTGGAAATGTTTCAAAGGGAAAAGGAAGAAGAATCTGATTTGCAGGTTAGTGGTCATTTGTTTCTTGTTTTCGCTCGCTTTCGCTTCGTCGATACCTCTTAATTTTTTCCAGTCCATTCAGTTTGTTCCTTTTACAAAAAGGGTATAAGGAACTACTGCCGTTCATTATCAAGGCAGCCAAACTCAGTCTGGCGTCCGGGTACATATACCGAGCAGCTGCACGAGAGCGCGCGTGACTTTCATCCCCAAAGTAGGGAAGAAGGACCCTACCCTTCCGAAGTAATTCAGACCGATCTGTCTCACATCTCACATCCTTCTTACTGAAGACAATGTAGTTAACTACATCAGATGTGAGATATACTGGAGAGGGTGCCTTTGCACCCAGGACAGCATGCATATAGGGCGGGCAAATCAACCGAAACCGCCCTTTTCGTGCTCACCGAAAACATCCAGAGATCACTTGATTGACATTTGACAATACCTCTCATGAAGCAATAAAGAGAGCCCTAATGAACAAGGGAGTGGACAGAACCATGCACATCCAGAAGGATGTGTCAAATGCTGACCACATCAAGAACAGCTGAAACGAAAGTGGGCGAGAGCAGCTTCCAAATCAGTACGAACAGGGGCTGCCCACAAGGAGGGGTACTGTCACCCTTGATGTGGAGTCTAGTAGTAGACGAACTACTCGGGATTCTTACTGAGAACGGAGTAACTTGCTTTGGATATGCGGACGACATAGTCATCATGGTCAAAGGCAAATTTGAAGGGACCCTCGCTGCGACCTCATAGAGAGAGAGCTAGAGACTACCAGAAGATGGTGCCACTCGGTGGGGTTGAGAATTAACTCAACGAAAACCACATTGGTACCTTTTACTAGAAGAACGAAGGTTCAGCACTTGAGAGTCGTCCGTCTGGACGGAGCAGACCTAGAAATGGCAGCAAGAATGGAAGTATCTAGGGCTCATCCTAGACTCAAAGCTTCTCTGGAATAGACACGTAGAAAATATCGCCAGTAAGGCAAAATCATCACTGATGGTGTGCAGGAACCTTGCAGACAAAACGTGGGGTGTAACCCATCAATACTGCGATGGATGTACACCATGCTAGTGAGACCAATGATCACCTACGGAGCAGTAGTGTGGCACGGCAGAACCGAACTCGCCACTACAAGGAAAATATTAGAGAAGGTGCAAAGATTGGCATGTCTTTGCATAACAGGAGCAATGAGATCAGCTCCAACAGCAGCACTAGAGGTCATTTTGGATCTCACACCTCTACACATCGTGGTGAGGAGAACTGCCTATAGAGCACATCTCAGGTTAGCCAAGGTCAGACTAAGAGGGAAAACGCACAGTGCAAGGGGCTCAGCCCCCACTGAGATCGCACACCTCGCCGATCTTCCAACAGACCAAATCATTAGGAAGTTCAGTTTTGAGAAAAACTTCCGAGTGGAGCTGAGCAACAAGCGCGAATGGAGTATAGAATCCATCGAATCACTAAGAAGAAACACCATTACTTGGTATAAGGATGGGTCTAAAACACCCGAGGGAACTGGAGCAGGAGTCTTTGGGCCTCGCACCAAATACTTCGAATCCATGGGACGATTCCCCAGCATTTTTCATGCGGAAATACACGCCATAGAAAGATGCATCCAGTTCAACCTAGACAGGAAAAACCGGAAGAAGGACATCGCGATTTTATCCGATAGCCAAGCAGCCATCAAAGCGTTGAGCTCTCCTTACATCAACTCGAAGATGGTATGGGAATGCCTAAGCAAATTGAATGAGCTAAGCAGCGACAATAAAGTGATCCTCTGGGTGCCAGGGCATATTGGAGTAGAGGGGAATGAACAAGCAGACACTCTGGCACGACAAGGGGCTTCAACGCCACTGATCGGCCAGAGCCATTTTGCGGCCTTGTACATTCCTATTTCCAAGGAGAACTTGAGAAGGCGGAAGGAGCCTGGAGAGCCAGACAATGGAGAAGACTTCCAGGACTACGGCAGGCTAAAGATCTCATTGGAAATTCCAACCGAGAAAGATCTAAGACACTGACAGACCTCAGCAAAGGTAGTCTCAAAGCAATAACGGGATTTCTAACGGGGCATTGCAGACTCAAAGAACACCTGAGGAAGCTAGGCTTACAGGCACCTGCAGATTCTGTGAGGAAGAACCAGAAACACCCCATCACATATACTGATGGAGTGTGACGCTGTTCATCACAAAAGATTGAACATACTGGGAACACGTACATCAGCTGACTGTGGAAGAAATACCACAGCTGGACCCCCTCAAAATCCTCAAATTCCTGAAGGAATTGAATCTCGAGGGGCTGCTATAAACAAGAAATCCTTGATATAGCAGAAGCAGATGGGGCACAATAGATCTAATTAGGTCGCAGCGCATCTGTCACCATCCAACCTACCAATACCAATACCAATAATGTTTCCAGTTCTTTGGAACAAGGGTTTAGGTGATTAGAACATTATTGTCTTGAATGAGTTCACATTATATTAATGTTCTCATATTCAAATTTTCAGTTTGTTTATTTATATATAGATCGATTGGAAGGCTTTTACCCACGCTTACCTATCAATCTAGACCACTTTTTTTGTTCAGATCCACCTGCCTGCCGTGAAAGATAAGTATATAATGCATAGGTACTCATTCATGTACTCAAGTTAATAAGGGTTTTATTTATTCGAAAATTTTTACCGTTTTCATTTTTTGTAATGAAGTTTTTGAAATGATTTTTTTTTTGAGATATTTTATCACCCTGTCAAGGTTAACCCAAAATTGAACATGAATAGAATATGCTAAGAATATTTTCTATAAAAAAAAGGGGAATCTTGGGTTATCCTGAACATGTTCTGTAACCTCAATCTCAGATTATTCCGTGAATATTCTCAAGATAACTCAATAATATTCTTATCATATTTGTATAAAACATTTATACTAGATTTGTTCCAGGAATATTGTCTAGGAATATATTCTGGTTAATTTTTTTTAAGGTTAACGTATACATATTTGGGGTATATTCTCGTGACTATTCTGAGAATATTCTCAGACTTTTTAAAAGTGTCCCCTTTCCATAAACTCAGAATATTCTTGGGATAATTATATTTTTATGTGGATATATTAATAGAATAATTGCATATATTATAGTTCTCGAGAAATATTCCAAGGATCATCCATGAATATTTTTATGCTATCTGGGTAGCAGGTAAGTTAAGAATTAAACATGTCTTGGACTGAAACAAATTCGAAAAAAATATGGATTGCTCATGATACCATCTTAGATTCCAGGTTTGATCTGCTGGAATATAGAAATACAACCAATCTGAAAATTGTGAAAAAAAAGTTCTATATCCGTCATTCGCGGTTGCCCCCTTACGAGCAACCCTCAGAAGTCTTCAAGAGACTTGTGCGAGCAAGGAATGACGATGGGGCCCTGACCTTTTAACGTGTGATCCCAAACACTTTCTTCGGCAATCAGAAAAATATGTCTGCAGTCGCGGGGAATAGAGCCCACGACCAGCAAGCGAACGCGGATTAGAATACTGACACTCTGTCCGCACGGCAACCTGGCTCCCCGTATTCTGTATTCCATAATATGTGAAAACGTAGGAGGGATTCGTAAATATACGGATTGTTTTCATATTTCACGAATTATAAAATAATGGGTGAGTTATATATCATAGCTAAAAGCAGAACATTGTCAGAAAAGAAAACTAAAATCAGTCAGGAAATATCCAAAAACTCGTATATTTATATTTACCGATAACTTTTCAGAATTCTAGGCAATATGGCCCAGTAAAAGAGATTACTGGATTATGCAGAAGTCATATTCCTGAGGTAGGTATGACTAGAGTTCCTAAATGTTTTTTTGTAACTGAAATGGTACACACTTAGGCAGATAGTAGTTGATCTGTCTCCAGATATGCGTGTGTTCGTGTAATTGTATCATACTATTATGGTCTTTATTTAGGAGTACAGCAAAATCACTTCATTCGCACACAGTTAGTGATACATCATCTTCTCTGTTCATTACCAAAGATCATTCAGATGATTATTCTCTTAATGATTCCAGAAAAATAGACATAACCTAAAAACTCCTTCAAAATAATTGGAATATAAATATACAATATTGTTCACATGTTTTTAGTATCATAATTGAATATACGTTATAAATTTACATTGATTTCATGTAATTCCTGATATATTTATATAATATTTATTATCATCAACATTATACATTGTAACATTCAAAAGAGGCACAAAGGCCCATTGTCGCAATAACGTATCCCTGCCAAAAATACCTTATGAAGTCTCATGAAGAAATATAGATAAAATATGAGTATTAATAAGGATATATAACCGAGTTCTGTAGCGTATGAGTACATTATCTCTGGCACATGAACTTTCTAAAAGGTTTAATGATATTTCATGAGTATATGTGATTTATAAGCGTATACAAATATGGTATATGAGAGTTTTTATCAGGCACAAGTGGTTTGAGGAGCCTATGACCACCAATAAGATATTCCACTTCCAATTGGAATAGTATTCTATGCACATTCATGCGCCTTAGTATATATGAGAAATGTGTAGGAATTCACAAATAGAATTCTATTGGGTATCGTCAGGAAAAAAATATATCAGGATTTTAGAGTTTCACTAAGGAATTCCTTATCTAATTTAATGCGATTTCTATTAGACAATGAATGCCTAATCTGAAATGTGTCCAATGAGTGTTTATAAGACAACTAGTTTCTAGGTTTATGAGCTCAAATATGAAAACACGGTTCTAAAATTATAGGTTTCTTATCAGCTTGAATCCGGTAAATAATTATTGAGTAATCATAAGTTTTTAAAAGACAATATAGATATAATCTTTAACGTATTTCATGGGTTTTTGTGAGGGTGAAAAGTGTTCGATAAATTATGATATTCAAGTATGCTATGATGTTTCATGCGTTATTTCTGTCTAAGAATTCTGGACAATACATGCCTAATCTGAATGGTATCTAATAAGTTTGTATGAGATGTGTTAGTTCTGAGGATTTTTGGGGTTTGAAAAGACATTACTGATTTGAAACGGAATGTATCCTATGGGTCATGCTGAGGCTTGATGTGTATCAAAACTGATGGGTGTTGATAAGGGTATACCATTATGACTCCAATGGTATTCTGAGAGGTTTTATGCGGGATTGCTGTATAAGGATCCAAGATTTTAGATTAGACAATACATGTCTGATTCGAAATGTATCTGATTATTTTTTATGAGATATGTACCTCATGAGGAAATGTTTGTTTAAGGATTCATGAGAGTTGATAGGGATTCACCGTTATGACTGTATCCATACGTTCAAATGAATGATGCGTTATTGGGATTCACGAGTTTTGATAAGACAATACATGTCTAATCTGTATAGTAACTAATTAGTTTGTATGAGATGTGTATGTTCTGAAGATTTTTGTAGTTTGAAAAGACAATACTGATTTGAAATGAAACGAATCCTATGGGTCAAGCTGAGGCTGTATGTGTTCCAGAATTCATGAGTGTTGATAAGGATATACAGTTATGACTTCAATGGTATGTTGAGAGGTTTCATGCAGAATTTTTGTATAAGGATTCACAATACATGCCTAATCTAAATGATATCTAATGAGTTTGAATGAGATGTGTATGTTTTCGAGGTTTGTAAAGACAATGCTGAAGCTAAGGATATAATGTGTTATAGACTTCTTGAGGGTTGATGAGGATATATAGTTATGACTTCTAGTATATCGAGAGGCTTTTTCGCAAAGTTTTTTCATGATAATTCACGAGTTTGGATCAGACAGTTCATGTCCAATATGAAATGTTTCCTATAAGTTTGTGTGAGTTTTCAATAGTACAATATTTTCAAGTACAATATATATATATTATAAGATCTTATGAGGATTAATGACAATGATTGACAGTTGTTATATGATGATAATAATAAAACAAGAGGTTTTATGCGGAATCTGTTTACTAGTTTCAATCAGACAATGCATGCTCAATCCAAAATGTATCAAAGGAGTTTGTATGAGAAAATCAGTTCAAAGATTTGTAATTTCTAATGAGAACACGCACGGTTCTAATATTATAAGGTTACCAGCAGTTTCTATGAGAAATATAATTTTTGATAGCTCATAACTTCTATTCTGCAAGACACCATTGCGTAGGTACAATTTTTGTGTTCATATAATATATCAGAGTCAGTGCTTGAACGCACGTCATTGTTGAAGGTGAACATTATACAGGGCTCGGCTATGGACTCCTGTGATGAAAACAAGTTGATTTAGGCCAACTTACCTATATCCAAAATCGTCTCGTTAAATTGGTACAAGGCGTTGACGTTTTTTCGGAAAAAATAATTCTGCTCATAAGAAGAGTAGGCTGAGATTGATTTTCATAATTTTTGGCATGGCATGTTCTGTGACTGTGAGTCACGTTTTGAGATGTTTTTGATCATCATCAGTGACCTGCAAGTATTTCGAACAACTATGTTGCCCTATCAAATTTGGTGACAACTTTTCAGAGGTCGGACTGGAAACTTCCAGTTTCTTTTCCAGAAAGATATTCCCTTCAGAAATATTTTTTGTATCTTGTTATTTCTTCAGGATTATTTGCGAATGAATAATTTCTGATCTGAGGCATCTTATGCATTTTTAAGAAAAATAATCTGGTTGGGACATGGCTTGACTGTAGACTCCTGGGATAAAAATAGGTTGATTTTAGTCAACTTACCTATATCCAAAATCGTTTCGTTGAGTTGGTACAAGGCGTTAAAGTGCTCACCTTGGGTCCTGTATATAGTTATCGCTAAATTTGTGACGTGAAAGTTCTTGTAATGCCAACGAGGACCAGCAACTTATCAGTTTATTCACAATAATGAATCATATTGTAGCCATGATCAATAAACAGTCCAACTAATTAGATTAATTTTCAAAAATGCACAGGATGCATCATATCAGAAATTATTCATTCGCAAATGAACCTCGAGACATATCAAAGATAAACACGATACAAAAAATATTTCTGAAGAAAATATTTTTCTGGAAAAAAACTGGAAGTTTCTAGTCCGACCTCTGGAAAGTTATCACAAAATTTGTACGGCAACATGGTTGTTTGAAACACTTGCAGGTCACTGATGATGATCAAGAACATCTCAAAACGTGACTTACAGTTGAGGAACATGCCATGCCAAAAATTATGGAAATTGATCCCAGCCTTCTCTTTTTATGAGCAAAATTATTTTTTTACAAAAAAAATTCAACGCCTTGTACCAACTCAACGAGACGATTTTGGATATAGGTAAGTTGGCCTAAATCAACTTGTTTCTATCCTAGGAAGCCACAGCCGAGCCATGTCCGAACCTTTTACAGATATCCTGTATATTTTATTTGAAAATATAACTATATTGATTGTCACTTTCTCGGAAAAAAATTATTGATTTCCTTTTTTTTTTTCTATATATTCAACACCCCCTGATTTCGTTACAAATAAGTTTCAGACCATCTTTTATCATCTTTTTTTTTAATCACACGACCCTTTATATTGCCATATTTTCCGATTTATTGCAGAAACTTCAGCTCATCAAAACAGAATTGTTTTTATATTGGTACTGGTATTTCAACTTGAATAAGCACACAATTCGAAGAGACGAAGAAGCCTGAGGGTTTTTGCCAAATGAATCCTCATTCGATCACATAAAAATCATTCAATATACTTTATATCCTCATACATTCTCATAATTCCTATCAGCATTGCATCAAGAAACTATTATATATTTTCATGCCTACTAGAAACTGATAGATCCACATAAAAACCCGAACAACAAAGCCAAATTCATAACATAGGTAACTCATAAATCCACATAGATTCACATTTGAAAATTCACTTGGAGAGTCATTAAGTCTCCACATAGAGGGGAACACAAAATTCAAGTTGGTAACAAAACAGTAACTTTTTTGCGTTGGTACTTCTGAGACTGAGCTAGCCAGTAGCCAGCCATATTTGTTTTAGTTTATGTTGCTCGCGAAGACAGACAGGTATCTCTGTTTTGATTCGAGAGAATACCCATTATTCTGAAATTATTGTTGAGAATTGAGGTGTGAATTGCATATCATATCATGTGTAGTGTAGTGGATTCGATAGTGCTCCAATCTGAAATAACTTTTGGATAAATGTGAACATTACTCATGATTACCAACGGGATCTGTTTCTTTGTTCGCACCAAGAGGTTGAACATCCGCCATGATGCATAAACTTGTGAGTATTTTTTATCTCGAATATTGCATCACTTCATCCTCATTGCTAATTTGGATTAATGAGGATTCTTGAGTTTGAAATAGACAATTCATTGCTGATATATATAGGGTTCTATAAGTTCCTGTAAGGTTCATATGTTTCAATGATTGTAGGTTAAAAATGACTGGCACAATTTTACACATAACTTAGTATCTCGTTAGTTGTTTGTATAAGGTTTCCAATCACGATACTCAATTATATTTCATTGCTCATTCACGAGCCTGAGAAGGTATGATATATGTGTAGAAATCAACGAATATAATCGTATATGATATCGTGTGGAAAGACAGGAAACAGTGAGAGCAGCATTTATTAGCTGTAATAAGGAATTCCGCATCTGATTCAATGCGTTTTTTATGAGCATTAATATGATTCAAAACGACTCCAAATTTACAAGTTTCAATGGTGAAATTCAGTGTTGATAACAATCGTATCTTACCGGTTGTTATAAGCAAAATATCTTCCAGGAATTCATACCGTCTAATGAGGAACCATAGATCCGATTACATTGAATCCTCATTGAATGTATGTGGAATGAAATATTTGAAAACCACTGAGATTGTATAAGACATTACTATCCCAATATGCAATGAATTTCATGAGTTTTCATAAGTCAATTAATTTTCGAGGATTCACGGAACCAAATGGCATTGGTTTCTTGTGAGTTATTTTTTATTTTGAATTATTGAGGAATCAGAACTTCGATCAATACTGAGCTATCCTGGGAGATGTCATGAATGTTCTTATTTCAGTATATTTCAGGATTTTGATAGGTTCATATAATCGATTAGTCTTTGTATCCGTAATCAAATTAGGAACGCACGATGTTCTTTGAACATAATAGGGATTCCCTTTCGTGCGCTCCAAGCGATAATATATATATATATATATATATATATTATCGCTATATATATATATATATATATATATATATATAGTAGAAGGCATGAATTTGAAAAATGTCTAGTTTTTCAGTAGATTTTCCATCGATGGGCCTTGTGAATATGTGGCAACATGCATTGTCCATATCACAAATTTTCATATTGACCTTACTGCTGACACAATGCATACACTAGTTTCAATTCCACCAACATTGAAGATCTACCAATATTCAGCAATATTTATTGTCTCTGAAAGATGTGGACCTCATTAGTAGCTGGCTATGAAAACAGAGCGAGTGTAGAATGTTTTTAAATCCTTGCCACCTCCCTGCCGAATTCACAAATTGTTCATACGATAGCGAATACTAATCCAGGATACGAAAATTAGAAATGGTTGTGATATAAAATAAGTTGGTTTCAAATTTTTGTGGTTCTGATATCCTGGATTATTATTCGCCGCTGTATGAAAAAGTTGTAAATTCTACAGGTATGTGACAAATATTATAAAACATTCTGCACTCGCTTTTTTTTCATAGCCACCTACTCATTAGGTCCACAGCTTTTATATTCAATAAATACTGCTGAATATTGGTGAATGTTTAATGTTGGTAAAAATTGAATCTAGTGTGTGACGAAACACTGTATCAGCAACAAGGCAAATATGAAAATTTATGATATGGACAATGTTGCCAGATATTTACAAGTTCAATCGATGAAAAGTCTACTGAGAAACTAGAATTTATCAGAATGTTGGGCTAAGACTAGAAATATCTCATAAGTTGTATATTTTTGAAAAGCGAAAAGCATCAATGTTTCAAATGAGGAAAAATATACGTGATGTTCCATTTGAAAAAACATAACTTTGGATTGATTATATCTGAATAATAACAGCTTATTCTGAAATTCTGATTACGCAACTGGATTCTACGTGGAAAAATGTATGACAAACACTTTCGACTTTTTCGATGAATTGGAAGATGGTTGAGATACAAGAAGGGTCCCGAAATGCAGCATTTTCAATTTTGCCCTGTATCTCAAAAAGGCAGCGGGCTACAAAAACTTGGTTAAGGGTATCGTGAGTTTCACTAAAAAGAAGCCCACGTTTGCGAAAATGGAAAATCTCTATTTTAGAAAATAAATGAGATACCTATCCCGTTATGACATCGAAAATGAGACAGCCTGTACAGGGTACTCACGAATATTCAGAACCCCTACTCAACATTTTTATGTATTGTCAATTTTATTTATCCAAGAAACTTTCTTCAATACTCTTCCTTTAAATTTGCAAATTTTATATATGCCAATGAAAAAACTGACTATTTTTTTAAAAGTTCATCTGTTTTTCTGTTGGTTTATACAGAAAAAATATGAGAGATCGTTCGTGGAAACAAAATCGAATGATACATGAAAAAATAAGCAGGGGTTCAGTACAAAATACTGAAGAACTGTCAATAGTAACTCTTTATGAATAGATATAGTGTACTCATTTCAAACTAATCAATGCCACGACGCTGTTTCAATTAAGACTTCCAATTAGGAACTGATGATAAGTGTATATGCACAACAGAGTTATACATCAGTAACTGATCATGAATATACCTGCAGAACGCATTTCAAACTCATAAATACCACTGTAGTACAATGGGAAACTCTGATCAGGAACTGATTATGAATGTATCTGCAGAACACAGTTCATACTCATAGAGTTAATATGGAATTTCTATGAGGAACTGATTATGAAAGTATCTGCAATAAACATTTCAAACTCATAAATGCCACTGCATTCCGATAAGGAGTTCTGATCAGGAACTGATTATAAATCTATCTGCAAATCAGAGTTCATATGGAATTGCTATGATGAACCCATTATGAATGCATGTATCTACAATACACATTTTAAACTCATAAATACCACGGGATTTTAGTGATAAATTCCGATTAGTGACTGATTATGAAATGTATCTGCAAAACAGAATTCATACTCGTAGATTTCATATGACTGTGCTATAATTAGCTATCTATGAATGTATCTGCAAGACACACTTTGAACTCATAAATGCCAAGGTATTTGAAAAAAATCCCGATTAGGGACTAATTATAATTAATGTATCTGCAAAACAGCGTTTATTGTCATACACTTCGGAAGAAATTGCTATCAGGAACTGATTATGAATGTATCTGTGAAACACAGATTATACTCATAGAGTACGTGAAAAACTGCCAATAGGAACTCATTATGATTGTTCCTGTGAAACACATTTCAAACTGATGAATGCCACGGTAATTCAATGAGGAATTCCAATTAGGAACTGATGATAAGTGTATCTGCAAAACAGAGTTATACTCTAAGTGTTCCTGAGGAATTGCTATCAGGTATTGATTATGAATGTACCAGCAGGATACATTTCAAACTCATAAATGCCACTGTGCTCCAATAAGGAATTCCGATTAGGAATTGATTATGGATGTTTCTGCGAGACAGAGTTTATACTAATAGAGTTCATACGGAATTGATATAAGAAACTCATTCTGAATGTATCTGCAACACACATTTCAAACTCATAAATGCCACGGTATTTCAATAAGAAATTATAATGAGGAACTGATTGTGAATGTATCTGCAAAACAGTTCATACTCAAAAATTCCCATTATAAATGTATCTGCAATACACATTTTCAACTCATGAATGCCACGGTATTTCAATGAGAAATTCCAATCAGGAACTGATTATACATGTATCAGCAGAACAGAGTGCATACTCAAAGACTTCGAAAAGAATTGCTATTAAGAACTGATTATAAATGTATCTGTGAAACACAGCTGATACTCATTGAGTACATGAAGAACTGTCAATAAAAACCCACCATGAATGTACCTGTCAAACACATTTCGAACTGATAAATGCTACGGTGTTCCAATGGGGAATTCCAATTAGGAACTGATGATGATTGCTATAAGGGACTCATTATGAATGTATCTGCAATACACATTTCAAACTCATAAATGCCACGTTAATTCAATAAGAAATTGCAATTAGGGACTGATTTCAAATGTATCTGCAAAACAGAGTTCATACTCATAGAGTTGCTATTAGAAACTCATCATGAATGTATATGCAGAACACATTCCATTCTCATGAATGCCACAGTGTTTCAATAAGGAATGGCCATCAGAATCTGATCATAAATGTATCTGTAAAACATAGTTCATACTCAAAGACTTCGTTGGAAATTGCTAGTAGAACCGATTATGAATGTATCTGTGAATTACAGTTCAAACTCATCGACTCCATTGAGGATTGCCATTAGGAACTGATTATAAATGTAACTGCAGAATACATTTCGAGCTTATAAATTACTGTTTCACTATCCAACTTGACTCTGATATATCCTCATATGTAAATAACCAGGAATTACTAGTAGGAACTGATTATGAATATATCTGCGAAAAACAGTTCATACTTATAAGAAAAAGGGAGAGAATCGCCATTAGAAACTGATTATATATGTATCTGCAAAATACATAGGATTATACGGAATTACTGTTTCACTATCCAACTTCATTCTCATTAATTCTCATATATATTTTTTTATAAGTTTCTATGAGACATTTTTGGCAGGGATATGTGACATATTGAGCATCTCTCTGAATAACATCACAAAGTAACAATGTAATATAACATTTATGTATAAGTTATATGTTTTCATGTTTAGTGGGATATACTATACCTGTTGGAACATGAAAACGTGGCCAGTCTAGCACCTCCACCTTTTCGATAAAATCAGTCTTGTTTCGATAATGTTGCGGAGCATATAACTATATACCACCGAACTCAGGTGTCTTGAAAACTGAAGGTCATATGACAGGCGGCTGAGTTAACAACAACAAACAAACCTCTAAACCATGTCAAAAAGTTTTTTACGTGTATAACAGTATTATCCTTTTCTAAAGTGCTTGGTGCTTATTAGTGCATCGGATTAGTTTTTGAAAGTGCTTAGTAATCGAGAGCATTTTGTCAATAAAAATGCTCATTAGGGCTCGAGATTCCGGAGCACTTTTCAAAGGTGCTTAGTGCTCGAAGCACTTTTCGTCAGTGCTCGGTACAGCCCTGAGTCTACAGTCGCTGGCTTAAAGAACCTTACCTCTTGACTAGAGCAGAATATGTTGAAAGCCAGGAATAACTGCAGCCAAACAATATACAGTGTCATTCATAAAGTCGGCATCATATGGGAAACACTTTTATTAATGACTTATTTTGAAATTCGAGTTGGACGTTGAGTTTTGCTTCAAAAAAGATGAAAAATGGCCTACTCAATCGGGGTCACGTGACTTTCGCTACATGTCAAAAGTGACATTTTTTCAAATAAATCGCTGAAAGTAGGCCTATTTGTTCGAATATCAAAAAAGTTTACTCAAAAAAGTTGTTTCTATTTCAATTTTACACATGCTTCTTAAATTTGATATTTCTACTGCAACTTTTTGATTTTGATTTTTTTTAAATTTTTCGAAATTTCTGTAATATTTGAAGAATTGGTAATTCCACAAAACTACTTCATACCAGTAGCTTTTTCATGCTACTAACTTTCACTGATTATATGGACAGAAATATATGATTTTCTTCAGAAAATGATAATACCCGCTTGCAAATTCTGTTATGTTTGATGCAAAGTTGATATATCGTCAAGCATTTAAAAACAAAATTCATTCAAACTGATTTTTTCAGTACTGAAAAGATGCCGAAGCCATCGATCAAAATATTATCGAACTACTCCATGTATCTGAGTAATATATTCAGTATTTTTATGAAACAAATAAATGTAAGAATGTTATCGATACAAGAAAAAATTGAGATCATTTTAATGTGTGGAGAAAATACACCCCATCGACAAGTTGCTGAAGATTTTAATTTACGAATCCGGAAAGAAATATACAGCAGTCGACCGTTAGTATAGAATCTTGACAAAATTCAAAAGTAGAGGTTCCATTTTAAATGATTTCAAAAAACCACATAATCCAATGAAGAACGATGAGGAAGTGCAATTGAATATTTGTTTAGATGCGCGATAGAGCACGGAAAATCTAGCATTACTCAGATTTGCAGAAGAATGGTTGTAAGCAGAAGCAGCATAGTGATAATTCTGAAAAAAAAAATAGATTCAGGCCTTACAAGCCGAAATTCATCAAAACCTTGAAAGAAAGGGACTTTGATGTTCGATATGGGTTTTCAGCGTGGTTTCAAGGAGAATGCGAAGAAGATTTCAGATTTCCATATGAAATATTGTGGACCGATGAATAAGCTACTTTCATTTCAAACGGAACTGTTAGCTCACAAAATTGTAGGTGGTGGTCTCAGGAAAAACCAAATTTTGTTATGTCGTGACCAGTACTCATTCAAGACAAATGTTTTTTGTGGTATATTGAACAGTCAACTTATCGGACCATACTTTTTCAGGGAAAACTTGAACGCTGCGTGATTCTTGAATTTTTTGAGGAATGAGCTTGGTGATATCTTAGACCAATATGCCCGTACAAGATATTCAAGATTATGTAGTATTAGCTGGACGGTGCACCTATTCACAATTCCAGAAAAGTTCGAAATTTTCTCGGCGCAACATTCAGGGGAAAAATAATATGTAATAATTGGGAACATCACTGGCCACCTCGTTCTCCTTACTTAACCCCACTGGATTTTTTCTTGTGGGGTCATCTGAAGCAGCAAGTGTACAAGCACATGCCTTTTAACGATATTGGCTATTTGGAGAACATGTGTAGAGGATAAAAGGCCTCATTTTATTAGAAATGCAGTACGAGATGTACATACACAAGAACCATGCTATGCATTGCAAGAGAAGGAAGACATACAGAAATATAAATTATCTCTTGTCATTTCGCTCACAAAAATGTTGCCGTCAATTCGTGTTCCGTAACTCAATGGGTTTATAATTTTCTTTTTGGAGTTTACACTGTTACCACTTGAATTCTCAATAAATATTTTGAAGGTATTTGAAATTCATTTGGTTGTCATCATAGCCTACCCATTTGATTTGTCTTCATTGCCTACTCTCCTGCAGAATTGGTGAATATCAAAGACGTTGCATCGCTGGGCCAGTAGCGATTAAATGCTTCTATTTTTTCACCATCAAGAAGAATAAGAGAAAAAATGATGTCCTCAAAAAATCATGAACCACTCTCTAAAAACACCCTTCATAACAATATCAGAAATGCAGAAGTATATCTGAAAAATGTCATTAACACACATTTATGTAGGAAAATTCAATCTGGTTGCTTTCACCGTTTAGAAGTTATGCAGGAAAATTGTTCAAATGTTATCAACTTTGAAAGTATATTGTATATTACCCTATATAGATATACACATGTTACGCCATTAGTTATTTATTCATCAAACTATACTTATTTTTCAATGTACTCACCTCCAGAACGCTCGATGTACATTTTTTACTCACCCTGTATATGACAAGCTTATTACCCTTGATGTAAGTACATTTCGAGCCATTATAGTTTAGTCATCAAAATATATATTAATTTTTCAATGTACTATCACCTCCATAACGCTCAGTACACATTTTTGACTCACCCTGTACATAAAAAGCTTCATTAGAAAAACAAAGGGGAATCTTTAGCTGTGGCGTTGAATATATCGAAGGCATTCGACCGTGATTGGCACCAAGTGTTCAGGATTATGATTTTATATTGTCTTATTTTATTTTTCTTGAATAAATTGAAGCTATTTCATTAATAATTTTCATTCAGAACCTTCAATACATCTATCTGAATTTCAACAACTTATTCCATGACTACAACAACAAAATGTACTGTAATCCAACATTTACCATATTGATGATGATGATGACTTATTTCATGACACTTTACATCTTGACTCTCAATCTTGACAATCTTACACATTCACTCATTCATTCACAGGATGATTTTCAAAAATATGAATCTCAACACCAAGAAGTCCTCTACAAACTACCATGATAGGGAATAGAGATCGCTCCATATAATGGTGGACAGAGTATCGTATGCTAACCATTGCCATCAATTTCGGCGTTCCACAAGGATCAATTTTGATACCAACATTGTTCCTACTTCATAGCAATGATATGTTGGAAGCAACCATCACTTGCCCTATCCACGGCTTTGCAGACAATAGTTCCCTCCATACTGCGTTCTATTCTAGAATTCTCATTTCTTCCCAGAAAACTAAGGACTTACGACATACACTAATGCTCTTAGATTCCATCCAGAGAAGAGCAATTCGGCGCCTGATGGTTTGTGTTATGCCACAAAATTCACTAATCCTTTATAAAAGAATGATAAAACTTCATATTTATAATGATTGTTTTTGATAAATAGATAGATAAATAGATTTATTAACTATGTTATGTACAATGATACATTTATAGAAGGTCATTTACACAAGAGAACATTTTAAACTATTCGAAAACTTTTCGAAAAATACACACACAAACTAGCAAAAATAAGCATACATATTTGACATAAAGAAACAATCAAACAAACAATAATCATTCCAAGTTCCTTAGAAAATGTCAGGAGTGATCTGGTGACGTGTCACTTTCTGAATTGGCATTGTATGTAAAAAACTCTTCCACCGTGTAGAAGCATTCTTTTGGAATCAGTTTTTTGATTTCCTTCTTGAAAATTGTAGAATTCATATTTTTATAACGGTTTGCTGATAAATTGTAAAGTTTCATGTCTACTGCATGTTTTTCTCTGCGATTTAGAAAGTCTGAACCTTGGCTGCTTGAGCTGGTTTCAATACCTTGTATTGTGGTTGTGTAATATGTATCTCTGACTGTACAGGCAAGCTACTTGACTTTTTGTGTATTTCTAGTAGGGAATTATATATGTATACTGACATAAAGGCATTATCCTCAAGTCAATGGAGAAACAGCGACAGTGTCCCCTCTAACCGATGTTTGATGATTCGTATTGCTTTCTTTTGTAATTTGAAAATATTGTTTGAGTGTGCAGAATTTCCTCATAGTAATATTTCATAGTTTATTTGGGAATGAAACAGTGAGAAGTAAGGTCGTGTTTTTAGAGTATCAATATTTGTAAAATGTTTAAGTTGACGGAGTAAAGAAATTACTCTAGATAAGTTGCGACTAATATGTTCAATGTGACTAGACCGAGATAGGTTCTCATATCAAGAAAAACTCCCAGAAGATTCACTGTGTTTCCCGCCGTCCTCCTTGAGTCTACTGTAAAAGTAATTTTTCGAGATTTTTCTTTGTTCAGTTTCAGTTTGTTGGCATTGAACCATTCTTCATTTCCAGCTCATTTGCACTTTTGATCGTTGAGATCAAGGTTGTGGCATGAGAGATGTGCATAGGTCGTTTATATAAATCACAGATAAAAGTGGTCCCAAAACAGAGCCTTGAGGCACTCCATATACGATCGGTTTTATATTTGATGTCATCTTGTTTGCGGATACATACTGCTTTCTGTTAGTAAAGTAGGAATTTATGAGATTAATAGGAGCCCCTCTGATGATACCATCATAGTACTATAATTTATCAATTAATATGTTGCGATCGACACAGTCGAAAGCCTTAGTTAAATCACAGAGATTGACTTGTGTTTGCAAACCCTGTTCGAGGCCCTCGACTATCTCACCCACAACTTTCAGGACTGATGCCCCCGTAGTCGAGTGACATATTATTCTGAAGCCATGTTGTGCCTCGTTTAGAAAATTGTTTTTCCTCAAAGCCATCAGCTGAACGTTTCAATTATTTCATTAACTCGGAAAACTTTCGGATATTGTCACGACCCATGGTTACAGGGTGGTGACTCGGGGGTGAACTCGCTTGGGAGGCCGAGAAATCAGAACAGTTGTTCGTTATAAAGCTACAGTTTATTGAAAGAAATTAGTTTCATTAGTGATTTTAACAAACGAGATTCAATGCAAACGTAAATACATCAGACTTCGCAATGAAAAGAAACATTTAATAGTTTGACAACATAACGATTGTGACAGTAGTACTTACAAAATAATCTCTAGCAGATGCAGGGGATGAACCATAGTGAAGGTTAGCTGATCAGATCCAAACTGATGCCTTGCCTTATCGGCTGTTCGATATTTATTTAGAATATTTTGATATAGTCAGCGTTTTACTCCATATGCGGGTATTTCATTCCGGTTGAATGAGCTGCCAACGTGAGTGAAACATTATACTCGTTTCCTTTAATCGAATGTTATACGATAAAATGAATAATGAACTTTTATTAATGAATCTTGAATCAATATAATTTTGAATAGTAGCTATATGAATATTTTTTGTTCCTATCGTGACATCCCTGGCACCTCCAAGAGCTGGCCCCACAGCTCGAACTGAGATTACTGAAGACAACAAATAATCATCTGAAAAATTGGGCCATTTAAAGAAGATATCCATATATACTTATATCATCCTGAAATTCAATCTATCCACTACTAGATATGATATCGTTAGCTATAAACAAAAAAAAATAATAATAATTTTCACCCAACCCAATATATTTCCTCGAAGGAAAATCGAAATGAACATATAGAATTATTATAGTAATCCTACCGATAGGAGTGAAAAAGTTGAACAAAAAACAAAAAATACGCCTAAATCAGTCACAAAAATAATAATATTACAAAAAATCGTTTGTCTAATGGAAAGGTTAAATCAACATACCCTACTTATTGAATGAACCTACATTATCGAAACCTGCCCTAAAGAAAAAATGAAGTATCCATCATGTAAATCCTGACCTATCCAAAAAAAAAACACAGAAAGTCGAAGCTATAAGTTTATACACTGACCCAATTATCTGGTTTATTTCGGAATCACCTTCTGAGTCCGACACTGTCTGATTTGCAATAATAAAAAAGTCATTTCGGAATCACCTCCTGAGTCCGACACTGCTTTATTCGCAAGAGTTCTCGCCTCGGTACTTGCGAGTGTGGGTGGCAGACTCTGCATTCTTCCCGACTTCGAATTCAGGAATTGCTGCGTATGCAAGTGACAGGTGATGAAACCATATATCGCACGGCTGTCTTCCATATTTGAATTGTTTGTTGTAGTGACCTTTATACGCAACCTCCATATTACGTGGGTAAGCTGAGTTTGTCGTCTCGCTTATCATGGTAGTGAGTTCCTACTGGCTTCGGTGAACTCAATATTTCTGTGAGACAACTATTTTATGGTTGTTTATTAGTACTATTACCCCAGGTTGGTGGTTAGTTCTGCATATTATACCATCCTTGACTGTTTGCCGAGTTGAACAGTCATGTCGTGAGTTTTCGGCGTATGGTAGGTTGCCGTGTTAACCTCTCCATTCAATATTTCAATGTTATCGCCGTCATTTCATGGTGATCCTTTCTTACTCAGACGTGGAGGTGTTTGCTGTTGCATGGACCAATTATTTGTGCATCTCGTTGGTATCGGGACGTACGAGATTGGGGTGTCTGCAAGGGTAGCTGCTACAATGATGATTGAACCAACAAGCAACCATGCTCTCTAGCTGTCAACGTGTGTAGATACAGCAGAACAATTATATGTGCATCTCGTTGGTATAGGGACGTGCGAGGTAAACTTGGTAGTGGATACCGAATGGGGTGTCTCCAAGGGTGGCTGCACAATGATGATTGCCCTCGTGATTGCCCTCTACTGAGACTAGTACCGTACCATCAAACAACCATGATTTTCAACTGTCAACGTGTGTAGGAAGTAGCAGGAATCTGTCCAGTTACAGTGCTCCAGGAACTAGGTGACTGTTGCTCATCCATCACCCCTGATGATTCACGGTCGAGAATTATAGCACAGTGTCGTGTCATTCCAGTGTCTCCAGTGCCTCCAGTGTTCCAGTGTTTCCAGTGTTCTCAGTGATTCGGATATATGTAACGAAAGAAAAAAAACCAGGTCAGTTCTTATTTTAACAGTTTGTTAAGATACAGAACATCCTTTAACTAATCTAAGTACAATATTCACTTGTCCTATATTTTTTATAAGAACATGGACAACTTCCTCAACTCATAGAAGACAATATCCAATTACAATGGTATTAGTTCGATTACCCCGTATTTGCCATAATATATGTTTTTTTTTTCTGATCAATACTTTACTAACATCTTCTCCCTTCCCACCTGAATTCAACATCAACATTTTATTTTTTCCTCGAGTTTTTCCTCTACAACATTACCAAATATTTTTAATACTCAGTGACCCCTAAAAGTTATCTATTCATGTTCTACAACAAATTAACACCTGTACTGCGCACCTATTATTTCACAAAATATATGTATCTTTTTCCCAATTTAAGTATCCATCTCAGTATTCTTCAATCTTTCGATATCCATAACTCTGTGGGAGCGCTTCCATACAAAATAATCTCTAGCAGGTGCAGGGGATGAACCATAGTGAAGGTTAGCTGATCAGATCCAAACTGATGCCTTGCCTTATCGGCTGTTCGATATTTATTTAGAATATTTTGATATAGTCAGCGTTTTACTCCATATGCGGGTATTTCATTCCGGTTGAATGAGCTGCCAACGTGAGTGAAACATTATACTCGTTTCCTTTAATCGAATGTTATACGATAAAATGAATAATGAACTTTTATTAATGAATCTTGAATCAATATAATTTTGAATAGTAGCTATATGAATATTTTTTGTTCCTATCGTGACAATATATACAGAGAAGTGAACAAAAAACGGCCAAGACTGTAACTTTTGAATCATTCGAGATAGGGTTTTGAAAATTGGTGGGCAGCTAGTATACCGAATTGCTCATTGAATAACGAACAACTTTTGTTCTATAACTTCCGGTTTCACTGGAAACGACCCCAACTTTTGATTTTTAAATGGGACACCCTTTATTGTATTTCATAATCGGTTAGGGATTTCCATAACGAATTCATCGATACCGGGTGGATAAGGTTATTTCAAACGATAACGCAGATATTCGCGTTCTCAGTTTCCATATGCTCAATAAGTGTGACAGTGAGAAAGAAGTTCTGATATTGCGAAGTCACGCCCATTGAGCATATGGAAACTTCGAACGCAAATATCTTTGTAATTGTGTGAAATAGCCCTATCAAACAGGTATCGTTGAATTCGTCATGATAATCCCTAACCGATTATGGAATACAATACAGTATAGGGTGTCCCATTTAAAAAACAAAATTTGGGGTCGTGTCCGGTGAAACTGAAAGTGATAGAAGAAAAATTGTTTCATCAATTGATGAGCCATTCGGAATACTTGCTACCCACCAATTTTCAAAACCATATCTAGAATGATTCCGAAGTTACAATCCTGGCCGTTTTATTTGCACTTCTCTGTATTGTCCTCATTAAAGATATCCAAAACCGAATAGCCATAACAATTCTCGATTTTTCAGACAACTCTATAGCAAATGGCTCCACTATGCTCATGATTTGGATCCTGGCCCCATTCTGATATTTTCTCCAGCATGTCAACCAATCCACTTTCTGATATAGGTGGTACTTCTCTAGAGTATACTTGAGTTCAGAAGTCTGTCAAATTCAAAGGGTATCTCATTTGTTTTCTTTGAATGTTTGACCTAAAAACAAGTTTAATCCATCAATATTAGTAGAAAAATTCATAATTATCAAATTCCAATGAACACATGAATGAATGAACAACAAATAAATAGAAAGTAGGTAGCTAGAATGAATATAAATTGAATATAATAGAGTTTCCAAGAACCTTATTAACCTCTTACCTCTTACATGTTCATTAAAAATGTTGAAATCATCAAATCATTCTGAATTCTAATCCTCACCTTCACAACAAACAACAAAGCCAGATAACAAATATTTGTAAGACTCTTCAGGCCTTCATTTGCACTTTGGAATAATATCTGTGATGAGAGGTAAATATCAATATTTATTGTAACGGGTGGATCAGCATTAGGTGAACAATTAGAATCAGAAATTTTCATTGTGAAGGGATCCAAGTAATTGATAATAATTCTCAATTTAATTTTATACCTGAAACCTGCAACAATAAACATAGTGCTTAAAAATGTAAACAATAAAATGATAGGGACGTATTTTCGAACATACCGTTGAAGAAGGTCTCTTAACAATGTCTTCAGATTATCATTCTCCATCTCCATCTCGGCGTTTTTACACAGCCGAAAAAGCTTCAGAAACAGAAAAAAAACAGCAAGAAACTATCCAATGTCCACACCAACAATGCTAACCTTATGGCGCTACCTGGATTGTGTGCCAACAGCCGCCATATTGGGTCACGTGGTTGGGATTGCCTAATAGAACGCAAAGCTTTGGAATTCTTTGTCAATGGAAGTATTCCTAAGAACGTTATGACAACATCCAATAATAGTTCAAACAAATTACAGCACCTACATACCTTATTTCCCTATCCTCCCTAGGTACCCACGATTTCTGCGAAAATTATAGGAATTTCCTTTTGTTCACAATTGCATTATATGCGTATATAATTAAAAACAACTTTTTTATTATCACATTATATTTTCACCGCAATTATTGACAACGTACACAACATGTAATTTGTCAAGATTGAGAAAAATACTGTGTGCACACTTAGTAGATGTATAGGTACTCGTTTAATTAATGAGAAAAATAATTTCATGCAATCAAATAATACCATGTTATGGAAATCGGATAATTGATATGAAGGTACAATGTCAACTTCATGATTAGTCCGAAATCACATTTTGTTTAGAACACAGTGACAGTGAAAAACAATTACAAAACAACTAGAAGTCATTGCTAGTTCCAAGTATCTTTTCGCATAATGAATCATCAATTTGTGATGTTCCTTCTCGGAATCTTATTTTCAACTCATATTATGGCTATCACAGATTTACGTAAGTTGAATCATGAAAACAATTATTACGAGTAACAGTGAAACTTACCTAAATTTTGGAAGATGAGATATACAGTGTGACTAAGATAAGGTTATACCGTAGAATGGAGATCCTTGAAACACTTTTCAGATACCAATATTATACGTGGCAAAGTTATTGATCATGGTAGGGAATTTTGATCATAAAAGATGCATTAGTTGATGTACCTACTTTACCGGGTGGCTACGGAAGTATTGCCTACGGAATATCTCAGTTATCGTATGAAGTAGGTTTGTGAAATTTGGAGCGTCGATATAATGACATAAGAGCTAGAATTTGAGCATATTGACATGTCGAAGTTAACTTCCGGTCTGACCGGAAGTAACATCAACTTTCTTATTTTAAATGGAAACCCAATTTTTTTCTTTTCGCTTTATTCAGCATTCAATTCACTTTCTAATGACATATCACAAGTTGGTATCCAACCAGAAACTAGATCAGAAAAAAATCATTATTGAAATTCACCGAGTAGGCCGTGGAAGCAAAATGACCGACTAATAAAATAGATAAACTAAGGTAAAATAAAATAAGGTGAGGGGGTTAATTAGACTAGAACAGATGGAGTAAATTATATTAGCAAGTTCAGTCGATTTTTTACTGAAGCGTATTCAAAAAAGCTCATCATTAAAATAAAGTAGGTGTAAGTATTATCAACCAGGGCAGTGTATGTATTATATTCTCATTCATTCTATTATTCTGTGAATCATTTCTCTAGAGTTTTCGAAAATATAATTTTTCAGTTGATTTTTGAAGTTTTTTAATGTATTTTCAATTTTGATATAGTCTGGTAGTGTGTTATATAGTTTAGGGGCTTGATAAGTGTAACATTTTTGGCCAGTCGCTTTCTTTGTCTTTTTCAGTACGTATGTTTTATTCTTGTTCCTTGTGTTGTAATCATGATCGTAATTTTTGAGTTGATGTTTATTTTTATGTTGGCAGATGTTTGTAAAATAATAGTATAGCTGCCGTATGTCCATTATAGAGCTTTCCTGAAATAGATTGTCGGATGGATAGGTGAAATCCTTTTTATACATGACTTTGATGATCTTTTTCTGAATAATTTCGAGATTGGTCAGAGTCGTTTTACCAACATCACATGCTACTATACCATACATTAAATGCGGCTGGACAAGTGAGATACAGACTGTGTGTATATAGCATTTCAGGATTGAGAATCTCTCGTAAAACTTCAAATTTGAATATTAGAAATCTAACTTTCTTAATAACATGTTTGACGTGTTTATCCCATTTCAGATTTGCATCCAAAACAACACCCAGGTATTTGAATTCTGTAACAGCATTTATATATCCGTTATTCAAAATATTTATTGTTTGGAAGTCTGGTGATGTACTGTCAATATATGTCGGAAGGAATGATGTTTTTGTGAAGTTAATGGTTAATAATTTGCTATTGAACCATTTTTGAATTATAATGAGATCTTTTTCTGCCATTATTTTGACTTTTTCCCAGTTCTCTTCTTCATAGAAGATGCAAGTATCGTCAGCGTATGCTATGATTTCACCGGTCGTAGGAACTGAGAAAAGATCATTCAAATAAATGTTGAAAAGGATCGGTCCCAGCACGGATCCTTGGGGTACACCGAAGGTAATTTCTCTTTGCTCGCTCCTGATGTTATTAATTTGTACTAACTGATATCTCCTTGTGAGATACGTTTTAATTAATTGTAGTCCAACGCCTCTGATACCCACATCTTCGAGAGATTTTAGTAATAGTGCATGGCTAACGGTGTCAAATGCCTTTGAAAGATCAATGAAGACACTCAAGGCCATTTTATCAGTATCCATTGCATTATACATTTTGGATGTTAGGTGTAAAATAGCATCCTGTGTCGATACACCACTTCGAAATCCATATTGTTTGTTGGATAAAATATTGAACTTGCTGAGATAGGAGCATAACCTGATTTTCAGAAGTTTTTCGAATATCTTGGCAAATGTAGTTATAAGTGAGATAGGTCTATAATTATATATATATGTATATATTTGATTTTATGTGTACCTACTTTATATTTTTATATATGTAAAAATTTTTACGACTTTGTCAATGAGATATAAATCTTCGGACAATAAAGCATATTTTGATTGATTGATTGAATAGCCTCTAAGGGATCACCGGATTTGAATATTGGTTTTACCAGAGATATTTTAAACACAGAAGGAAAATATCCTTTTTCTAGGCATCTATTCAATAAATTTGCTAATGGTTCAGAGATATGCTTCACAATACATTTTAGAGTTTCACCAGTAATTCCATCTTCTCCCGGAGACTTTTTGTTTTTCAATTCCTCTACGACTCTGATTATTTCTGTAGGCGTAGTAGGTGAAAGAAAGAAAGAGCTCGAGTTATTGTATTTTTTTTTAGGGGGGCATAGTTTGGATCCACTGCAATTTGGTTAGCTAGGCCTGGGCCTACTGCAATATAATGTTCATTGAATACATTGGATATTATTTTTCCATCAGTGACAATATGACCATTTTTTTTCATTTGTTTAATGGATGTCCTATTTTGTTTGCCGGATGTTATTTCCTGTATTGTGTGCCACATCGCTTTATTATTATTTGCATTTTCAAAAATTTTCTGTTTATAGAAACCATTCTTAGCTTTTTTCAAAATGAAATTAAGCCTGTTTTTGTACTCCACATATTTTTGATTCAACTCGTAGTTGAAGTTTGTTCGCAAAGTTTGATACATTTTGTCTCTTTCATTTATTGATTCAATCAATCCTTGGGTTATCCAACTTTTACGTTTTCTTTCTTTATTTTTCACCGTGTAACTACAATTTTCAATTTCTTTGGTAATCAATGTTACAAATTTTTCTACTGCTGGGTCAATATCTGTGATATCATAAACAGGGTTAAAGTTAATATTTTTCATATTCATGGATAATTTGTTGGAATCAATTTTTGTGTATGTGTTTGCCTTGTTTTTGGTGGTGGTAGGTTTTCTATTTGGAAAAATAATTTGTAATAGAACGGAATAATGGTCTGTTATTCTAGATTTCATAACAAAAGGCAGAAGCAGTTCTGTGTTTTCAGTTACTCGAGTGTGTTTATTTATTGTGGACACAAAATTAAATTCACTCAGTGTATTAATATAGTCTACAGAGTCTCCATTATCATCATCAAGCAGGTCAATATTAAGATCACCCGCTAAAATGTAGTGATGAGTTTCTCGGTCAGTAAGTAGCTTCTTAGGTTTTCTATAAACTCTGCTGGTGGGTTTGATGGAGATCTATAGCCTGATAGAATTTTGATCAGCTTGTTATGAAATGTCACTGCCGTAAGTTTCAATTTGTTGCCGTTATCAAGAGAAATAATTTTGTAGGTATAATCCAAAGATGATTTGATATATACCATTGTACCATCATTTTGATTAAAACTGCCATAATTGTATAATAAGTTATACCCATCTATATTCAAAATATTCATATCATCTATTTGCCAGGTTTCAGTCAGGATTATACATTCTGGTTTGTCTGAGAACTGTTCGAGGTAACATAGCAGTTGATCAAGATTCTTGATGAAAGCGCTTCTAATGTTATTGTGGAATATTTTAAAATTATTATTGTTGTGATTTACTTTGAGAACTTCATCGCATTCGTAAAAATTTTCTAGAACAATTGTTTCTACTTCATTTGTTCTGTATAGTCTCTGATATAATCATCCATGTTGAATTCTACTAAAAAGTGATAGATGAATTATTTTATTATTCTATTCAATTACTAACTAATATAACGGACGATTGAATAAAAAATAAGAAATTATATTCGATTGAAAAATTTTGCAATAACAATAACATGAAATATTAATTTTGTGAATATAAATGAGTTGGTGGGGTTATTTTCTGGTTGTTGAGCGAAGTCGTAGTTTTTCTGTGGATGCTTGGCTTGGGTTTGGGTTTGGTTTCTGTGGTTTTTTAGGGAAATTTTGGTTTGTTGATAGCTGTACCTTCTCTATTTGCTGGATGCCTGTTTTTTTCGTTTGTGTTTTAATTTGCGTTTCCGTCTCTATTTCACTGTCAGATTCTATATTCCGGTTCCCGGTGTTTGGTGTTGCGGGTGCACTGTGGTTTTGTTTCTCAACAGTTTCTTCCTCTTTCTCTTCTCTCAATGTTTCTGCAGTATAGGCGGTCCCATCTACAAATAATTTGTTTCCTTTTATGTTACTTATTATGCCTAGCAATAGTTTGTTATCTTCCCTTTGTTCAAACGTCAGGTCGTGCGCAATACTGATCTGGGTACCTTTCAGTTTCTTGCAGTTTCTGAAAATTTTCTGCTTCTTCAGGTTGGAAACTAAGTCAAGTTTGATCGGGTTGTTTCGAGCATTCTTAATCCAAATGAATTTGTTGACATCCGACTTTGATATAGTTACACCCAGTAGTCTATGAATTTCCTCGAAAACGAATTCCAAGGATATCGCTTCTTCTTTTGTTTTCATTCCAAATATGACAATACCATTTTCTTTCGATTTTCTCTCTAACGTTTCGACTTTACTTTTCAATTCTTTATTTTCCTTTTCCAAATATCTAATTTTGTCTTTCAATGACTCAATTTTCAATACAACTCTTGCTTCACTGGCTTCTATTACATTTCTCAGTTCAGTTCTGTTGTTAACTATTTCGTTCAGGAGTTTATTGAATTGTTCATTTTCATTCATTTTACCACGTACTTTTATTGGAGGTGTATGGTCTCCTTTAATTTGTATAGAGTTCCGCAAAAAATGAACGGAATGTCTCTCAAGGACTGCTATGTGATGGGTGTTTCCCTGTGTTTATCTTCTTTCTAACTTCAGTTTTGAGTATTGAATACTATTGATAAATTACCCAGATGATTGCTTTTAGTGTTATTTCGTACGTGTTTGACTTTCAGAATTATATGTGGACTGTTACATACCAAAATAAAATAATTTCTGAGCACAACGTTCAGGTGATGTCCACACTTTAAAGCAACACATACATGTACAATATATCATCAGTTTCACTAATTCTCGAGAGAAATGAATCAACACACTGATAGGTACCTTATTGAGTAAGTGCATGATCCCAATTGATAGAGGCGTAATACTTTTGAACAACTATGGATAACATTTTCCCATCATAAAAAAAAAATCGGTGCAGGGGTCATCTATCGTCTACATGCCTCAGTACCTGAATTTTTAAATGAATTTGAAGAAATAATTTTGGAAATATCTACTAAATATGATGATGTCTTGTGTGGTGGGGACTTCAACCTAGATATGTTAGAGCTTGATGGTTCCAACCAAGCAAAATTTATTTCTATTTTAGAGAGTTTGAATTTAATTCAAGTAGTTGATAAACCAACTAGAATTTCTCATAGTGGCTCAACTTTACTAGATTTATTCATCTGCCCAGACCACTGCGAAATTTTAACTTCAGATGTTTTTGATTTATACGACTTATCAGATCACCACCTGGCATATGGCGAAATCAGTATGATATCAGAGATTGATAAGGAAGCCAAATATATTACCTATAGAGATTTTAAATATTTCAATATGGATTCATTTCTGACAGACTTACGTGCTTGTAATTTCAACGATATTCTTTATATAGATGATGTTAATGAGAAATTGGATAGATTTAATCGACTAATCACAAATACATTTGACAAACACGCTCCTATTACTACTTCTCGCATCACAAAAAAATTTGCGCCATGGCTAACTGACAATCTTAAACACATTCTGGAACTGAAAAGAAATGCTCTTTCTAGATATAGATCCAGTAGGAATCCTCAGGATTGGGAATATTTCAAGAGGTTGAGAAACTATTGTAATCAGGCGATAATAACGGAGAAAAAGAACTTCATAAGGAATACTATGCTCCATGGGATGGGCACGCGACCTATTTGGAAAGCTCTTAGTGACCTAAGTCTGAAAACTAAACATGATAAAAATGCGAGATCCTTTAGTACTTTTAACCCCAATGAAATCAATAATTATTTCGTCAACTCATTTCCTGCTATTTCTCCTAATCCTATTGCTATGAATTACTATGATAATAACGTCCATCTCAATTCCGGAACTTTCTATTTCACACTAGTTGACTCTGAGGTCGTCAAAGAGGTAGCCCTTAACCTTAAATCTAACGCTTTAGGATTTGATGGAATTAATCTAAAAATGCTCTTAATATCTCAACCTGTCATACTACCGTTCATTACTCACATCATTAACTACTGCATTGAAATCTCTACATTTCCAAATATTTGGAAAATAGCTCTTGTCTCGCCCATTCCGAAAGTTAAAAACCCTGCTGTGTTTAGTGAATTCAGACCAATAAGTATCTTACCTGCTTTGTCTAAGATAATAGAAAAAATGATGGAAAACCAAATTAGATCATATTTAGATGAAAACAACTTACTACCTCAATGTCAATCTGGATTCAGACCACAACATAGTTGTACTTCGGCTCTACTAAACGTGTGTGATGATGTACTAAAAGCATGGGATAATAATGAACTAACGGCTCTTATTTTACTTGATTACAGTAAAGCATTCGATAGAATCGATCATAAACTTCTACTAGCAATACTCCACTATTTTGGTTTCAGTAATACCGCCGTATGGCTTCTAAACAGCTATCTAAGTGATCGCAAACAGATTGTTAGATTGGAAGAAAATCAGTCTGATGCACTAAATATCAGTAGAGGTGTTCCTCAAGGATCCATATTAGGACCTCTATTATTCACTTTATATACTAGTAAAATGTCCGATTTTCTTAAGAATTGTCGATGTCACTTCTATGCCGATGATACTCAAATATACTACTCGTTTAAAGAATCTTCCACGAATGAAGCTGCAGAAAGGATCAACTCGGACTTAGAAAACATAGCCCGCGCTTCGTCAGATCACTGTCTAGCCATTAATGCGAATAAAACCAAGGGTCTCATATTCGGCAACAAAACCAAACGGGAAAGTATTAGTGATCGTCTGAACATTAATATGGAAACCAGTCCTGTAGAATTTGTTACATCAGCGCGTAACCTGGGCCTACAAGTAGATAATAATCTAAGATTCGATGGTCAGGTGACTAATTGTTTAAAAAAAGCATTCATCAATTTGAAACTAATCTATAGTTTTAGGCATATTTTGGACAAAAAGATCAAAAGACTTTTATGTGATACACTTGTTTTGAGCAATTTCAATTTTGCTTCAATTGTATTTCACCAATGCCTAACCCAATATGATATTTATAGGATACAGCGTATGCAAAATAGCTGTGCAAGACTAATTCATGGTATCAAAAGAAACTGTCCAATATCAAATAAAATTAAAGAAATGGGGTGGCTCAATATGAAGGAGAGATGGCTATTGAACTACAGTTGTTTCATACATAATATTATAATTAACAATAAGCCCAAATATCTTTTTGATAAGTTGGACTTTCGCAGAAATCTACATGATGCTAATATCCGTTCTAAAAATAATATTTCAATACCATCTCATAAAACTGCACTTTTCGAGAGAAGCTACTCTTATACCGCGGCCAAAATCTATAATAACTTACCAAGCTTTAACAATACCAACAAACATACAGTTCGCAGGTCAATAAAAAAATCAATACTTGATGGATCATTCACGCAACCATTCTGAACCCGCTATAATCCTTTCCTGGTGTATACTATCCCTTTTTTTATTTTTCTTGTCTTTATAAGTTTCTGCATCTTATATCTCTTCTGTCTTTTCTGTACTCCTGTTACTCATACTTTTGTTCTCTCTCTCCTACTGCCATCAGCGTCATTATTCATAATATCCATAATCCAATATTCATAATAGGTATATAAAATTTCATTATTTACTCATTCTGAATTTATATTGTATTCTTTCATTTCCTGCACTAAGTATTTACATATAGATATTTAATTTTTATTGTATTTTGGCGGGTACTGGCTTTGTACGGGTATGTTTTGGAAAATGTTTGAAATTTTACACAGGTTAGGTGGTAGAGCAGGGCTCCCCCTTGGGGGAGTACCTGAACCTCGCCTGGGACATTATAATATTTTTTTTTTCTATTTACTATGTTGCAAATCTTCTTGTCCAATAAAGACATTATTATTATTATTATTATTATTATTATTATTATATAGAGTTATATAAAAGGATGATTTTTTTCACATGTCAAAGAGACGTTCTTGTTGTTTCAACCAATCATTGATATTAATTCTAGCCAATAATTTGGTATCATACACTGATCTTTAGGTAATATCAAAATAATTCGATGGAAACAATGAACAGAAATGTATGGAGAGTGGCGCATAAATATGAATTCGAATTTTTCTGGATTCCTCTAGGACCAGATCTTGCATAACCTTCTACGGACCATCAACTCAAGTGGATGTCCTAATCAGTTATGCAAGATCTGGTCCTAAAGGGACCCAGACAAATTCAAATTCAAGAATAATTCGTACGTCCCTGGGACATCCTATGGACATCCAATTGATATCCCTCAGCGTTGCTGATAAGTAGTCCTATGGATGTCCTAAGGACGTCCTCTGTAGTGCTTGATGAGGAATACTGTAGGATTTAGGTATTCGATTGTTGTCCCAGGGACGTCCCTCAAGGACGTCCCTTGTTGGTCCTCAAGTGGGACATTTTTGCGTCCCACAGACGTCCAATGGACGTCCACGGTACCAAATTCGAACGTCCTATGGACGTCCTGAATGTCCCGACAGGACGTCCTAAGGATATCCATGGGACATAAGTGTGTTATTAGGAATGATGGACATACGTGAAGGACATTGACGGGGAGTATTTATAGCCTACAAGCAATCATTCGTCGGCGAGGTGTAAGAGTTAACGTACTCGCAGGGACAACATATTGAAAATACCGACTGGTACGTCCATATGACGTTTTTTCTAGGACATTGGAAGAGTACAGTTCATGTACTAATTGGGACATCCAACGGATATCCCTTAGGGACATTCGAAAGATGTCCCTAAGGGACATTTCGATTGTTGTAAGATCCTGGAAATATTGAGGGCGTCTGTGCAGAGATATTTGAAGGAATGTACCATCAGGGACATTTCATGGTTGTCTAGAAGGGACATCATATTATAAGATCTGAAGTCATGCCAGAATTCATACTACTCGGGACATCCGATGGATGTCCCTAAAGGAATGTGGAACTGATAACTTCAATAGGCATGAGTAGAAGAAGAATTTGATTGAAACTTTCGATCAAATCAAAATCGATAAATGGGAGAAAGCACTGAAATTCAGATACAGAAACGGTTCACTCCTAGAATATTTCTATAGGAAATTGAAGTTGATCAATTGGGCTGATGAAACATTGTCAGAAGAATCAATAGTGACTATTATTATTTTGGGTTTGCCTGGTTATGCTAAGAAGCAGTAGGAGATTAAAAAAATCAACAATAAGAAAGAACTTTTACAAGCGCTCAAAACCATGAAGATATAGTGAAGAAAAAGTAGGAGAATACATCGGAATAGAAATCAATTCAGGAAAACAATCACGAAAACGTAAATGAAGAAATGAACCAACCTGTGCAAGCAGACGCAAAATTATCACTTTATCAACGAACCTGAAGAAATAAAATGTATTGAATAGTATACACTCAAAACAATTGATGGGTTAAATTAACCAAAAAGAGCATATGAAAATGAGCCTATCTGGTATAATTAAATCAACCATCGAACAATAGTTGAATATGTTTAGTCACCATGCAAATGTAATTGTTGTTTTGATCAAGAAAATTGGTCAATCAACCAGATTTTAATCTCACAACAAAATGAGTGGTATGTTAACTATAATTTTTGTCCTTTCACTTATATTTTATGTAGATGACCATAATATTTGGTTCACCAACAAAGTGCATAGTAGATATAGGTATAATGACTATTTTTCAGGTTTTTGTACCACTGAATTAATACAGATTTCGAATAAACATCAAGTTTATTCTATACATGGTGGTCAACTTCACAAAATATCTACAGTATAATTCTCTTTATTTGTAATTTCTCGTCTCCGTTATTTGAATGTAGGTACTCTTTCATTTATCCTTTATGACACTCAATGGACATTATTCAATTGCTACCACAGTTTATCATCCTTCTTCCTGCAAAAAATGTATAGAATCGAAAAATAAATTTAATATTGAATTGGTTGAATTCATGAATAATACTCGCCATCGCATAATTACGATCATCTGATGAATTTTCCTCATCATGATTATTAATTGGAAAGACCACATCATCAGTGGTACTCCTTGACGAGAGATTTCAAAATTGTCTCAATCTTCTTGTATGGTTCTGGTACTTGTCATATACAACCTCTCTGGGGATATATTCACTTCTTCTGTACTGAATGATACAAAAATTGAAGAGAGTCCTGAGAAAAAGATACGAACTTTAGCAATAATTTCATACAGTGTGTTAAATCATTACCAAGTTTAGTACTAAATCACAACT
Organism: Phaedon cochleariae; assembly: GCA_918026855.4. Lineage (NCBI taxonomy): Eukaryota > Metazoa > Arthropoda > Insecta > Coleoptera > Chrysomelidae > Phaedon > Phaedon cochleariae. Next base: position 18,541,451 of record OU896710.1, on the reverse strand, counting down.
CGATATTGAATACAGTAATTACATAATCGACTTACCAAAATCACTTCATTGCAGAATAGGTATAACGGGAAACGATAATATCAAAATAATATAAAGCCACAAAACAAAGAACAAAATAAGACGCCAGCAACAAAAACTCATGTGTACGCTGTCGCCCTGCAAATACCAATGGGAAGATCACAAGCTCATTGTCAACCCTTCAAGGAAGGTTGGTTGATTTTAACCTACTGTTCGTTTGTCTACCAACTACATGACAGTGAACGAGCTGTAATAATATATTAGTTATACAACATAATATAGTTTAAATACCATCTTTTATTAGAGTGATTTGAAATAGTTGCAGGTTGATTTTACCTTCCTCTTCGTTTGATTACCAACTTTAACAGTGAGCAACCTGTAATGATATTTTAGTTACAACATAATATAGTTGAAATACTATATTTAGTTTGATTTGAAATACTCATATGTTGATTATAACTTCCTATTCGTTTGTCTACCAAATATATAACAGTGAGCGAGCCATTACGATATTTCAGTTACAGCTATAATGTTGTTGAAATACTATTTCTAGTTCGATTTGACTAATTTTTACAAATTATTGGTTGTACCACAAAAATATCATCAAACCAACTAAAATTTTTGGTTGACGTTCAATTTGTTCATGTACAATTTTTCCTCAATTGTTTTGACGATCACCCAATTATTGAATACAATTATTATGATGTTGTAGATTAAACACATTTTTTTGTCAATTCAACCTATATACTATCTCTTTGAGTGTATTTCAGTCATTCAAATTATTCAAATAAATATATGGAGATAACGAAAATGTAATAATGAGAATTACAGTAAAAAATAAGCAGATGAGAGTTTTCTTAGACACTGGTTCAGATATTGACATCATTTGTGAGAACATAGCAAGAAAGCTCGAATTAATCATGTACGAGAAATTTGTGCTCATAAGGAGTCCTGCTGGAACAACTAAATGCACGCAAATGTCAAAGATACAACTGAATCTCAACGGAAAGATTCATATAATTCGGCCAATAGTTGTCAACGGTCTGAGTTTTGATATGATTATTTTCAAAAGTATAGTCATTCAGTTCCGAACTAACCAGACTAAATTAACAGAATCATATATATTGCAGATAAATTCCCAAAATTATTATATCATTCTGATACCGAATCCTCAGAGTTTGTAGTACAACATATAGATTTTTTCCTGAGAAGAACAAATGGATAAACGAAAAAATAGAGGATATGTTGGAGAAAGGAGTGATGAGTAAATCATCATCTGTTTATGCTTCACCTTGTATAATAAAAACAGAACCAGATGGCTCTTTCCGTCTGTGTACAGACTATCGAAAAATCAATGAAGAATCTGAACTGGATCCGTTTCCTTTTCATATTATAAATGATATTAATGAGAAGTTTGGAGGTGGCAAAAATTTCACGAAAACCGATTTGAAAGATGGTTTTTGGAATATAGGCATCTCTCAAAAAACGAGAAAATTCACTGCATTTGTAACAGAAACAACATTTGTTTATAGCAGGGAACATGGTGAATACATGAATATATTCAAACTAAAAATGATCTTAATTGACTCAGCTGTTAGGTACCCAATAGAAAAACTATATAGTAGTTTTACGAGAAAACTATAAAAATGAGATAAGATGTCAATATCACAGGAGTAGATGTTTCTTGAATTCCTTTTCAAATTTTTCAATCCTATTAATTAAATTCAAGTTATTTGGTAGTGAATTGAATTGTATCATTCCATTGTGATAGATCTGAATCAATTTTCTTGACAGAAAAATGATCTGCTTGTCTAGTTGTATGAGAGGCGGTGCGGTTCATCGAATTATAACAGGAGGGTATTTTTCATATAAAAATAAACATTCATTCATATTTCATAATGAAATTCGAAAGTTTTCCGTTAATTCCTGTTTAATACGTGATAAAAAAACATTGATATTGCCCTAATGACGCCACTAATATTGATATCACCTGACTATTTCACCCGAATATTAATTGAAGGAAATATTCCTTTCTTTCAACTTGAGAACGAAGCATCTCAGACCAATGTTTATGGAAACTCTCTTTTTCAAAATAGGGTATTCTATCGATTGCCGATATTATGCTACTAAAAAGTGGACCAATTTGTATATCTATTTTCCAGCTCCCGGATTTCCTAGATGTAAGAGGACTGATCCAAAAATGGAAGAATGCCTTATCGCTGCCACCAATCAAGTACGACCATACATAATAGGGGGTATCCCAGATTTTCTTCCCCCTTTAGAAAATTTCACTGTTCCTAAAATAACATTGGAAGATGGTAAAGGAGCTCTGAATTTCAAAGCTGAGTTGATAAATGTAACATTGATGGGTTTGGAGAAATATAAATTCACGAGATACAAGTAAGTTCGTATTCCACTCAATCGTGTCAGTTCTATTTATTAGATCAGAATGATTCCTATAAATGTTCTCTTCTCCGATTATATACGTTACAGATAAGTAAGTACAACGGAATTGCACTTTATAATCGAATTTACGCCACATAACTATTATTTGTATTGATCTCTCCATGTAAACAGGGTAACTATTTTATACAATTGTTCATTATGTAAGAAATAATATTCCTCAATAATTATAATTGTTTAAAAATTATTATTATAATAATTTTTTGAAGTAAAACGTTTAATAATGTCTATGAATTATGAGAAAAATCGATATTTTTCATTCTACAACTTTACCGCCCCGTAAGCAATTTGAGCTGCTTAAAATTAGCTGATTTTCACCTCGGTAATATGTGCTGAGATTTTGTACAGGCCTTTTAGGGACATCCTGTATATATTTTAAACTGAAAGAGAATGCAAATTCTCAACTTCAGAAGATTTCATTTTCAAATTCTTGTTGTGCGTGTGTTCAATAGATATGGTAATCAAAGTTCGTCGTGGCATATAGTCAGGAAAGTAGTTGTTTTCTATTGAAAATACCATCAGAAAACAATTCATATTTTCATCAGATAGAGAATGCGAATTCTCGATCTCAATGTACCTATACCTTTATATCATTATGTATCCACTTTTTTATGCTTATATTATATCGGAGAATATTATTTCTATTCAATAAGGAAAAAATATTGTTTATCTCACTATTTTCACTGAGTAGTTAATAATCGATTATTCTCAACTATAAGTAGTATACTTGATGATATGTCAGCAGGTAGCTGGCGATTTTCCGTCATGTTCAAACAGGAGCATGTTTTTTGGAAAATTATTTCGGGAAAACTGGTGGCAATGAAAAATGTAGAAAAATTCTGTGCCTTCTTTCTTCTTGATGAACGTCATGGTATTATATCTAGAAATCAGTGTTTTCGGCTACTTTATTGTGTCTCAACTTCGTCAGATTATAATTATTAACCATTCTTATTTAGATTTTACTAAATTTCCTTTCTTGTTTCAGTTTTGATGTTGCCAATAAGTCATTCTTAATAAAAGTAGAATTCTCTCATCTTTATCTGAAAGGGAAATATGTCATGACTGGTCAATTGCTACTTGCACCTATCAAAGGCGATGGGGATTTTCATGGTAACATAAGTGAGTATACTTACATCACTTACATCAATCAATGCAGTGAAAGACAATCAATTGGTTTTGAAAACATATAAATGTGAATCTATTCCAATGAAGATGCTGAATATGATGAAAAATATGCTTATTTTCGCTTTTGTTTGTACTTTCGCTTTTGTTCTCGATTTCGCTCTTGGTCTAGGTCTCGCTCTCATACACATATATTTGCATTCAGTTTGAAATTTTGACGTGTGAAGTTGGTGTAATGTGTTCCAATTTTGAATGTCATTTCAGCACTCGGGCATTATCTGAGCACTGAACAATCCAGACTCGGAAAATTCTGCGCTCAGATATTTCAACACTGGACACAAGGCCGGTAGGTCCCTTTATACTTCAGTAAACGATAACATTCAGTACACCAGATTTATAGTTACTTTGTAAATATACGTATTCTCGTTCTTCAGATATTTCAGTGAAGGATATCATTCGACGATTTGGCTTTACGTCAGGGAACTTGATTTTTTATTTCACAACGCATCATCTGTTGCTGTTTATTCTTCCCTCCGCTATTTAGTTCTGTCGCTATTTAGATCTGTCGCTATTTAGATCTGTCGCTATTTAGATCTGTCGCTACATTTAGTTCTGCCGCTATACGTCCTGTTTCTGATTCGTCCTGTCGCTGAAATATAGGGCGCGGTGATGTCCAGCGCTGAAAATGTCTAGCGCTGAATTGTTCGACGCTCAAATAGTTCAGCGTGCAATTATTATCAAATGGCGCTCGATAATAAAGCGATCGACAATTAATATACATTCAGTGTGACATACATTTGAATAGAAGATTATAAAATATTCTAGAACCTTGCTGGGAGGTCCTTCAACATTCGTGAGCATTTTGGAAAATTCCGGAATCTTCTGGAAGATTCTAGAACATTCTGCTATATTCTGCAGAATCCTGGAAAATTTTACAAAATTTTTCAACATTCTAGGATATTTTAGAACATACTGGAATCTTCTGAAAGATTCTATAACATTTTGGCACAAGCATTCAAGAACATTATACAGTATGCTTAAACATTTTGGAATATTCTAAGATTATCTGGAATGTTCTATAATATCATGAACAATTTCGAATATTCTCAAATTTTATGAAAGATTCAATAACATTCTGGAACATTCTACAGTATTCTGGAACATTCTCGAACATTCTGGAATATGTGGACACATTTGGAAAGACTACAATGTTGCAACGGTGCATTGTGTGAATAAAAATTCGCCCAATAATATGGCAACACTTGTCAACTCGTGAAACTTTTCTAAATAGTCGAAAGTACTCTTCAATGACAAATTTCCCAAGTCACCATTCAATCCGAGAGCCAAACACGTCGATTGTCTTATCCAGTTGCACAATCTAGTTCGTATAGGTTTATTCAGTGTTGTTGAAATTTTTATAAATCACATTATTATGAATGAAATTTCATTTATTCTCCCAAGATAAGGTTATGTAACATAAAGAAAAAATATGACATCTATACACGATAAAATATGACATATATACACGGAAAAATATGAGTTGTTTTCGAAGATATTATCAAAATAGGGTGCTGCAATTAAAAAAAATGATAATGACGTCATAACCTGAACAGTGATGACGTCATCAAGAATATGAGTAGAAAATGCACTTTTCCCCACTAACCATTTCAAGCTTTTAACGAATTTGTTCCAACCTTCACGTGCACACACTGTATATACGGTGTAGAAACCTATGATAGAATATACTCCGTTTCTCCAAATCAATAATGTATTTAGAAAAATCCTCGACTGGTCGATTTTTATTTCCAAAAATTTATTTTTTCACATAAAAATGTTCAACCACCTGTCAACCTCCTAGCCTTCAAAATTCTCAAATTGTACAAGGGGTCAAGTTATACCTTATTGTTAGAGAGATATTTCAAATCTCTATACAAACTGTTTATACGTTGTATAATTCGATTGAGCAATATCGAAAGATTCAAAACTCATTGGAATTTTTGTCTGAATAATTGTTAATGCTTCGTACTGTTTCATTTCATCATTTGTGCGGTCCTGAATTCACCTTTATTCAAAATAAAATTTTCATACTGAATGTCCGTCTACGCCTATGTACAATGTACATGGTACTGTTTCATTGTACAAAAGCGTAGGCCGACATTCAGTATGGGAAACTGATTTCAAATGAAGATGAATGAACTGTATGTACAAGTCATACAATGGATCAGTACCCACCATTACCAATAATTTAGACAAAAATTTCAATAAATTTTGAATCTCTCGACTGCTCTCTTGCGGATATGGCTTAACCGAATTAAAAAAAAATGAGGTTGGGAATCCTTATACGAAGTTTGTCGGTCTTATTCTGACTCACCCTGTATACATAAATATATGTATTTCAAACCTTGAGAAGGCTCAAGGTATACTATTGAGTGGCACCAATAAAATTATCTACAGGTTATATCATTTACATAGAAGTTTTCCAATTTGCAGTTAGATTAAAATCTTGGAAACTGGTATGCTGTTACAATCGATCATTCCCAATCTACCTGAAATATTTAAGTTTTCCAGCAATACAAGGTGTGCCAAAATTCAGCACCAACTTTCTCATTTCGAATAGAAAACTACATTTTTTCACACGGTTCGATTGGCTTGCTTCTAATTCAAAGTTTAGACAAGCTAATAATGTTAAATTATCGTATGTATGATTTTGAGAAACAATAAATTATGTTGCTTGGAAACCACACGAGCGCATTAGCGCAGAGATATCATCAAACAAATATTCCAATTCAAAATTATCAACCTGGTTGCAAAACAATCGAAATTATTGTTTCAAGACATGACATAATAATAATAATAATAATAATAATAACAATAATAGGTCTTTATTAGGCGAAAGTTTAGTATAAAACTATTCTTACACTTCAACCTAACAATTATAGAAATGAACATAGATATCATTGTAGCATTCAACGTAGGTAATCAGAACTATACTCTGTATTGAAAACAAAGAAAAAAAATCAGAAGAAAAAAAATTCTTGACGAATGTGAGAGATAGATATATTATGAGATATGGCTTTCTATTATGAGTTCAGGATAATCTTTTTGGCTAGAGGAGGGATATAGATTCATTGAGCTTTTCAAATTTTTACAATGAGTTGACGGTCAATTGTTTGGCTAGAAGGAGTTTTTTTAAATTTGCCTTAAATGAATTTACTGACATTCTCTTCAGATGGTCATCTAAATTATTATAAATATGAGGAGCTTCGTAGGCAAAGGAAGATTCGAATTTCTTTGTATGGTGTGCTGGAATATGAATATAATACTGGGCACGAATATTAACATTATGGAGTTGACCGCGAAATCTCAATTTCTCATAAAGATAAGATGGTGTCTTCGTTAAAATGATTTTATGACAGAACGCAGCGAAATGTAAATAACGACGAGATTTCATTTTCAGCCAGCCTAATTTTGCAATATTCTCAGACACGTGATCATATTTTCGTAAGTTTAGTATATATCTACAACAGTTGTTTTGAACTTTCTGAATCCTGCAAGCGTCGAAATTATTAATATGGTTACCCGTATACCACGTCACAATAGTTGAACTGAGATAATATTAATTGATCGCAGAGCATTTTCTTCAAACTATTATGCAAGTTATATCGATTGGAATATAATAGTTTCAAAGCGCTATAAGATTTCTGCAAACATTTGCTGATATGATCCGAAAATTTCATACCTGGATCCATGTACAGACCAAGATTTTTTGCAACCTTTGTGGACGCTAGAGTGACGTTACCAACTGTAATGGTCAATCTCTTTTCTGCTTCAGACGACGGCGTTTTATTGCCAAATATCATGAGCAGAGATTTCTTGGGATTTATATGCAAATTGTGATCGAAGGAACGTGATACGATATTTTCTAGATCACTAATCATCAGACGGCTCACATTATCCACATCATTCAGTGAAAAATTGTAGTATATTTGACTGTCATCTGCGTAATAATGACCCTTGCAATATTTGAGTTCATCATAAAGCTGGGCAGTGTAAATCAAAAATAGCAATGGGCCCAGTATAGATCCTTGCGGGACACCTTTGTGAATCCGCAACGGTGAAGAAATTTGTCCATTAATTATCACATGTTGGGAACGATTAGTCAAAAAATTTTCAAAAAAGGAAAGGACACCTTGCCTGCAACTATAGTATTTTAATTTCGCGTATAACAATTTGTGATCAATCGTATCGAATGCTTTAGAGAAATCTAGCATTACAAGTGCAGTCAGTTTTTTATCATCCTTTCGGATTATGAAGAAAGTGATCATCTATGTGATCATCCAAAAAATTGAGGTTGATTTACATCTACAGATTGGAGCATGTAAAGAACTCTGGATATCACCCTGTATTAATAAGGAAATTAGTCTCAAGTGGTTTCAAGTCTCTATGGGTCACATGACCGTGAAAATGTTCTTGTGAGGATTTTTAGAAATAAAACACTATTTTTGTGACATTTTACAAAAAAATCGTATTAACAAAATCGATAAAAATTAAAAACCAATTCGAGATATGACATCAAACTTCATGATACAATAATATGTGAAAAACAGAAGAACAGATTTTAGCCGTGTGCCATTCATCGCCCTGTGAAATATTTATTCACCCATTTTTTCATTTCAAATAAGTTTCTGAAATATAAAAACCAAATCGAAATCGGTAAATAGTTTTGGAATTCATAATCTTACGAATCTGCGCGAAAATTTCAGGTGTCTCACTTCAATTATTGTGGTGCACTGTAGATAATCCTTGTTTTTCACTACAATTTCTGTTTTAATTCAATGATTGCCTCTTTCGTTATTATTGTTTATATTTCAGGTAAATGCAGTTGCTCGATTTACCACACTGTTGATATAGTAAACAAGCATGGAATTGATTACTTGAAACCTCAACTAACCACCCCCAAAATTGATATCGGTAAAATAACGGATTACGGTCTGGTGGGTCTATTCAAGGAGAACAAAGATTTGGGTAAATATGTCTTCCATGAAAATGTATTAGATACTGATATTCTTCATGTCTTTGTTCCAGAAAGAGCTACACAGAATATAATAAAGAATAATCTCAACGTTATAGTTGAAGAAATGTTACCAGCTATTGAAAAAGTACTTGGTGCAATTTTCGATAAAGTTATATTCAAATCTGTAACGAAAATACCTTATAATAAGTTGTACCCTGAATAACAGTATTTAATAAAAAGTCTTTGGAAAAACTCATGGTTTCGCTTATTTTATTTCCTATTTTTTAATATTTCATTTGAGTCCTGATGTCCAATACCTAACGTTGGACATCAAGGCGTTGGTTTCACAAAATATGTACTGAATGTATGGCAGCAAAACCCGCGGTCCAACGTATTGGATGAACGAACGCATACGTTGCACGCGAATTCGATACTTGATCATGTTGTATTGTGGTTTCAAATGATATGTAATAAACGCTATATAATAACAATGGTGGCATTTTGTCGTACGACAATTAACGGTAGACACTAATTTTGTGCAACTTTGTGCATTAAATTCGTTCCAACCTACTAAGAAAATAGTTTTAGAATAGGTAGAGAATATTTTGAGTTCATAAAATAGGATATCGAACTCACTTCATAGGTTATTTTACCGTGTCCATTTAGTTGGACATCAGGACGTACTCCAACCTTCTTCTCTAGATGGAGCAAGTTTCAAAGGAAAATCGAGAGATGGCAGCACAAGTATCAAAAAGAAGGGTCGGAGTGAGATAATCTGTTATAAATGCAAACAATCAGGCCATTTCCGAAATAAGTGCCCAAATTTGGAACAGATTAACAAGGACAAGGAAAAAGAAAGCAAGACAAATGCTTTCAGTGTGGTTTTCCTTAGTGGTAACTTCAATGATGGTTACCTATTAGAAATTTTAGGACAAAAAAATGTTCGCTTTGCAGAACACGATGATGAAATTGAGCAACTATCTGATGCCCACTCCCCCTGGACTGCTTTGAATCTATTTTTCATTCATTTGATCAATTAAAATAATTAGGGGACAAATCTGCTGACATTGAAATTTCAAGATTCAAAAATGTCCTTCGACAATTCTTTGTTTGAAAAAGTTAACACTCAAATTGCTGGTGAAAATCTGTTAGGGTAATTGTATCCAGAAGCAACATCTTCCTGTCTGTTCCAATAAGAATCCCTCCCTACATCTCCAACAAAATAGAATTATCTTCCAACTGTGGTGATACCGACTCAAAAAATGATGATTGATGTGAAAATGCAGGTTGCAAATTGAAATGATTATATTGCGAATAATAATTACTAGTGATTTCATCCTAATGTCCAATTTATTGGACATATTTTTCTGTAGTTTAGGACTAACGAGGATATATCTTAGAAAATTCCGGGCGCTCTTTCCGCTCAGGGCTGCTGATACATATATAGGCTATATTCCGAATTTAACTGGTCAGTACTGTCAGTGAATCCACTGACTCAGCTGAAAATGTGTATTCCGAAATATAAAATCAAAAATACAGTGCTGTAATTCGGAACATGTTTTCATGGTTTTCATCAGTAATCAGCAGCAGTTGATCAGCTGGTGAGCTTTGTCAGCTGGCAGGTTGAGATCTATGCAGGTTGTCACTTATGTAAAGATTCTCGTTCATCTGAACTAGATATTATTCTCAGCGTCAAATATTCCAACAACAAGCATTTTCTTATATTAAAAATGATATAATTGATTTAATTATTGATAAATCTACGGAAATAAATGTGACTTTTCTTCCCCCTCTGAAATATTGACAGTTTACTGAAGCCACACTATACCTTTTGATAGTCAGAGGCTACAAGAATCGATTACTCTTCCACGTTAAATATTGAATATTAAATATCTAGTCCAGATAAACGAGAAACTACAGACTGACAAATTTCACCAGCTATCAACTGCTGCTGATGACTACTGATGAGAACCATGAAAACGTGTCCCGAATTACAGAACTGTATTTTTGATTTTATATTTCGGAACACAGATTTTCAGCAGATTCAGTGGATCTACTGACAGTACTGACCAGTTGAATTCGGAATATAGCCTCTATGAGACAATAAATAAAAATCATTTTCAACAGTTTATCATATAATGTTATGTAGGTATACTTGCAAATTCGAAATTCACAAAAACACATGTTGTTACTACTTATACGTTATATAGTTCTTACATTTCATCACAAACAACCATCAACATGTAAATTTTCTTACCGAATACCACTTTAGCTTCAATTAATATCCGAGAATTTTTTCTCCAACACGAATATTTAGAAAATTCACCCGAGTCGAAGACTCGAGAAAATTTCCGGAAATAATTGAGGCTCTCGTGATATTATAAGTGAAAATATCCGAATCCTTTTACTAAGGCGGAAGTTGTAACATTGCAATGACAGTATCAAAATGCATACTTGTCTAATGACTATCGAATGACACCTATCAACACAAAGCTTTCAAATTGAGTGCAGTTAGATATATGCCGTGTATTTCCACTCAAATATTGACTTCAACTGCTTGGACCATATTATGCAAGAACGGATATACAGGGTGGGGCATTGGTGCGTCGAGCTCGATTGCTCGAGTTCTATGAGCTAGGAACTTGATTCAAAAACGAATGTCAATGAGACAACAAGGTCCGTAGCTAGAAATTATTGCCGCATATTCAGGGGGCATCGGAAAAAATCTAGAGGGGTAGGATCACTTTTTTTAAATGGAATGTCCTATATATTGACACATTTTTGAAGCACTCCTGTGACCTCCTTCTACTCCTATAATATGGTTGACTCTTTCTGAATCATTTGAAAGTTAATGATTTTTTTGTCGAAATAATGTCATCTGCAGATCCATACCGAAAAAATCACTGGAATCACAATTATGAAGTTCAAGAGATAATAATCAGAATATCATTTGATGGAAGGATGCGTGATATTTAAGTAGAATTTTCATGTCCTCACATTAAACAGGGTGTCTAAAAATGTTTTTTCTATTCGGAACTTTTGAAAGTGATTGTTCTCGAGTTTTTCAAACGAAACACCCCACATATTTTCATGCCTTTTTGTGTAAAATCGATACTCGTAACCATTTTGAATTGCGACATCCTGCATAAAAGGTGAGTAAATGATAATCATTGATCCTACAATATTTATTTCCAGTTGGAAATCCACTCTTTCATTTTTATTTCAGAAGAGCAGATGTGGATTCACTTGCTTACACTGGGTGTTCCATTCATGTTGCACGAAACTTCGAGGTCATATGTTTTGGGACAAAATAAGGAAATGGTTCACTAAATCATATGTCCGAATTCGAGTCGTTTCCGAGATAAGTACAGGACGTTCGAGTTTCTTAAAAAAAAAAAAGATTTTTCATCGATTTCGGAAACAGATTTCAACCGATTTTGAACAAATTCACATTTATTGTTAATATCTCAATTAGTGTATACCTATCACAGCTGATGAAGTTTTACCAGGGGCTCGCCTACGGGGCCCCCTAGTTATTTACACAAAAAATAGCACCTATATCTGTGTCTCTGAACCAGATATGGTAGAAAAACTGCAATGCTGTAAATCTAGTTTACTTACTACCAATATGTAATGTGAAACATTTCGGCACTGATTTCAGTATCGTAATGAGATACTTCACCGCACTAGTACGGTAAAGTGAAAAAAATATAATTTGAAATTTTATTTTTACTCAAAAAAAAAAGAATATAGCAGGTACTAAAATTTCGATTGCTGCATTCGCCGCAATTTCTTATCGGAATCTAAACTTTCCTGATCCGAATTTATGCCGATTTTTTTTTGTTTCCAATTGAAATTAACAGTTCGCCGAATGAGTGACAATCGAGAACACAAAAGATTTACGACAACCAAACGCCCAACCCTTGCAATGCTTGCTAGTTACATATTCCTAATGAATTGTCAGTTCAAGGAATATTGAATATTTTCGATTAAATAATTAGCTTTTTGGTAGTAGGTAAAATATTGGACTATATTCGTATCGTAAATTCATATTACGATAATCGATGGGTTATCAAACTTGGCCTTCCGCCTCCCCAGCGAGCACAAACATCCCTGGAATGTTTTGGGATGTTTTGAAAATGTTGGCATGAAGATGTTATTTTGAGACGTAATATGCACTGACCAAAGAGGCCTTTGAAGGATTTTTTTAGATTTGGAATGGAGCCTTCGGGCTATCTGCCTCCACACTGCGACCTTTTCAGATCTATTGTGCCTGCCCTCAAAATGGATTAGAGTTCTTCGGCTATCTTTGAAGGATATTGAAGTATTGTTTTTGTTCTTCTGTGGCATTTCTTTGTTTGCCTACTGAGAGGTATCCCTGGGATATTTTGGGATGTTTTAGAAATGTAGGGATGTTTTAGAAATGTAGGCATGCTTTTTTGAGGCGTAATATGCACTTCCCAAAGAGGTCTTAGAAGGATATTGAAAGTATTGTTTTTGTTCTTTTGTGCCCTTTCTTTGTTTGCCCCACCACAACGTCTCATGCTTACGTCACAATACGATGAATTCTAATTTGTTTTCGATTTTGTTCTTCTTGTTCGCAATTGGCATTCGCGTTTGCAGCGTGTCACGCTTACATCACGCTGCTAACGAACAGAAAGGAATTTGATGAAGTTTATTGTGTTAGAAGACTTATTTAGTTTGTAATAATGACCATCAGATGCAAGATGTGTTGTTCGGTGCCTCAGTGTAATCAATATATAAAAGTACGAATTCATCAATACATAGCTTCTCCGCACTTGCAAAATTATGCATTGTGGAGAACATTTCAAAAATTGGGAAACCTATTTCCAATTATATGTCTGTGTGTAGTAAGCACTACTCAGGAACCGATTAAGAAGGTAATTTCATATCAAGAAAATATTTTTATGTTCAATCTATTTTTAATGCATTTTTTCATTCAAGGGAAATGGAATCCTAATGCAAAAGTTCATTTTCACAAAAGGCTTCAGAAAAGTTCCTCGAAAATGGTTTTTTACAGCGATTAAATGTGCGCAAGACGCGTTGAAAATGTTCTGTTGTGTCCATGAAAAGGCTTTAAAAAGAACTAGGGAGAAGGTAGTTTTTTGACATATCAAGGACATCTCGATAATTGCCGCCTGCGGCGGACATTGGCTGTTCTACACCCTTGTGGTACACCCTGACGGCATTTCACTCTATGTGGAAATACGAGGCAAACGCAGACTGAACGTTATTCTAGCCGCGCTCTGGCGGGGAACAATTAATGTAAACGCCTATATGAGCAACCAAACTCTGTATTTCCGTAGTGAATACTAGAGTCCCTGTGAACAGGAAGCAATGCTCTATTGTCTTCGTTCAGAAGAATGCAAGCGGATTCCTTGATTTTAGTTTTTTGGTTGTTATCTTCCTTTCCTGAGAACACAAGTACCTACAATATCAAGAAAAGACATATCGATAAATCGGAGCTAACTGAACATATCCTCACTGAAGATTGACAATAACATATGGCAGAGTGGAATAATATCAAAATCATAGGAAAGTTAGTGTTTTGTTTGAACACTGAGATCTTATTTTGTCGAATAGACGCGTGACTTTTCAACTTCCTCGGGAGGACTCGGAGGTAAAACAAGCCTGGGGAACGGTTGTTCCCCCCGCCCTATTGGTGAAAACTGAGAGACATCATTTATAATACAGATTCATCAATACCATTGATAGATGTATTTTCGGAGGCACAACACATATACAGTCTATATATAGTGATAACTAAACTTTATCAGAACAAAATCAATGATGCAAAAGTGATAAAACTTTACTCAAACTGATTCCATCACTCTGTTTCCTCTTGGAAAACGGTCTTTCTTTGTTCGTTTCAAAATAGAACGTTCCTGTTTCATTAGTGGTCAGATCTCCCAAGTTTACTTTCACATCATCGCATTGGTTCTTTGCCAACAGTTCCCAGCCTGAGCAGCGGGTTGCCAATAGTTCATCTGGGTTGAGAATGGCTTCCACAAAGTATTCACCAGCTCTGCGATGGTCACAAGAAACTGCAAAAAAAAACGTATCATCTGGGAGAACTTATGATCAATAGCAAGGGGTGGATGACGACACGCTACAGCTCAACTATGTACAATTTTATTACTAATGGTTCAGTAGCCCAGTAAGTAGCGTCTTGTTTTTCGGCCGGTGGTTCAATTCATATTCAATCCTCATCACCATAAACATTTGGAATTGTCATTATTTCGATCAATTTTCAGAAAAAAGGTGTAGAAATTCAGGCCAAGTCAGGTTAGCCTGTTCACTTATTTGATTTTCATTTGAATTTTTTAAATCTATATCTTCTATGAAACAGGTGGTGCAATTCAGGTCAAGTTAGGTCACGATGTCTAGAAAAGATCTGTGAATTAGACAGTTTGCCTCATAAAATGTGTTAAAATGTGTTGAAATCTCTTGATAAAATCTCTTGATTTCTTGAATTTCAGTAAACATTTTTTAATAATCAATGATGTATTCAAAATATAGTATTCGATTGTGAGGAACTTGCTTACAATATTCAATATGAAGAGACAGACACACAGACTTCGAAATAGCCAGAATGGTCACCGAACTTCCTCGGCACAGTGTATGTTATCCGAAACGATACTCTTAGTACCTATGTTCCAAATATTCAAATTGCCAGACAGATCTTCCATATTACATCTATCACTACCACCATAAAGAACAGCAATCCTAGCAGCATTTGCAGGAATCAGTTGACTGACTGACAGTTGGCCATGGCTTTGATCTTATCAAACTGTGTTCATCTTGTTATTTGAAAACGTATACCTACCTCAGAGACAGAGTAAAACTATGTATGGATATAGATTAGGAGATTGGAGACTCTAACCTGGTTTCATGATCATGGAAAACTCACCAAGGATCCAAAAACATTTTTGGATATGCAATATAATTAGGTATACTTCAAAATCATTGTGAAATAAGTACCAATATATAGTGATACAACAGAAAGCACTTCAATCAAACTCAAATGTTTACAGGCTGACTCACAAAAACCGCTCCAACGCATAGTACCGCTATCGCGATCAGTACGCGATAGTACGAAAAAGCAAATGAAATTACGCATCAGATTCTATGGAGACTCTCATTATTATTTTTCAAAATTTCAACTGTAAGGTCGCAGCGACTGTTAACTTTTTTTCTATAGACACCTTTTTTCTGTTCGAGATTTTTTTCGGAATACAATAATAATGTATTATTTAAAAAATTAAATATTCAGTTGACAAGAAGAAGATATTCTCAGATAATTAGAGAATTGAGATTAATCATTGAAGTGGCAGTAAATGTCAATGAATGTCAGTGTTTAATTTGTCATATATTTTGACACTGCATATGGTATTAAATTATGCTGTGAAAAATATTAGAATGTTTGAACAAGATTAAAATGAGAACAATTCACACCTATATATACTGATGGCGAATCCTGAAAAGAGCTAATATAAAAGACAGAGATTCATTTAGAGAATAATATATATATATATATATATAGTTGCATACAAGATTACAAATTGACTAGGACCATAACCATACGATTTTCAAGTTGTCACCGCTCAACCGCAAAATATTACTTTTTCGGAGATTTAAAAAAATTTGAACAGGTTCTCAATAGGTATATCTATACAGCAATGTAGTAAATAATATCATTATTACCCCCAGGGAACAAGATTATATCCAGAGGCTTCAGCCGAGGGTTATAAGGTCCCGTGATGATATTCTTCACTACCAAGGTGTATATCAATTTTTTTGTCTCTGGCATTATATTTCAATTATTATGGTTCTTTGAAACTGAAATATGGACTCATATTGTCACGATATGAAAGCATTTCTTCACAATTCTAATTGAAATCTAGTAGCCATTAATGATAGCAAGTGAGTTATTGATAAATACCTACTGAATTCGAGTGCCATTCCTGTTGCGAATCTCGCATCAGAAATGTGAATTCGAGTTCATTATAGCAGAGGTGGCTATGTCGTTATTGACTAGTGGTTCATAAAGTGACGAAAACTACCTTGGTAGCGAAAACACACTTTAGTGTGAGTGAATAATAATGGTAGGTTCTATAGCTAGTGGTGAAAAAAATGCGTTATATTTACAAATTTAACGGTGAATAATGTAGCAGACCACGTTTATTGTTTTGTCAATTTTCATATTATTGTTATATGGATGGCGATGTTTATTTTTTTACATTCACCTTCGTTTTTTATTCATTCAAATTACTATCAGAATAGTTGATGAAACGAGTTTTCAGCAAATACTTTTGATACGATGAGAATTTCGATGGGGTTGTTATAAGAAAAAAAGTTTGTATTTTATTCACTCATCAAATGGCATAAAGATATACAGGGGCTCCAATTTGAAATGAGAAAAATATAGTGCTTTGAAATTTGAAAAGTTTGCCACTAAATTTTGCACACCCTTTGATGATTCGTGTCAATCCAACTCGGTTTGCGATTCTCTTAGGCCTCATCTGATATGTATCTCATCTCTTATAATTTCATTGCGCAGGCACTCTCTCCATTGTTATCAATGTTTTCGACCGACGGTGCAAATTTTTTTTTTGTTATATTGGTTTTCACGTGAATAGCACTGAACCGATTTCAATAAAATTTCAGGAGTATGGAGTATGTAGGTACCCACTAGAAGCACTCAAATGTGCAACAAAATATATGGCATGCCATTTCAAAAAATACATCATTATGACGTCACACTTTTTGGGACACCCTGTACAATCGAAATTATTTTCCTGATATGTGCCTTATGATACAATTGTAGTCTACAAAATATCAAAATCCTGACTCAACTGATAACTGAGCTATAGAAGACGGGAGGTGTGATGCAGGACCCTGTATGTGGGCTGCTACTGGAGTGCAGGCGTATTTGGGCAGAGATCACATAGCCCGCAACGGCAGATAGATGGAAAGTGTTTTTAATTTCAATTTTCTTGCTTGTGAACCGGAAAATTTCCACACATGAAAATGTTTGCATACAACCCTGGACCCAACTGGGTCCACCTCGGAAATCAGTCATCATAAGAAGCCTAGCTTTGGAAGATGGGACTCGTTTCAGCCAATACTTTAATCAAAGACACACCAAACACATACCTTGGCTCACACCATCTGAATCCACGCTGCGTGGATAATTGTTTTGACATCTCTTCTATTTTTAATATGTGTGTTTGATTTTGTAATTATCTGTATTTTTTAATAATATGATGAATAAATGATGTTGGAAGTGTAACCGAAGGGCCAGTGTTCGAATCCCGTGGCGGTCGTCTTTTTTTTTCTATTTGAAAAATGTATCGGCAGACATGTACTGGCCCTGATGACGGTCAGAGTCTTCTCGACTATTTTTTTAACTCGGCTACGCCTTGTTAAAAAAATCAGATCTCGATCACCAAAGTATAGCCTTTCGCGATCTAGATACAAGAATAACTATTTTCTACAAACGTCAAAAAATGACAAGGTTCGTGCATTGATAACAAATTGCGAAGTGATACTTTTTTTCAGTTTCCTACATTACATTGTAATCCATTAGTGCCTTATAGCAATTCACATGAGTCAGTTGTGTTGCTGGAAAAAATGATCTAGTAACTTATTCATTGAAATGTTCAAATTTATGTTCATTTTCCCTCAGACACAATTGAAACACTTTCTCAACACGTCTACAGAAAGAGGCACAACAATCTTGAAGAACTTCGTGGAACAACAGTGGCAGTTTTACAGGAATTACAAAGACATTTATCAATGATTTAGAATGCATTGATAGGTACGTATTGAGAAAGTGTGTGAGGAAAAGTTATTAAGTAATTCTGTGATTTTATTTCAAAAAATTGCGAATTTAGTGGTTGTTTAGTGATATACGTAAACGCGAAGTCGAATGGAAGATAAAAGGGCTTGCAGTTCTTTTCTTGGAGACGGTATTATTGACTCATTTATCGGAATTATAGCACAACAAAATCCATTAACAGTGAATATATATGTAATATGTATCCGGGAAAGAAGTACTCACTTTTTCCCACAGGAAAAAAGTAATTTATGAAAAATGACATTTTATAACCTGCCAACAGAGATGAAATGCCAAACTTTTTGCCCGTCACAGAAAAAAAGGAATATTCCTCCAATTGGAACTTTTTTCATGAAAAATACATAGCCCACTATTCAAATTCAATGTTTATAGTGATTTTGGTGCATTTTTGAAAATTTTATATTTATCGATTATATTTAATTTTGATGAAAATAGACATTTTATGAGCTTATAAAATACAGGGTGTTCCATTTTTTGAAAAACCATAAGTTGGAGTCATATCTCCAAAACCATACACCGAAAAACAAATTTGAGTGCGCCACTGGATTCTGCGTGAGGATGAGATGATGTTTGAATTTGACGATTTCGCTGATGAACTTCGTAGATATAGAGGGGGTCCAAAAACTTATACACGGAAACATTTATGTAAAATCTGATTAGGTTCTCTTGAGTTTCACAAAAAAGTGGCACAGACAAACCCCAAGATAACATGAGATATCACTCAAAAGTATCGAAAACGGGACACACTATACATATAAATACATATCATATATTTTAACAGAAAATTACTATATGGGAACGATGTTGGTACTTACTCGGATCCACAAGACTCCTCAAATCCAACAAATCGATCCTCTTACATCCAGGTTGCGATTTTCCACCATTTGGAAAGAAATCGATAGTACCACAAGCGCGTAGAAAACCGAAAGTCCCGCCATCAGAATGGATAACCTCTACAACCTCTGCATCATTTTTGTTCAATCTTTTATCCTCAGGTCTTGTGTCGAACAATGGTCCTGCGGGGTCTAAGGCAATTATCCTTGGAAGTTTTCTCCCAGTTACCTTTATTATGTCTTTTCCTACGAATCCTATGATCTGTCCTCCTAGTGAGTGACCGATGAGAAGGACATCGTCCAAACTAACGCTGTAGTTTTTGTTGAGATCGAGTATTACATTCACAAGTATCTTGGCTAGAAGTAAATAAAAATAGATGGTCAATAATATCTGAATAACATAATCATTTTCCTATATTGCCTATAGAAAATCAATAAAAACAAGAAAACGGACAATTAAAATGAGACTTTTTCTTTAATAAACATTCGCTGCTCCAGAATAATAATGACGCAAATGCAAGAAAGTAAAATGTACAGGAGAAGGAAAAACGAATTCAAAATATCGATTTATCGATTTCCAAATAGGCGATTTCATCTATGAGTTTGACCTTCGATATATTGTGAGTATACCCTGATACTTCAATGTAGTATGTTCAAAGAGATAATATTTTGAAGTTTGATATGGATATTTGAAGTTATGTCTTTATTCATGCTGAAAGAAAAAACATTTTAGTCAATTGTGTCAACACTTTCAATAATTTCCTTGGTTTTAAAAATGGAAACAGATGAAGGATCTCATTGATTTCAACTCCAGATGATATTTTCTGTTTACTCATGAACAATGGTATAAACTAGAATCCTCTAAAATTCATTGGACAAAGATGTAGAGAGTTTTTCGAATCATGTACTCAAAGGGAAATAATTTCAATAAGATGAATTGCACTTATGTAGGCTATAATTGTATTTATAACTGAAACTTTGTCTAAATTTCCGAACATCAATAAACAACCCTCGGACGATTACCCAACTGTAAGAAAAAATAGGAACTGAAAATAGTATATTATTCAACGAGCGCATAATAATGCTGGCTATTACCCACGAAGATGAAAGTTGCAGTACGAGCCGAAGGCGAGTGCTGTAATCATCTGAGTGGGTAATAGTCATTATGTGCGAGTAGAATACTATACTTTATCTACAACTATTCAAATATCAAAGCAACTCTGAGTGCAGAAATATATGTATATATCTTTGGAAATATTGAAGGTTATTTTATTGCGAAATCACCAAATCTGATTTAATACTCATTTATTTAATCGAAAACTTATTGACAGAAATTTCAATCAACGAACAGCTTATTACTAATTTCATTAATTTTGATTGTGAAAATATGATTAACAATGTTGGATCTAACTTTTATTAACAGGAAAAAAGTCGTGCAATCACATATTAGTCAGGTATTATATGCCATTCCACTTTTCAGTTGTAAAATGAATCATATACTATTGCAGATTATTCATTAACTTGCTTCCGCTGTAGCGTTCCTCCACCGAGATTGTCTCTATACTCTAGTTATCAACAATGAAGTTCCATGGTTCATAAGTGTGAGCCATAGTGGAAGGAGAAGATGGTGTGCCTACGCGCATATTATGTGACGTCATCTGGGATACCAATATCAGCTGCAAGTCACAGACAGATACCGTTGCCATGGGCGTGCGCAATGAATTCAATCATGTCCATTGAAATTTCTATAAGTTTCTCGATCTGTTTAGAAATAATTCAATTTATATAAACAGGTACCTATATTCCTTCGATTTTACTATTTCATTGATTCTGGAAATTGTGATCTTGAGGTAATTCGCAATCGCAAAAAGCAAATACATACGAATTATCATGCATTGCCAATCCCATCTGAATGATCCACTACTGTGTCGATTCTGACAGATTCAAATTCAGCAGTTAATGAGCCAATCTACAACTACTGTCAAGTATCCATTCCTATTTTATGGTTATGGTTACTCATGATGGTAGTCACTGTTGAGAATGAAAAACAGTGAATTCTCATTTTCACGTGTATGTGTAGAATTGAGGTGATTAAAACTATGATAACCATGTAGTCTTTTGAATTTGCGTGTATTTCACAAACGTTTTGGTAAAACTAGTAGAACGAATACCTACCTAGTTGAATTTGACAAGACGATGGGATGTCAGATTATTACGCCATCCTACTGTCATTATCACTCTTATTACTCGATTCATCACAATAATGTATGTCATTAAATGTTGAAAATCGAGTTAGCAATGTATGAATGACTCCATAGTTGTAGATAAATAATATTATCCAACTGTTTGATCAGAAGAACCTTGAGTTCGAAATTTCAAATGGAATAAGGAGCTGAACATTTGTAATTCGAAAATGATATTTGTTTCAACCAAAGATTCACAACGCTTTGATATTAGAGATTCAAGTTTGAGGGTGGGTGTATAATCTCAGAACGTCTTCTTCTTTCGACGGCTGATGTGAACTTACATACTAGCTTTCCATTTCACAAATTCTCACGCATAATTTTCAGTTGCAACAGTAGAAACGGAAAATGTTTTATCTGCATGTCTAATTCACAGCTGCAATTGTGAATTAGGAGTCATTAAAAACAAATAAGAGATCAATAAATTATGCAAATATTGTGAAAACCAGTTGTTTTAGGATACCACTTCCAAGCCGTCGTATTTTCTCGACCTGAAATATCTATATCAGTTTGGATTTCATATGTGAAGATTTGAATAGAAAATTCATAATAATCTACAAGAATGTCCAATTACTATGAAAAAGGTACAGTTTGATTCATAATTTGTTTTATTGTTATTTTAATGTCGCATTTATAACAGATGGTAGATTGGAATGTTTCAATTAATTTGTCCTAGAGAACAGTTGGGTCATTCAGAATCTAAATAATCCGATGTAATGTAGACTGAAAGTGCAAACACGATTAAAACCAGATGATATTTCAGAGTAGAAAATGACGCATGGAATAGTTATATCATTATTTTTTCTTATATTGAGAAATAAACAATGACTCAAAATACATTTTTCTACAAACGTCAAAAAATGACAAGGTTCGTGCATTGATAACAAATTGCGGAGTGACACTTTTTTTCAGTTTCCTATGTTACCATGATACCTTATACAAAACAATGCGCGAAGTAAAACAGAGCGCGAAGTACCCACTTCGCGCATTGTTATGTAAAATATATGAGATATTTATGTTTCAACTTTATGGTCCTCAATCGAGCAAACATCCACGAAACATTTATTTCTGAATGTTCAACAATAACTTTGTTTTATCTCTGGGAGCGCACGAAAGGAAATTCCTATTATGTTCGTGGAACATCGTGCGTACCTATAGGAAGAATAGGGGGAGGCCTTTTAAGCCAGTTCAACACTATTTTTTATCAAGCTGAGCATATTTTTAGTATAGAACTTTATTTTTTGACGTTAGTAGAAAAAATGTTGTTTGCAACTCGAGCGCGAAATACTTTGGTCATCTCGACTATTTTTTAACTCGGCTACGCCTCGTTAACAAAATCAGATCTCGATCACCAGAGTAGCATTTCGCGCTCTAGATACAAAAATAACTATTCAGTTGATATTTCTCCAAAATAATGTATTTAAACATCACATCTAATACTCCCAAGATACATTTACGGCGTTTATGTACTGGAAAAAAATAACTTATTGCGTCAACTTATTACAGAAAACTTCTCACAACTGACCGTTGCGACAGTTTTCTTCCAGTGAAATAGTGCCAATTGATACAAATTACATAACGACGTAACTTACATCAAGCGGCCAGATATAACACTGAAATTATGGCATTATTTTACCATATAGATTCAGCCTTTCTCTTTCTTCTGGTGGGTAAAACTCATTTCACAAAAGTGTTGCAGTTACGTCATTGTTATTCTGGAACGGCGAATGTTCTGAAATGCACCCTTTCCGACCTACTGTAAGTGACGCAAAAAAGGATTATCTGATATTGTGACAATAATAATTGATCAGTTCTTGTAAAAATTAGCATTCCCGTTTTTTCTAGGCTATTTTTTTTCTGCTCACAAAATTATGTGATCCCAGTTATGGATGAGTTGAAGAGGGGTCCACACTTTTATTAGCCCAAATTTTAAGTGCCCAAAGAGTAACCCTAAATTCGAATAACATAATCTTGTTGGCCATGAAAGTGAATAATCTGAAAGTTTGGTATCTAAATAACATCGAAAAAATTCAAGGGGTGATTCCTTGTAATATTTTTCCGTTTTCGAGATAATATTTCCATGAAAAATATTTTTTCTATTTATTTCTCAATTGTTTTTTGATCCATTTCAATAAAACGTTGTGGTTTTATTAATAGTAATATGGAGCTTCTTTGAGTGCAATTATATTCGAAATAATATTTCCAGTGGCGTAACAGTGGAAAAAATTTATCGTTCTTCATGGTGAATGTCATCATGGTACACCACCGGTTTCTTCAGCTCCATATCTTTATTAGATTAAACTATTGAAATAACAACTTTTTTTATCTTATGTGTGATTTTTGTATCTAGCTTAGTTTTTGAAGAAGCAATAAAAATTTGATTTGACTCCAAATGTTTATGTAGGTGTTTTCAAGACTTCCATTGAGATTACTCAATAACCCCAATTAGAATCATTTTGAAATTTTCCTCAGTCTCCACCCATACTGAATTTTGGCACCATGTAAGCTTATACAGGGGTCTTTTGAATAAAAACAGTTAATACCTTCCAACTTCAACATCCTGTATCTCAAAAACAGAGCAAGTAAGGACACATGTTTATATATGAACTTTATTTGCTAAAATGTTACAAGGAAACACCCCTTGAATTTTTTCGGTGTTATTTAGATACATCCTGTGTAACAAATGTAGGAAATAGAATGTTTCTATAACTGTCAAGGAAACTGTACTTTTTCAATATACAAGGTGAATCTGAAAGTGAGTCTTTCCAATAGGATATATATCTCACTGTTAAATCTCTTTCGTCGAATAATCAAAAATTGTCTGGTCTTAATTTTACCTTTTATTTCGTCTCGTACAATTAGAACTCTGACGTCTTTCAAAATTATTATTTTTCACTACTATCTTTTTTTTTCTATCAAACCTCAATGACATATCCAAAACTATATACAAAGCGTTCAACTAAAATATAACGAAGTAACATTCTTCCCCCCGTGAGGGAGTTTAACTCGTCTCACTCTCTTGATCTCCTCGGGGGTCTTCTACATCGATTCTACAAAGCTTAGCCACTGGCCTTTTGTAGATTCCAGTAGAAGTTTTCACATCTGCGATGCGCACTCTTCCATCGAGTCCTGGGTAAATCTCTTGTACTTTTCCCAATTTCCAGGATTTCCTTGGTGCATTGTCTTCAACTATGATGACAATATCATCAATTTTCAGTGGTTTTCCATCGTCAGTCCATTTCGTTCGTCTTGTCAATGTTGGGAGATACTCTTTGGTCCACCTTTTCCAAAAGCTTTCGACTACTTTTTGTGACTTCATCCATTCTCTTCTGTAGTCCACATTGTTCGGAAACTCCATCGTTCTATTGGAGGTTCCCAGTAGAAAATGATTTGGTGTCAGGGAATCAAAATCGTTTGGATCCACAGATATCTTTGTCAGGGGTCTCGAATTAATGATGTTCTCGCACTCTGCGAATATGGTTTGGAGGAGTTCATCTTTCAGGACCTGTCCATTCAGTATAACATTGAATGTTGTCTTCACTGAACGTACCATTCTCTCCCAGGCACCCCCCATATGAGGTGATGCTGGTGGTATAAACTTCCAATGGATACCATTTTCTGTGAGAGTGTCAGCAATTTTCTCATGATCCAGTCCCTCCAATGTTCTCTTTAACTCTTCAGCTGCACCTCGAAAATTAGTACCATTATCCGAAATGATTTCCGTTGGTTGGCCTCTTCTGGATGCCATCCTTTTCACCGCCATAATAGCCGAATCTGTAGTTAACGAGTGTGCAACTTCCAGATGAACAGCTCGTATAGTCAGACATGTGAAAATGACGCCCCATCTTTTCTCACGTCTTCTTCCAATGTTCACCAGCAATGGTCCGAAATAGTCGACCCCTGTATATGTGAAGGGTCTCACTGAAGGTTTCAACCTTTCTACAGGTAGTTGTCCCATTACTGGTATAATTGGTTTCGACTTGTTTAGCCTGCATTTCCGACATTTTGCGAAAATCGATTTCACCACGCTCCTTCCATCTATCACCCAGTATTGTCTTCGTATTTCATTAAGAACAGTCTCCACACCTTGATGGGCGAATCTCTCATGGCAATCTTGTATTAGTAGATCAACCAGTCTATGTTTTTTAGGAAGAATGATTGGCCGTTTCGTACATGGTTCCATGTCTGGTGCAAGGTCAGTTCTACCACTGAGAATCAATAGTCCTCGATCATCAATTGTTGGAGAGAGTTTCTTCAGACGGCTGTGGTTCTTCAACAACTTATTCTTCAGGAGGCACTGTATTTCTTCATAAAAACAGTTTTCTTGACATTTCTTGATCCACAGCAGTTTAGAATTGTCTATTTCTGTTGGTGTCAAACATTTTTGAAATTTGTCATTCAATTTTCTTACTTTGGAGATCATAGTCTTGGTGAATCTGAGAACCCAGGCAGTCGTTCTCAGAAGTCGGGACAATTTCGAAAATCTGTTGATATCTGGTAGATATGGAGTCTCTTCTACAGCTATGTCAACGAATTCAGTGTCTTCATTTTCATCAATTACCTTGTCTTGATATTTCTTCGGCCAAAGCTCTTCATCTCTATCATAAAGGAATGCGGGACCTTTGAACCATGTCTCGAAGTCGATTTTTTCGTCTGAATCATATGATCTGGTTGCGATATCTGCAACATTCAATTTCGATGGAACCCAGTACCAATCTTTTACATTTGTGATCTCTTGAATTTCGCCGATGCGATGGGCTTCAAATTGTCCAAGTTTTCTAGCATCACCCCGTATCCAATAAAGAACCGTAGTCGAGTCAGTCCATAAATATAATCGGTCGATTTTTGTCTCCATGGTTTCTTTGATGGATTTGGCTAGTCGGCTTCCCATAACAGCGGCTTGAAGTTCTAGTCCAGGTATCGAGATTGGTTTCGTCGGAGCAACTCTAGCACGTGCCATAACGAGTGTTATATTCACTGTTTCGACGGTTAATGTCCTGAAGTAAGCCGCAGTAGCAAAGGCTTTTTTACTGGCGTCGCAGAACACGTGTAGCTCCAATTTTTCTGCTTCAGGAATTCTTGAAGAGTAGCATCGAGCAATGGAGAGATTCTCGATTTTTTCCAGATCTTTCTTCCATAAAATCCAAGTTCGGTTCAAGTCTTCGTCTATGTGATCGTCCCATCCAATACCAGATCGCCAAATATCCTGAATGAGGATTCGGGCTTTGATGGTGAAGTTCACAATGAGTCCAAGGGGGTCAAAAATGGACATAGCCGTCTTCAATACCTGTCTTTTTGTCGGTATGTTGAGGTCATCGTCAGATCCTCTCAGTTTTTCTAATTTGAAGCAGAATGTGTCCAATTTTGAATTCCACGAGAGTCCCAAAATTTGCTGAGTTTTGCTATCACAGTCCAGATTCAAATCTTTGTATATATCTCCATTCTGAGAGAGTCTTTCCATGAGATGCTTGCTGTTAGAAATCCAGTTCACCAATTCGAAACCACCTAGTTTCTGGATTCGTTTCACCTCGAATATAATATCGAGAGCCTCTTCAATAGTGTCCGTACAGTCCAGGTAATCGTCTACAAAATGCTTTTTTATTATTGCTTCAAGGATCTCTCTTCGGTCGGTAAGTTGATTTGCATTCAGATTTTTAATGAATTGAGCGCAGGTGAGTAAGCATGTAGCCCCAAACGTCATGACTTGCATCTCATAGATATCTAACTGTCTTTCTGGATCTCCATTTCGCCATAAAAATCTCTGGGAGCTTTGGTCGTCCTTTATGATGCGTACCTGGTGAAACATTTCACGGACGTCACTGCTGAATGCAATTTTCCGAAGACGGAATTTCATCAGCACTTCAATAAGGGGTTGTAACAAGTCCGGGCCACTTAGTAGGTTATCGTTGAGGCTGACTCCGTGTGACTTGGATGCTGCGTCAAATACCATACGGAATTTGCCAGGTTTCTTCGGATTGACAACTCCGAAATGGGGCAAATACCAGTTTCTGGGACCTTCCATTGCTGCTTCTTCGGAAGACAACTTCCGGGCGTATCCCTTCTCCACATAACTGGCGATTTTTTCGCAGTACCGAGCCTTGAATTCGTAGTTACGCTGCATTTGTCTTTCAATACATCTGAGACGTTGAATTGCTGTCGATTTACTCTCTGGTAATTGTAAATTGTCTTCTCTCCACAATAGTCCTATTTCGAATCGATCACTAAGGCGTTTAGCTGTTTTTTCCATGATTTTCATCGCTCTGTTTTCATTTTTCGTGAGTAGATTAGGAAAAGGAATTGTTCCAAAGGCGTCTGTTGCGAAAGATTGCTTTACCAACTCATGAAGATTTTCGTCTGATATCTCACTGTCACAAATGTGGAATGAATATAACTTGGACTCATTCGCCATTGCCTTACCATGGAGAATCCATCCGAGCTTGGTCTTGGTAGCTATAGGAGATGTGAAGTCTTCATCATCCTGTACTACTTTCCTGGCGACTGTCAAGTGGATATTATCTTGTCCAAGTAATATCATAGGCTGTTCGTCGATTTCACTGAATGGGATTCCTCCAAGATATGGGTATCTTTCCCAGTCAGTCGACTGAATGGTTTGAGTGGGTAGCGATAAGTTCTCAACACTCGTTACATTCCGTATGGGAAAGATTTTGGCATCCTTGTAAGCTCCAGATATTTCTAGGTTCACACAAATCGAATTCTCATGTCTAGAAGTCATATTATTCGTCCACTGCATGCATAAAGGTTGTGATTTCCCTTTTAGATGTAGCTTTTTGGTCAGGGTTTTGTCAATCAATGTAATACTCGAACCTTCATCACAAAGAGCAACAGTTTCGATCATTGTATTCTCCCCATAAAGTTTCACCTTTACCATTCGAAGAAGAACATTTCCAGAGCCATGTCCGATGGCAAGGATATTTTCCTGATGTTCCTGACTTGTACTGGGTGTCGAAAGGGAGTCGTCAGTATTTTGTTTTTCTGCAGGCTGAGGGTCTTTGTGGAGAATATGATGATGGTTTCGTCTGCAACCATTTATTCCACACTGTTGCTTGGATCGGCATCTGGTCGTTTGATGGTTGTTTCGAAGGCACGAAAAGCATAACTTGAGCTTTGTCACTACATCCCATCGTGTATCCACTTCGTCAGACTTCATTTTTGAACAATTTGTGATTAGATGTCCTCTAGATCTGCAGTATCTACAATATTCTACATTTTCTCCTTTGTCTGTTGAAACCAAGTTACTTTCATGTCTTTTTTGTAGTGGAAATGTATTTTTAACTTTTGATTCAACCTTAGGATTTCTTGAAAAGTTCACGAGGCTTGCCGCGGATGCTTTCTCATTCATCCACACCGAAAAATCTTCGAGATTCGCTCGTCTACTGCTGTGTATAATTTTCTCACCCCACTGTAGTTTCAAAGAATCGGGCAGTTTTTGAATCAGGTCTCGCAAAAGTTGAGGATTTTGGAGATGTTCATAATATTCAAGAGACTTGATTTTTGCCACAAGACAGTTAAGATTGTTTGAGTCCATATTATGTTCTCTGACGAATGGTAACATTTTTGTCTTGGTGATTAATCCATCAATAATTTGGTCTGGACGTCCGAAGCGCATTTGAAGGGTCTCCAATATCAAATCAATATTCGCCGAGGTGGTCAACATGCCTGAGACTGCCAGTCTAGCCTCACCTCGGAGACACCTTGAAGTTTGATGATTTTTTCTTCTGGCGAATATTCACATAATGTAGAAATTCGTTTAAATTGATTGATGAACGTGGGCCATTCCTCGGGGTTTCCATCAAAGTAACTGAAATCTTTTTCCACCACCTGCCTGGCTATGAATCTATCTTGTCTTGGCACGGAGGAAACTGATTTTATAGCTTCACTTATAGTTTCACAGAGCTGTCTGATTTCAGTGTTTTCACAATTATTTTGCATAATTTCTGTCCTCTTTATTTCTTGTTGACAACCGGAATTATTTTCAGGAATACTGTTTACCCATTGTATGGTATTCCTTGCACACTGGTCTTGAGGTAACCTGCTTTTTACTGAAACAGTTTCGTCTTGTTCTATTAATTCTGTTTCACGTACTTCGTTCTCAAGTTCCAGCAATTTGAGTTCATTTTCAAGTTTTTTCATTTCGATGGCCTGTCTCAACTTCTCGACCTCAAGGGCATGTCTTTTTCTGTGCACAGTAAAACTACTACTCACAGAGTTTTTTGTCTTTTTTGAACAAACAGATGACTTATCCAAGTTATCATTGTCAGGTTTGGAATTAGGAGTTACATTCGCTTTGTCAGTCTGGCTAAGTGACTCCTCTTCCACTGGGTTTTCATCCTGATTGTTCATATTCATAATATTTACACCCTGGTTTGGCTGAAGTATCGTATCATCATTTTTTCTTGTCACATTGACTCCTCTCCTTGACATATTTCCAAAATTTGGTGGCCATTCAAAATCGTTGTCAAGATTACCGTGAGTACCTGCTGTTTTCCGGGTACTGGTGAATTTCTTCAAATTCTCTTCTCTGGGCTGCATTTTCCAAAGAACCAGTTATCTGGCTCGAAGGACCAATGTTAAATCTCTTTCGTCGAATAATCAAAAATTGTCTGGTCTTAATTTTACCTTTTATTTCGTCTCGTACAATTAGAACTCTGACGTCTTTCAAAATTATTATTTTTCACTACTATCTTTTTTTTTCTATCAAACCTCAATGACATATCCAAAACTATATACAAAGCGTTCAACTAAAATATAACGAAGTAACACTCACCAAAATAGGTTATTGTTTGGCAAAAACTTGCTCATCTAAAATATTTAAGATGACGGTGGTACAAGTATTTAATGGTTTAAAGAAGGCTTCAACTATGAAACATTTTCTCCAAAGGAAGCAAACACGCCGTTATTAGTCCAGCATTAGATATCCTACAGTTATTGCATTATTTCATCAGAAACACTAATCGAAAACCTATTTTTACTTTTTGAACCTATTAATTATCGTTTTGGAGTGAACCAAGAAACTTTAGGAGGAAAATGAAGCATTAGGCCAAACAACTCAACATATTTCGTATGGACATAGATCTAAATATGGTATGGAGTGCTAGTGAAATAGAGATATGGGAACGGTAAGAAAGCGCTAAGATATCCTCGCGTATTAGATAATAATATGCAATGTTTTATTAAAAAATTATGTAAAAGGATACCTATATTATTCCATACGAAATGAATAAAAATTTCACAGATTTCTGAGTTGATACCTTCTCGGTTGCCCATTTTTGTTATAGATATAGGTACTTACCAACATCGTACGTATTGATTGAAGCAACATAATAATATTGATTTGCTGGTTCACTCCAATCAACTTCGACTATCGAATAATTCGGGTGAGTCGTCAGGAAGGCATTTTTCAAATCCTCATACCATGCGGTTTCCCTATTACTGGTCCAACCATGAACTAGAAATACTAATTTATCGCTGACATTCCTTAGGGGTTCCAAATCTGATGGATCCAACTTGATAAACTTATTAGGATTTTTACTTGTATATAAGTAATACGTGACATTCTCTGGTGTAACAGGCTTGTGAAGTAAGTCGCGAGTTTCAACGGCAGCATGTCTGTGGATATTGAAGACATCAGCCTTCAGAAAATCAGGTATCAAACATTGCACACCTGAAAAGATATAAAGTTATATACTGTCTGTAGGTTAATCTGATTTGTCTATGGAAACGAGGAGAGAAAACCCCAAAAAAACTAGAATAATGAATATAAGGTATGTATACACCATGATAATGATTCTTTGATGTTGATTCAAAAAAGTTCCATTTTCTGTTTGAACTTCACTAAGGGGAATCCTCTGATTGGCGATGACTCAAAATGTTCGCCTGTTTCATCAAAAGTGGATAGATGACGTCGTCACGGTGTTGCCATATTGATTTCAGAAATAATGTCTCCTGCTCCGCCATGTTAAAAACAAATGTCCACTTGTGATATGCTATTGAGAAGGAAATTTTTCACTCTATCGAATGGTGAAAAAATCTCTACTGAAACACTTTAAATAGGTATTGTAGTAATATGACCCTGTATCTTCAAGGGATGATAGATGATCGTCAGTCACTCAGTCAGTCTGAAGCAGTCGTCATACAAAACAGACGTCAGTCGACTCGCGATACATACACGTACAAGCAGAATACGATTCAGACAAGCCTCGTTACATACATACATCCATTTCGAGTACATTCTTACCTCAACATTTATTGTAATTAGTGTTTATTGTTTTCATTAAAGTGCTTTCCATTTGGACCCATTTCCTGACAGTAAACGTCATCATTCCATCATAGCACAGGTATATTTCTAGTGAAGCCGGAAGTGATATACAATTGTTTTTTCATTGGAAATATGAGTTTCGAGGAACTATATTTTCGATCCAAATGTCAAAATTCTAACATGAAAAACTTCTCGACGATACCCTCCTCGAGTACCACTTCCCTAGCTACTCATGAGATCAATATAAATAAGTAAACTGAGAATATTGTGTTTTTGCTATGATTCGAAATTCGGGTTCCACTATGAGCTGCGTAGATTACATAATCTGTCGATTTGCCCACGCCGAAGTTGCAAAAATCATCATTCAAGTGCGTGCGTGCAGCTGCTATAGGAACTATATGTATTTCCCCACTTCGCGCTACTCTGCCCTTCTCACAATTTCCACAGTATGACTTATATTATCCTTTCTCGTGAAAGGATAATATATACTGTGTGCTATTTCTTTTCGCTCTCTCGCACTGTTCCCATATATATCACCCAACGTTCAAATGCGAAACCTAGGCTTACCGCCAGAGCTGAATTTGCATGCGCATATCCGGAAATATGACATTTGACATAAAGACTGCACTTGTTTAGACCTGTTGTACTTGAATATGTGAAAATACACAGGGACTTCCATTTGAAAAAACGAAGTTGGTGGCATTTCCAGACATACCGGATATCCGTTCTATTGGATTGGTAGGTGATCAAATCCGAAATATTCGTTCACGAATGCAAAAGTTAAAATGGTGGCACGATACCCTCTGTGTCACCCGGTATGACATGCATGAGCTTTTTATTTAACAATAATTGTACATTACTCGAGCTGTAGAAGTCCTGCTACCAAAAACTGACTCACCCTGTATATATCATAATTTAGTTATTATATTAAAGGATTATATTAAGGAAATTTCTTCACATAATTTTTAGATTATGCATCAATACAACAAGAACATTGAGATTTAGTTATTATATTCAGTAAACAAATAAAGATTTCAACCGACAGATTAAGGAGATTCCTCCACATAATTGTTATATTATGCGTCGATACAACAAGAACATTAAGATTCAGTTATCATATTCAGTGAACAAATAAAGATTTCATCCAACAGATTAAGAAAATTCCTCCACATAATTGCTATATTATGCGTCAATACAACAGATGAAGCGTGTGTTTAATAATCTGACGCGGTCGAGTATTTCAAGGTCACTTTTTTTTTCAAAAATTGGTCATGACTTCTGGTCACGTTCAAATCGTCAGTCTTTTGAATAGGAGCTACTTCAGGGCTCACTTAACATCCCTTCTCGCAATACCTGACGAGCTCGAATAATTTTTTTTACCTATTCTCTACCCCTTTCGTACGGCCACCCCTGGGTCGCATACACTATTATAATATCTGAAGCGCTCGAGTATGTCTTCGTGACTGTTTTTTTACATTTCTGAAAACCTGTATGTACACGCTTTCCACACAAGTGAAAGGGCATACCTCATATAAACTTTTTTCTTTTCAGCATATCATATCTTCATAGTCTAATATATAGTTCCCCCCGACGCTCGAGTTAATCTAGGCCAGTCATTGGGGATTTTTACCTGGAAAAAAGTCCGGAAGTTTTGAAACTTTGTAGGATTATAGTTTTGGGTGTCCAGAACTAAAATTCACAAAATGCACATTCCGGGACATGCCGCCGGCGCCGCCATCTTGAAAAGATGGCGCTCGAAAACGGTTTTTTGAAAATATCTCCAAAACGGTGCGTTTTTAGAAAAAATATGAAGACATAAATATTCAAGACTAAGAAATTTTCTACAAGAAATGTTCTTACTATATTTTTGCTGAAGTGAGCCGTTTAGGCCCAAGAGCTGATTGAATGACATCATATTCTGTTAATTTCAATAAACTGCCCCTAACTATCTCCAAATATGCGTATAAATTTATCTTTTATAATGAAACGGGCTATCTAATTGGTTTCTTTTATATTTATAGCTTGCTGACAGAGGATATTTCCTATAAAATATGTTCCTAGAATATTCTCGCTAAAGTACCCTCGTTAAGGCACAAGTGCCCTTACCAAATTACAAATGTTGCGTTTTTTTCTGTAGTGGCGAGTTTCGGAAATAATATGTGTATTAGGGGTCCCCAAATTTGATATTTACCGACTTTTAAAATATTTATCACGAAACGGTGGATATCCATTATTCAATTAATCGATGAATTCATCAATTAATCCATGTTAATAATTTATGATCAAACAATTTCGATTTTAAATGCTGTACTTGTTTCCACACCACCCAAGAGGCTAAGTACACGGCGCGTTTTGTTTAACGTGGTTTCCCCTGTAGTCCTAATCCACTCAGGTACTGAAATTATTTTTGGCAAAGGCCAGACGGACCTGGCTCGTTGATTTCGATATATTCAACGGGGAAACTGGTTACCTCAGCTCCAGAATCGATGTTAATTTCCTTCAACTCGTCGGATTCTTCTTCTGCAGTCGATGTCGTCCAGTGTCACTTGGCTGATATTTTCACAAGCTTTCCCGTTGCAGACACCGCAAATCATCGAACATCGCAATCCTGCTCTCCTGCATCCGCAGGCTCTACCACAAGCCGCCTTGCACTTACAAGATAAAAAAGCAAGTAGTGCTTTGGAAGCAGGATCTTTCAAAGTAGTTATTGGAGTGAGGCCAGTTTGTATTTTCTTCCAACCCCATTCTTCAACTACTTTCGGACAACCACGCCATAGTTGAACCTGATAGTACGTTCTCAACGAATGCTGTGGTGCAGCTGCGCTTGTCGGTGGTAAAGATGCCAAATTGAATTTACTTTTTGTTACCGACTTCACGAAACCCTGGTATCGATATTTATCAAGATTGGTGTAATTTGTGTCTTTGAATCCATAGAGTGCAAGGAAAAATTTCTCACCGGCAAAGGCAACTTGATCAGGGGTGGCATGTTCATTATTAAAAACTTTAATATGATCTTGTAACTCTTTATGTTTTTCTAATGTTGTTAGAACCTTCATTTTTCCTTGGTTAAATACGGTCTCCCAATTTTTTCATGTCCGTTTTTCTCGTAAAATTACTGATTGGCAAATTGTGTTCGTTAGGAAAGGTAATTTAGTTAAGTTCTTGTGTTTTTACCGTTTATAAAAATATCTCATCTGAAATATATATTTTGTGTATTTACTCATATTGGAATAGGGTGATAAAGACAAGAAAGCAAAATTTCAAATTTCTATGAATTTATGGGCGGTTTTACAGTACGAGAAGGTATACCTATATCTACGGATACATAGTATAAGTACGAAATTTACTCATAACCATCCTGCACCCACATACTTCTGGAGCAAAGTCGCCAGATTCGTCGATAATGCAATTTTTATATCGCCCAAATAAGTCACAAATGCAAAATTTTTGTCGCATAATTGATCTAAAAATCGTCCAATATAACGAGGAACAAATTGAATAGCCCGTTTTATTATAAAATATGAATTTATACGCATATATGGAGATAGTTAGGGGCAGTTTATAGAAATTAACAGAATATGTTGTCATTCAATCAGCTCTTGAGCCTAAACGGCTCTCTTTAGCAGAAATATGCTCGTAACACTTCTTGTAGAAAATTTCTTCATCTTAAATTTTTATGTCTTCATATTTTTTTTAAAAACGCACCGTTTTGGAGATATTTTCAAAAAACCGATTTTGAGCGCCATCTTGGCAAGATGGCGGCGCCGGCGGCATGTCCCGGAATGTGCATTTTGTGAATTTAAGTTCTGGACACCCAAAACTATAATCCTACAAAGTTTCAAAACTTCCGGACTTTTTTCCAGGTAAGCCTTATTTTGGATCCCCAATGACTGAACTAATCCCCATTTAGCCTCTTTGCCTCCTCTACTATGAAGCACAACCAGCACAACCTAGAAACTGTCGTAAACTCATATACCCGTTATTCGATCAGGACCCCCAAAATGGATTAAAATGATTTCCAGCCCTCGAGCAATTTTTAGGGGTTAGAGCTTTTCTTTGCACTAATTATCCTGGGCATTGTCGTAAAGTTATCTAATACATTTCGACCGTTATCTGATAGCGAAATGATATACAGGGTGATTCACATAACAACCGACATAGGGCAGGGGCATGTAGGGGGTCCCAAAATATGGCAATTTAACGCAACTTACCTCTATACCAAGTTACTTTCCTAAGGAGTTATAGGCATAGCACTAACAGCATGTCAACTTGCTCGTTAAAAGAAAACTTCCCGTTCATTTTGAAAACACTCAAACAACAATTTTTCATAGCCAACGCGTTTTCAGTTATTCGAGTTTTTGATGAAAATGATGAGGTTTTTCGTAAAATTACTAGAGTAAGAAAAGTTTTAGAATCAAATTGCCCACAAAACAAAGCAGAAGATTTTTGAAATCCATCAAGGGTTAACAAAATTATGTTGAACATTGATGGTGCGCCACCCGGTATACCCCCCTTTACAAATTTCAATTAAACTCTAGTCACTGTCAAGCAACGCCCTAAATACACCCACAAAGTGTAACAAATTTGGTTGCTTTGAGTTCAAGAATAACGAAGATATTGATTTTTTTCAAAATTTATAACTTCACTTTCAAAGCCTATATCTCCTTAGGGAAGCAACTTGGTATAGAGGTAAGTTGCGTTAAATTGCCATATTTTGGAACCCCCTACATGCCCCTGATGCTCTATGTCGGTTCTTATGTGAATCACCTTGTATGTCCCAAAGGCATGAAAAACCGTTGTAGTTTATCGAACGGCACCTGTGCCGATCGCTACCCTGAGCAAAATTATTGAAAAATTGCACTTTCCTGTGCTGAAATTTGCACTCGATTTCGCGGTTTGATAACCAGATAAGAAGTCATCTGATACCAATTGAATGGTAAATTTCAAAAACCTGCCTGTGCCATCCCTCAGTCTTAGCCAAATCCACGGCACAGCGATTTATTTGCTGCTATTATTCCAGACATACTTTCGTCATTTGATAACGAGTTGGAACAAGAAGCAGATAAAAAGCGATGATGTCGCCTTCGCGAATATTCAAACGTGCCGCGATTCAAACTGATCCTCACCCGTAACCACTGAGGTGAATTATTTTTCTTCAACTTCTGAGGTGGAGTCTTTCAGACTCCGACTATTAAATAGGTTTTATCGAAGTATGGAAATTGAAATAATTACAATCTAAGACTAGAACAATCAGTTGGAAACAATATTCCCATATACCAATATGGGTTCAAATCCAAAAATTCTACAGTATATCCACTTACTATACTAACATCCAATTTGCAAACTAACCAGAAATCTGGAAACTTTTCTGCAGCCGTATTCATGGATATACAAAAGGCGTTCGACAGTACCTGGCATACCGGATTGCTACATAAACTTCACTCAATACAATGCCCCCTGTATATTCTTTGGATTCTTAAAAAAAATTTCCTCAACGAGCGGACCCTCCAAGTCAATTTCAAAAGCAGCTTATCCGAGAGTTTTACACCAGAACAAGGGTTACCACAAGGTTCACCCCTGTCACCGATATTGTATAATATTTATTGTTCTGACATATACAACCACAACCTACCAAACCCAAACCACATTAATCCAGAAGCATATCTACTTCAATTTGCTGATGATACGACACTGGTAGCACATGGTAAGACATTACAAAAAACTATGAGAACACTGCAACAATTGACAACCAGCACGACGCAATGGATGCAACAATGGCGAATTATACCAAATCCAACCAAATCCCAATTGATGATATTCCATCATAGGATCAAGAACACTTCTCCAGAAATAACCTTGCAGAATCAACAGCTACAAACAGTACCAACCTGCAAATATCTTGGCATGACTATAGACAGCAAATTGAACTTTAAAGCCCATACGAAAAGGACAAAAAAGGAAGCAATGAAAAGATCCAAACATTTCAGAGCCTTGACATGCCAAAATCAAGGAATAAATACAGCTACAGCTTGCAAAATATATAAAATGATCTGCCGACCTGTTCTGGAATACGGACATGTTATTCTGAATAACTGCAGGAAACCAACTCAGCGGAACTTGGAAGTGGCGGAGAGAAGCTGTCTAAAAACTATTACCAAAATAAGGCACCCTGCAAATCCTCTTCACAACCTTTCCAACATTCTCCTATACCAAAAAACTAAAAAAGAACCTATCCTCACCAGAATTACCAGACTGACCAAAAAATTTGCGAACAAACAAGAGAACATCACCCTTATACAGCCCCTCATCATTCACCAAACCAATCCCCTTACTCCCATCAAACGCAAATTTCCTGAATTCAGCCTATATGATTCACTCTCCAGACAAAATACCAACAGATACAATTTTTTTTTCATGATTCACCTTGTAAAAATCACTATTTAAATAATGCAATTGAAATACATTAAATGATTTAGAATATACTGGCAGGAAGACTTTGGTCGTTAGCCATTTGGCATAATGTATTTTTTATTTTATGTCCAATAAAGTTTATTTTCTTATTCTTCTTCTTCTACAATCTAAGTGACAAATTATTACTAGTAGGATCGATTATTTTGGAAGTACTCTTCACCAACTTTAACAAAAAACCGCCAAGAATGTATAATAATAAAATTCTCAAATACCGTACAAAAATACACAATATACTTTTTCTACAAACGTCAAAAAATGACAAGGTTCGCGCATTGATAACAAATTGCGAAGTGGCACTTTTTTTCAGTTTCCTACGTTACCATTTTTCCTTGCACAAAACAATGCGCGAAGTAAAACAGTGCGCGAAGTACCTACTTCGCGCATTGTTATGTAAAAAAAATGAGATATTTATATTTCAACTTTATGGTCCTCACTCGAGCTGACATCCACAAAATCATTTATTTCTGAATGTTCAACAATAACTTTGTTTTTTCTCTTGAAGCGCATGAAAGGAAATTCCTATTATGTTCGTGGAACATCGTGCGTACCTAGGGATGATAAGGGGAGACCTTTCAAGCCAGTTCAACACTATTTTTTATATCAAGTTGAGCATATTTTTCCATTAGAACTATATTTTTCGACGTTTGTAGAAAAAATTTTGTTTG
Organism: Phaedon cochleariae; assembly: GCA_918026855.4. Taxonomy (NCBI): domain Eukaryota; kingdom Metazoa; phylum Arthropoda; class Insecta; order Coleoptera; family Chrysomelidae; genus Phaedon; species Phaedon cochleariae. Next base: position 18,502,466 of record OU896710.1, on the reverse strand, counting down.
CAACTCGAGCGCGAAATACTTTGGTCATCTCGACTATTTTTTCAACTCGGCTACGCCTCGTTAAAAAAATCAGATCTCGATCACCAAAGTAGCATTTCGCGCTCTAGATACAAAAATAACTATTTTAGACCTTTTCTGATCTTGAAACAAAAAAATGAATTCCATAATGTTGTAAGCATGACATTGAAGGTTGAACAAAAGTAAAAAGTGAAAAACAGGAGAAATCATTTGAGGAAAAAATTCGTGGTTCTTATTCCCTTAGTTCGATAAGGTTGCACCGATTTTTCAGGAACATCCAAGACAGATTTGCTCCCTGCAGGGAGTGCTTACATAGGTATTTCGTCTTCCTGTGTGACCTGGATGAACAAAGGAAGCAGAACCGTTTATTTCAAGGCCATCTCCTCAGCAGGAACGAGATTGGCCAGTTTCACTCAGATCTTTGTCAAATTCATTAAGCGAACCAATCTCAAATTCTGCAAGATGATTATCGAAGGGATTGATTGTTTGTAAGCAAGTCTCAGGCTTGGGAATCATTTCTATCCAGTCATGAAATTCATCGTCAGTGAGGAGTGGAAATAATGATAAAGTTACTTACTCACTGAGGTGGGGTCTGCGAGTCTCCTGATCTACTTCAACTGCTATAATAACATCAATTTATGCAATTAGAGTATGCGGCTGCGCTTATGTGCATGACTAGATATTTTGGAAATATCCTGTTACATTCATAAAAATAAACACTGTATTCCTCGAAATGACAGTATTCACAATTATTCAACTAGACATAGTCACCACTTATATACACCGCAAAACTATTTGAATATAGCACTGAATGGTCCAATATCTAGTGGTAGCAGAATATATGATAAGCTTCCGCATATCATCAAAGAACAAGGGACATACTTTAAGTTCAGGAATTCTCTTAGACAATACCTGCTAAAAAAGTGTCACTACACAGTAGACGAGTTTCTGGATTTCTAGTACTGGCTCTACTTTTTATTTCATTTTTTATCAATTTTCTCTATTTCTCAAAAGTTTTACTCATGAAATTGTATGTTTAGTGTTTACTCTTATATGTGTACCTATACATACAAAATGTGAATGTAACTTGTGACTTGTTTTATACCTTGTATGGTCTACAAAATGAATAAAGTTGAGTTGAGTTGAGTTGAGTTGAGTTGAGTTGAGTTGAGTTGAGTTGAGTTGAGTTGAGTTGAGTTGAGTTGAGTTGAGTTGAGTTGAGACCTGAGGTCAGAAGGTACTAGAGGCCGTAGAGTGAGGAATTCAAAAATAAGGGTGTGGTCAAGAGTTGAAGGTATCGCGGAGTCTGAGAGACTCCACCTCAGTGGTTAAGGGTTAAGTTAGTGGCAGAGAGTATCAATACTTCCGAGAATATTTCATCTTTCTCTGAAGATAATATCTGATGGACCAGTGAAATGCTCAACATGTGGATTAAAATACTTGTAGTGTGAGCACCACATGAGTTTCACACTGGTCCATCGGATATTATCTTTGGACGGGAGCGAAATATTCACAGAAATATTGACGCTCTGCCACTAACTTAGATCAATTTGAATCGGGGCACTTTTGTATATTGGCAAAAGGGACATTTTTCCTTCCATTTGGTTCTTGTTTCAATTCGTTATCACATGACGGAATTATGTCCGGAATAATAAGAGCAAATAAATCGCTGTGCCGTGGATTTGACTCAGACTGAGGGGTGGCACAGGTAGGTTTTTGAGATCTATGCCATTCAATTGGAATCGGATGACATATATAAGTCTTATCTCGTTATCAAATCGCGAAATCGAGTGCAAATTTCCGCACAGAAAAGTGCAATTTTTTCATCATTCTGCTCAGGATAGCAATTAGCAGAGAGGTGCCGTTCGATGAACTACAATGTTTTCATTACTTTCCTTTGGGACATATAACTACTCACCAGATGAAGTGGGACAGCCAAAAAATTGACTAATTTTGATAAGCTATAACTCGAACATTTCTTGGCCGATCTTGGATTTCCAACCAAAGGTAGAAAGCGTCATCCTTGGGCTATGCGTCGTTGGCGTCGGGTTTTAATTTTTGCGATTCGTTCTCTCTCTACAGAGTGTGAATTAAGAGCCGGAAAAATTTCAAAATATTGACCAATTATTTGGGAAATGTGAGGGACCCTAGAATTATTTTTCAGATGTTGGGTGAATAGTTGGTCTGATACCTCGAGACATCTTCGGAATTCCATTTTTATTCCAAAATGATGTGACCTCTTTTAGTGGAACAATAACAGCCAACATCTAAACTGCAACAAGTGATAATTCTACTAAAGATAATTAACACCAGTGGCGTGCAAAAAGGGGTTTATGATATTTTGAAACGGAAAATTCGTTTTTATTGAAGGAATTTTCCGTTTCAAAATATACCTCGAGACATCTTTGGAATTTCTTTGATAAATTGCGTTGCTATGGAAATATCGCCATTTTATGAAATTCCATTTTCATTTCAAAATGTGGCCTCTTTTAGTGGAACAATAACAGCCAACATCTAAACTGCAACAAGTGATAATTCTACTAAAGATAATTAACACCAGTGGCGTGCAAAAAGGGGTTTATGATATTTTGAAACGGAAAATTCGTTTTTATTGAAGGAATTCAACAGTTCTATTGATTGTTACGGTTAGAAAGTTGCCATATATTTCTCTTTCTGATAAAGCATTTTTTTTAGATAAATATGTTTCTCATTCTCACTACTCAGACCCCGTAAAATAAAATTCAGCAGGCCCATACATGGCCAGGGATACGAGGCTCATCAAAAATACCCACGATCAAGGAATTTTTTACTGGGCGAACAGAGAACACTTAGCAAAATTATTAAAAACGGTTCCATACGATGAAAAATTTTTGAATCGCCTTGTATTAATGGATGCTCATCTTGAATGACTGAAAAAGTAAAAAAAAAATATCCCTGACCAAGTATGGGCCTACTGGTAGTGTCAGTAAGCAGTACTGGATTCTTTCGTTAACTTCTATATTTAATCAATTCTGCATTGCTCGGCCTCATCGGGCAATATTAGTGAAGAGGTATCTGCAAGACCAAAATATAAATCGTAGTGAATTGCCTCCCAGATCTCCAGACTTGAATCCCATTGAGCACATCTGGAGTTGGATGAAGTTGGAATTTTCCCGAAGGGAACGTCAGACAGAAACTCTTGACGATCTCAAAAGGACATCTGGGATGCAGTTCCTATAGAACTAATAAACGAATTAATTTCGAGCATGCCAAGTCGGTGCCAGGCAGTTATTCAGGCTAGAGTGGGGCCAACGCGTTGCTAAAATGATATTCAGATTATTTTTTTATGAATAATTATTTATTTGTGTTTTTTTTTTAGTTTACATCACAGGATCATCTTTTGCACGCTTCTGAATTTGTCAACATCATGCTAATTAAATGTATGGCAATTTTTTAACTGTAACGATCAATAAAACTGTTGATTTTTCTAGATAAAAACTTTTTTTTTCTAAATATCATACGCCCCTTTTTTGGACGCCTCTGAATTTGACAACATATGCTAATTGAGGGTATGACACCTCTTCAACTGTAACGATCAATAAAACTGTTGAATTTTTTCAATAAAAACAAATTTTTCGTTTCTAAATATCATAAACCCCTTTTTGCGCGTCACTGGTGTTGATTATCTTCAGTAGAAATATCCTTTGTTGCAGTTTTGATTTTGGCTATTATTGTTTAACTAAAAGAGGTCACATTTTGAAATATAAATGGAATTTCATAAAATGGTGATTTTTCCATAGCAACGCAATTTATCAAAAAAATTTCAAAGACGTTTCGAGGTATGGGACCAACCATTCACCAAACATCTAAAAAATAATTCTAGGATCCCTCACATTTCCCAAATTATTGGTCAAAAATTTGAAATTTTTCCGGCTCTTAATTCACACTCTGTACAAAGAGAACGAATCGCAAAAATGAAAATCCGACGCCAATGACGCATAGCCCAAGGATGACGCTTTCTACCTTCGGTTGGAAATCCAAGATCGGCCAAGAAATGTTCGAGCTATAGCTTATCAAAATTAGTCAATTTTTTGGCTGTCCCACTTCATCTGGTAAGTAGTTTATATCATTTCGATATCAGATGACGGTAGAAATCTGCAGCCGGCTCACCTACTATTATCAATGTCCTGAAGACACTGTTACTAATTTTTACAATGCCATAATATGCCATTCCATATGTTTTCAATAATTGAAAATTAGTATTAGTCAGTACAATCTGATCAAAAGTTACAGTAGTTAGACCTGAATGAAATTTAAACCCAAAGTTGATAGAAAAAGTCACAACTTTCACTGAACCAATCTAAGTCTAATAATTGTTTTGCGAGTATAAGTAATGTATTTAATTTTGTGCATAGCATTTTTAGGCAAATTTCAATGGGCTCATAGATATTTCGAAGGTGGTGATACTATCATTAAAGAAATGAGTTCGATTGGTTCACGTGGCGGAGAACGTGATAAATGTCGAATGGAAAATATATCAAATGGAAAATAATCAAAATCAAACTATCGACGTGAGAAAATACAGGGTGGCCCACGGTCGATGGTACCTTAGACGTATACGGAAAACGGTACATTGGATTATCCTGAAAATTTGGTTACCCTAATAAGCGTTTGTGATATAACGATTCAAAGTATTTTCAGCGATGCAGCGTTGCCACTTTTACCAAAAAGTAGCATCATCTTTGTTATTTCAAATGAAACACCCTGTATTTTATTGCGTTTTTAGATTCTTCTCGAAGAGCTGATTTCATCAATGCATCACACTTGGGGTCTAGCAGCAATTACAACAGAGATATAGGGTGTTCAAAATCGAGATTTTTCAACTTTAGGATTTTTTTTGTGTCGAAACTATTCATTAGTGGTCAAAATGGCTTACATGTCCCTATTCTTACTTTTGATTCACTATCTACTGACATTTAATTGGAACAGATACAGGGTGATCAAAATTCTGAATATTGGACCATCCTGTATTTTTTCCAATTAAATGTCGGTAGATAGTTAATCAAAAGTTAATACGGGGACATGTGAGCCGTTTTGACCAATGATGAATAGTTTCGACACAAAAAAATCCTAAAGTTGTAAAATCTCGATTTTGAACACCCTATATCTCTGTAATAATTGCTGCTAGACCCAAGTGTGATACATTGATGGAATCAGCTTTTCGAGAAGAATCTAAAAACGCAATAAAATACAGGATGTTCCATTTGAAATAACAAAGATGATGCTACTTTTTGGTAAAAGTGGCAACGCTGCTTCGCTGAAAATATTTTGAATCGTTAGATCACAAACGCTTATTGGAGTAACCAAATTTTCAGGATAATCCAATGTACCGTTTTTCGTATACGTCTAAGGTACCATCGACTCTATATAGATAGAAGAAAATATCGAATAACAAAATATCGGAGAACAAAATATCGAGCATGATCGACCATTTCCAAATCTTCAAGTATATGTTAGGAAGAAATATCCTGTACGAAGAAACCTTACGAGTATGAAAAAGTAATATTATTGTACCTATTATTCGAGTTATTTATTTTTAACATACAAACCTGTCTATTCTTTCGAATTGTTAGGAAGATGAATCCTGAACGATGTATAAAAATTATAAAATACTTCACATATTTATTGATCCGATAAACAAAAAAAAAACACTACTTACTCAAAAGAAACTTACCTGTCTAATATCAGTTTCAGGGTCTATTCTACATGAAAGGAAATATTCTGAAAATCGTTATAAATATATGAAACGCTTTTATTTCGACAATGAGCAGGAGGAACAGGAATGAAAATATTATTACTTGATTATCTTGAAAAGATGTCGTTCCCAAATAATGTCGTTTACTAAACTATTAACGTACCTAATTAATAGAAAAAATCAGGTCGTCTTCGTCGAAATATACTTCAAAAGAGCGAACTATACTGTTGAAAACTTCTGGCTTAATCTTTCTATTTCCTTATTCTTTGGTTCTTCATGACCTGAAATCTCATGAAAAATTTTCAATTTTGTCATAATCTGTTCTCTCAAAATACCATACAGAAACTCTTTCATGAATGGATTTTCTGCATGGAATCGCATCATTATAGAAATATTTTTGTTATTCGATAATATTTAATAATATACTCGATATTTTTTCTCTCCGATAGTGATTCGATAATGTTTCCGTTCGCTGTTGTGTCAGTTGACATTTTATCCCTTCGATATGTTTTCTGGTCGGTATTATTTAGATATTTCGTTTTCGATATTTTGTCTTTTGATATAATGTTTTTCGATATATACTCTGTCCAAGTTGGGGAGGACCAGTATGGGTATTTTGGAAACTACAAGAGATTCAAATTTGTTTGAACCAACGAAAAATTTGGATCATTGAAGAGCCAATGAAATTACTTTTGAAAATTCAGGATATGATTTTTCGTTTCCTTATCTTGGACATATTTATCTTAACACTGTCGATTACCTATGTCAAAATGGATCTTATTATTGAGAGACAATTATTGATATTCAAGCAAATAAATAAATTGAGAATGGGCCTTGCTGAGAAATTATAAGAACAAAACTACCGCACGATTTATACATGCATCATCAAAAAACAATCATCAATATACTTACATACCAGAAATTAATATTGCAAAGGAAATTCCTACGGAGAGCTCGAACATGATTTGATCACTTTATTCAACTCAATGAGCAACCGATTCAATTATAGGCATTGCTATTTTCTCGTTATTGATTTCATTAAAACACACAATAAAATTTCAATATAGCTGATGGCATAAATATTAATGTTTTTGTTTGATTGATCCCAAGGTGAAGAAGATAACAATATATCTCCTTCGAGTCAATATTCATCTGGCACACAAAAAATTGCTTGCTAGTATACAGGGTGGGACAATAGTGTAAGAGAGTCCGATTGCTCGGGTCCTAAGATAGCTAGAATTATCATTCCAAAACGAATGTAAACTATAGACAACAGGATCTATAATGAGAAATTATTGTCGCATATAAAGTGTGTACCAAAAATTTGAGACAATCGAGGGCAATTTGAATACCATATATATATATATATATATATATATATATATATATATATATATATAAAAACAAGGAAGAGATTAGTGGACATAGCCCTCATGAATAAATAACCGTAGACACGTGTTTCGGGCTTTCGGCCCTCATCAGTACGGTTATTTATTCATGAGGGCTATGTCCACTAATCTCTTCCTTGTTTTTTATTTACAGTTCCCTCGATATCACCTTCATTTTATATATATATATATATTAAATCACCGAGTCATACATCGAATAATGATCAATGAATTATTTCCCAAGTGTCAGGTAATATATTGTTTAGCAGTTGATGAAGCATGTGATAGGAAATGGAAAATGAAGTTTAGGACAAATTGCTGTAACTAAAAATATATTTTGGTGAAAACTGCATTTATCATGATTGTGATGGTTTTTTTTTTCGAAAATTTTTTTTGGGACTCACGTATTTTTGTCTGAAAAACACGATTTTGATAATGAAAATGTGAACAAACCACTATTTATCGAGATATTTAAAGAAAAAGTTCGAAATTTTGCCTTCCTTTTCCCCTTATCGTGTTGGATGCATTTACAGGTATTTGCTCTTTTTATTTCGTCAGTGGACACTTTATATACTCATGATGTTCTTCAATAACACATATATATACAGGATGTCAATTTGAAAACTTCCCACCCTTAATATCTCCCTCCAAGTCGATAATATGGAAAAACGAAAAGACAGGCCGATTTTATTTTCGAGGGGGACATGGTTCTAAAATATTTTCAGCCCCGCGGCGTTGCCGCTTCTAACGAAAAGAAGCAACAACTTTGTTATTTCAAATGGAACACCCTGTATTTTATTGCATTTTTAGATTCTCCCTGAAAAGCTGATTTCATCAATGTATCTCACTTGGGGTCTAGCAGGAATGATTACAGAGATATAGGGTGTTCAAAATCGAGATTTTACAACTTTAGGATTTTTTTGAGTCGAAACTATTCATTATTGGTCAAAACGGCTTTCATGTCCCTATCTCAACTTTTGATTTACTATCTACTGACATTTATTTGAAACAAATACAGGGTGATCAAAAGTCTGAATCTTGAACCACCCTGTATTTGTTTCAAATAAATGTCAGTAGATAGTAAATCAAAAGTTGAGATAGGGACATAGAAGCCGCTTTGACCAATAATGAATAGTTTCGACTCAAAAAAATCCTAAAGTTGTAAAATCTCGATTTTGAACACCCTATATCTCTGTAATCATTCCTGCAAGACCCCAAGTGTGATACATTGATGAAATCAGCTTTTCAGTGAGAATCTAATAATGCAATAAAATACAGGGTGTTTCATTTGAAATAACAAAGTTGTTGCTTCTTTTCGTTAGAAGCGGCAACGCCGCGGGGCTGAACATATTTTAGAACCATGTCCCCCTCGAAAATAAAATCGACCTGTCTTTTCGTTTTTCCATATTATCGACTTGGAGGGAGATATTGAGGGTGGGAAGTTTTCAAATTGACACCCTGTATATAAAATTCAACAGGAAATATGATTTGCATGACGAGTTTTTCATATTTAGTCGAACAAGCATACCAGATGACGGCCATTTAATCAAGTCAATGCTTTTGAATGACATTACACACGCCATTATTTCAAATGATATTCTTCCTTCTTTTCACTAAATATTTTTTTTCTACAAACGTCAAAAAATGACAAGGTTCGCGCATTGATAGCAAATTGCGAAGTGACACTTTTTTTCAGTTTCCTATGTTACCATGATATCTTGCACCAAACAATGTGCGAAGTAAAACAGTGCGCGACGTACCTACTTCGCGCATTGTTATGGAAAATATATGAGATATTTATATTTCAACTAAATGGTCCTTAATCGAGAAAACATCCAAAAAATCATTTATTCCTGAATGTTCAACAATAACTTCGTTTTATCTCTTGGAGCGTACAAAAGGAAATTTCTATTATGTTCGTGGAATATCGTGCCTACCTAGGGAGGATAGGGGAGGCAAGTCTGAGGCCTTCTAAGCCAGTTCAACACCATTTTTTATATCAAGCTAAGCATATTTTTACTTTAGAAATATATTTTTTGACGTCTGTAGAAAAACTGTTGTTTGCAACTCGAGCGCGAAATACTTTGAGTCGTTAATCTATGGTCATCTCGACTATTTTTTTAACTCGGCTACGCCTCGTTAAAAAAATCAGATCTCGATCACCAAAGTAGCATTTTGCGCTCTAGATACAAAAATAACTAATATCACAAGAAAATCATGTTTCTAGTTGACTCATATAATAGAAAAAAAAATGTTTCGTACATTGTGATAATCAGGCGGAAAAGAGGTGACATTCGTGATATCATGATAAATAATAACTTGTTTACATTTTCATTATCAAATTCGTGTTTTTCAGACAAAAATACGTAAGTACCAAAAAAACATTTTCGAAAAAAAACACATCGCATGATAAATGCAGTTTTACCATTTCCTTTATTCTCGTGGTCCAAAGAGGAAGTAAGTTCTATAAATATTAACACAGATATTATTATTGTGATTGTAGTAGGTGAAGTGCGTGCGTATTTTACTTCAATTTCCAATTAATTGACAATGAGTTGATCGAAATCAATGCTCCTATCGATCGTAATGAAAATCTGCCATCATTTGTGGTCCAGAACTCCAAGAGTAGTTTATGATGACTCCAATGTCCAGAATAATTCAAAATTCAAACAATTTCAAAATGATGTGCATTCCGAATTAAAAAACTTGAGCCGAAATACGCACGCGTGAAACTCAACGTTGTGATTGGTCTAAAAGCTTGCCTGTGACCGTTATCGGGGAGTTTCGAATACGTGCTCCATCCACCCTCCAAAATTATTCACTATGTCTCAGCACGGAGATTTTCACGACAGCCTGTTGTCTAGTAATACAGGCGATACTGTGAAAATGGTCGATTTTGATTGGTTCTGTGGAATAGTCGAAATATCTATCGCAGATGAATACCGAAAAAAAATATGCCGTGTGGCATGTCTGATGGCTTCTTTACCATACTCTCCTCTGGGTTTCCGGGTTTATCCTCTTCTGAGTAGCATTTGAATTTGGGATTAATTTGAATTATTATACTTCTTATATACTCAAGTTACTTTTGATTAAGAATTCACTCACCGCTTTCACTTTATATCTGGTAGGTGTGCACAGTAGTGTACCTACGTTACCATCAGCCCAAGATGACCGCCGCCGGAAGTGACGTCACAACCGGTCCTGTGGTAGAAGGTGTTGGCTGCACGGAAGTGACGTCACAAGATGGCCGCCGGAAGTGACACGTGACCGATGACACGTGACAGATGACAAGTGACAGGTGACATATGACAAGTTGCAGGTGACATGGAGCACAAGGTGTGACAGATGGCATGGAACACAAAGAGTGACAGGTGACAGACGACGAGTGGCAGGTGACAGATGACAAGTGGCAGGTGACATGGAGCACAAGGGGGTGACAGATGACATGGAACACAAAGGGTGACAGACGACGAGTGACAGATGACAAGCGATAGATGACAGGTGACCGATGACAAGTGATCGACAGATGACATGGAACACAAGGAATGACAGATGACACGTGGAAGTACTCTGAACTTAGCCCCCTAGACTCTGGACTCTAGACTCTAGAGCTCATGGGTGTGTCCTAGGACATATCCATTCTTCTTCTTCTTTTTGAAAGGTGGTGGATGACGTCACAATCTAGTGACTTTTTGTTCTTCACCAGATTTAGGTTGGTATTACTACAATCGGTAGCACTTTGTTTCAAGGTCACCCGATATGCATGTTGCAGGTGCTCAATGAGTCATCCTTATCTCGACTTCGTAGAACAATGCCTCCTTTGTTTGCCATATGTTATCTAGACTTCCTCTAGAACAATGCCGCCTTTGTTCTCTCCAGCCCCAGCCACTACCCTTCTCCTGGAATTCCGAGAGAGCGAGGGGTCCATTGTTCTAACGCAGGTGGCCGATGAGTCATCCAACAATGCCTCCTTTGTTCTCGCTGAGAGATATCATCAATATTGAAACCTCATTTTGTTCGCAGGTGGCTGATGACGTCACGAGCCATTCAAGAATGGAAAAACTTCAGAGGTATACAGGGTGTGCCTGCAAGTGCGGTTCATGCTTACATCCTGTCGAATTTGCTGAATAGCTCATATCCTGGTGATTCTAACCTCACTGAAATCAAACGGTCATGTTCGGCTCTCATCATGATACTGTATACTGTCCCATTATACTCATAGTGCTATCATCCTCCTCGCCGAATACGATATATAACATATGCCGTATGAGAGATACGATTGACATATGACAGATAACGTTTGATAGATGACGTATACCTTTTGTGATACTTCCGGTGCTTTGAACCTCACCGAAAGCAAACGCTTTTTTGTTATAAAAATATATACGGAACGGATTGCTCACAAAACCAATAGACCATACCCACTCCTCCACCTTCCGGGTTAAAGAACGTGACTCAACCGACCAATCAGAGACCATCTTCTTTCGCTGATACTTCCGGTGCTTCTAACCTAGCCGAAAGCAAACGATGAGGTATAACAGTCGTAAGGCAGATGGCGTAAGGCAGATGACAGATGATAATAAAAGAATTGAAATAATGATATACAGGGTGATACAAGTAGCCATCAGAGTCGAATGAAAGATCGAAAAGACATATGCAGGATGAATAGAAGACAAAAAAAACCTGAATCGAAAAAACGTTACAAAAGCGTCACAGAAACTCCACGAAAACGTTGAAAAATGTTGAAAGTCATCCGAACACGCTATACATGCACATCAGATTGAACATATACCTCTATGCAAATATATAATAGATACCGTATGCCATTTATGGTACTCCCGGTGCTTTGAACCTCGCCGAAAGCAAACGCTCAGTTACAACAGACGTATGGCAGATGACGTTTGATAGATATATGATATAAATAACCCGAGTTAAATGGATCGTTGAAAAATTATAGATAATTCCACGGGAAATGTTCCTCAGGAATCTCTGCTATAATTCCATCACTAGCAATACCAATCAGACGACCTCGACAGACCCAGTCAGCACATCCTTTCGTCGTTAACCTTGAAATATGTCGAACAACACCTACCTTCCCTTCCTATCCACCTTAGGTACGCACGTGACGAACATCATAGGAATTCCCTTTCGTGCACACCAAGAGATGAAAAAAAATAAATAAAAAAAATACCCTTCATATCATCACGAAGATTGTTAAGATAACTCAGAGGTATCTTCGTACTAGGAGATTAATATATATTATATGCTTATTGAAGCAGCACGTCTTCGACTAACTGAATGATGCCAGTCTCATATCGTAATATACCACACAATTTCTACCCAAGATGCTCGCTTTCTGATAACAGAAAATCAAAATCAGGCACCGACCAATAACAGTGTTGTTCTACTACTACTATGTACACGTATTAGCCAGTGAGCGAGTTTGATGAGAAAAATATATACAGAACGGATCTAAAAGGATGAAAATTACATGTAAACAACTAACATAATAATAGGTCATGTACTCATGTATGATTCATTTCTAGTAGAACAGATGTTGACGTATACATACCATATCATATACCTATACAGTGAGCATTGAAAAAAATCTTTGAGTCGATCAATATAAAATACAGGGTGGAGAGGAAACACCTAATCAGAGAAATGTGCACTCATAACGAATAACGTTTGACATGTTACAGATAACATGACACATACGTGACAACAAAAACTTACCAACCGACATCTGATCTGCCTACTTAGTTCAATCAAATGGTGCACAAAAACAGCTTGAAGTGGAAAGTTCTGGTGTAATTAATTTCAGTGGATAATAGTATGCTCTTTGATGTGCTCAACACGAATCTTGAGTTGTCCACCAAAAATTCCATCGGCAAATATCAGAAAATACCAAAAGAGCACACAAAATTATGTTTTCTAATGGTTTTCAGCTTTCAACTCGCAAAGGAAGCCGTTCACACAAAAAATTAACGAGTAGTAAAATCAAGAGGCAAAAATTATCTACAATTCATGTCTCATGATACTTTTTGGTATGTCATTTGGTTTCCATGCAAAAGAGTGTTGAAGTTTTAGTGGAATCAGTGATTTTTGGAAAAAAATAAAAAATTCAACTAATTCATAGTTTTTATTCCAAATAGATAAACATATCACTGTCAAATGAATTTCTCCTCCTAGACACAGACTCCGTGGCTCCTCCAGGGCAGCTTTCAAGTTCTTTTACGCCTGTTACAAATAATCATTGACTTAATTCAATAATTTCAACAATATATCAATTAGATATAAAATCAATACCTATTGAGGATTTCTTCGACATTTTTATACGTACCCGACTTATTTATCGTTATTATCGTTATTTAATATATAATTTCTATGGCCGTCGTGCGTCGGCTCCCAAATCAAGCCGTCGGATTCTCCATTGAGCCGCCGGCTCAAACGTTGAGTCGACGGTTAATTTATTCAGCCTTCAAATGACGTCTAATGTCATTGCACTGATATAAATATCATTCTGATAAACCTCCTTTGAATAATTCATTCTATACCTAATGTTAAAACAGTACACCAACATATTTCTTACCTTGGATCCTTATTCTGCCAATTTTTCGTCCAAAATTTCCAAGTTTTTGTCACTGACAGCAATACACACCGTTTCACTCAGAAAACCAAAGCGTACTAAGAATGCATATGCACTAGCCGGCCAAGATCAAGAAATGTGACAGATGATTGTCACCTGCATTGCCATAAAAGAGGAAGATTGGATAAATACACACTGCTACACAAGGAAAGCAAAAGGGTAATCTCAGATGGGTCAAGCGGAAGCACAGACACGAAATAGTGCATTTTATCAAGAATGAATGAAAGATATTCTCGATCTGTTCATGTGTATAATTTGATCTTCCTTTGATCACATTTGATACTATTGATATTTCCAAGGTAGCGAGTTCCTATGCGAAGATGTTTTTTTTTTTTCATATATAAATATACAAGGTGACTCTTTGAAGTGAATTGATACATATTTATTGGTAGTTGAAAACGCAAGAACACATGTATGAAATGATATCAGGAGAAGGAATAAGACGACTAGTCAAGAAGTGGTTGAACATAAGGATGAAAATAACGAAATTTTCAATTAATTCCATAGAGGGGCCTATACAAAATTTGTATTTACGACTATATAGGGTTGACAATGAAATATATAAAAGTGGACTGATCTCTCTTTTATAGCGAAAAGTGAAAGTTATACAATCACATATAAGTATTATAGAAATCATTGGATAAACATGATAATGTGCATACATGGCTAAACCTGGCTAAATTAAATTCAAACAGCATCATAGGAAAATGAATACTTGCATTAGTATTCGTTTCACGTATCGATGCATAGATTCTGAGAGGATGTATTTCAATGTTTTGCGTGGCATTCGCCAGGATAGTAGTTGTTTTCCTCCTGTCATTTACCATTGTTATTCTTTTTACGAACATCATTTGTGGAAAATGACTGCATACATACTCATACACACACTCAATGAAATGAATGGAATAGGTAGGTATGAGGCAAAAATGGAAAAATATCAGCTCATACTTCTCCTCTCGTGAGTGCATGATATATGAAATAAAATGAAGAAAAAAAAAGCACAAGAACAAATTTTCTCACTTACAATCTATTCACTATTCTACATTACTCTTTCTACAACTATATACATATATATACATTTGGAACCTGCTACCCGCTATCTTGATCAAGGCACTCCATTATATCTGAAAATGATAAACATGGAATTTTTCTTTAGATGATGAGAATCATACTCACGGATCCTCCAGAATCATCACTAATGCCGCCTCCTCCTCATCAACATCATCATTTTCTGTTCTATATAAAAAAAATATTTAAATAACAGTTGATCATATCGAACATAGTGGAACTTATCAATAGTCTCCATTTCATATACCCTCCAATCAGTGAACTAAACAAAAATAAAAGAATAAATAAATAAATGGAAACAGATGAACAAAACCAGAGCAATTGATTATATTCAAAATAATTAGAATTATACTAACGGATCATTTAGAATGAGCCATCTAGCTATCCTCATCATCTTTGTCATGTTCCGTTCTAGCAGAAAAAAAAAGAAATAATCACAAATTCAACATGATGACTCACTGAAACTACTTACAAATCAATAATTTCCAAATCCTCTTCAATTATGGATCTGAGATGAGTAAAAATAAATGAATAAACAATAAACAGATAAGGAAAAAACATATAAAAAAAGAGATTAATACTCACGAATCTCTCAGAATAGCACATTCATCATCGCTATAATAGTTTTCTGTTCTATCGGAAAAGAAGAAACAATCAAAAATTCCACATAATTCACTGAGAGTACTCACAAATCCATAATATATAGTGGAATCTTCCTGCCCCCTCGTCTTTACCTCATCGCCTAGCTTCCATCCTATGAAAATTATGCTAAGTTAGAAAATGTGAGGTATATTTTGTTATACTCACTGTCGAATTTCAATATCCTCTTGTTCCACAGGATGATGCCATACAGGCACATAATTCACATTATTCACATTATTAAAATTGTTCCTAAAATGAGAAATGGTATTATACATATGGTTCATTTATGAAATTTATATTTTACTCACATCTGAGTCCACCGCTCATTCAGGTAATCTCTACCTTCTGTGAAGTAAAATTGTGTTACAATCTGTGGTTACAATCAGTAGTTTATTTTCTCAAAATAGGAAAACCTCACCATTTTTTACGTCAACATATAGGGCCAAAACACCCATTTTGTCCCTTCCACAGCACTCAAATATTCGATACTGTTCAAAAACTGTTGTGTACCCCTAAAAACAAAATAATAAATGTCACTTTTATACTACGATGATTTAATGTCAAATATCACTCACATATTTTGAAACGTACTGAGATTCTGTGAGAATTTCGTTAGAATTCATAACATCAACCTATGCAATTCTGCAAAATATCAACTATGGAATCGTCTGTCTAGATTTGAAGAGGAAAAACACTGCTCCACAAGATATAGGAACATTTTCAATTTCTGAAGAAATTACCAGACCAACTTGATTGTTGAGAACAAACAAAAATAAAATCAGGATTCTTCATACTCATGTTGGGTATAGGTAGCTTAGAAAATAGAAAACATATTGTAGCTGCTATTTTTTCTGTATTATTTAGACACGGAAAAGGGTTACCGCCTTCACTTTTCTCAGTTTAACATATCTATACATAAGGTAGGATAGCTAAGATTGAATCATTTTTGTTGGAAATTAATGTTTCCTATTGTTTGTGATTCTGCCATTACTTTGGCGTCCTAGAAGTGGTTCAAAATCCACTATAAGCTGAAGGTTCCACTCTTCCTGACCTGGCAAAAGTTTCAACTCCTGGAGAGTTAGTTCCCAACTTCGAAGTAGTGATATACAAATTAACAAACTCACAAATACAATTTCAGGTTAGGTTGAATATTGAGTTGGTCTAAACACAATCGAGCTACCCAATACGACAAAACGTCAGGACCGTCAAAAACGTTCGACTACGCGGGTTTCGGAAGGGAATTCAGCAAAATTATTAATTCAAGATAATATATTTGATTGTGGCGATGTTTGACAGGTCATTACACAAATATAATGGAAGTGTATTCCAGAATATTGATATATCCTATTGTTTGTTATCCTGGCATTACTTTGGCACCCTAGAAGTGGTTCGAAATCCACTATGAGCTGAAGGTTCCACTCTTCCTAACCACGCACAAGTTTCGACTCCTGGAGAGTTAGTTCCCAACTTCGAAGTAGCGATATACAAATTAACAAACTTTCAGATACAAATTCAGGTTGAGTTAAATATTGAATTGGTCTGAACACAACCAATCTACACAATTCGACGAAATGCCAAAAACGTTCAACGAAACGACAAAAACGTTCGACAAAACGTCGAAATCATTCGACGAAACGTCACAACCTGTCAACAACGAGAGACGAAACGTTGAAGGTGACACTTGTCATCTGTCACTTCTTGTGTTCCATGGAAAACGTGGGTCAGAAACGTCAAAAATGTTCGTCCAAACGTTACGTTTTTCACGCTTCCATCAAATGATTACTACAGGGAGGGAAGTTAATTTCATATTTTGATGTTCATGTCATACAGAATCCAAATCAATTGGGACATCATTTTCACAGTGATACAAATATTTTCTCAGTACCATGCTTATAATAATTCACAAAATATATGCAATTAATCAAAACAGCTCTCATTATTGAAATGAGTCTTTTTAAAATTCATAATACTGTGGAAATAAGCATCACGAAAATTCATATCTTTCAACCAAGCCATTCGATGGGACTAGACTTTGGTCGGCTTCAAGGATCTGAGTAACATCTATCTCGTCTATGTGGAACTCAATCTTATGTTACTGACCAGTACGAATTTTGTCTATCGAGTTTTCATCAAGAGTGTTTTTCCTAAGGTGATGTATGTAGTCAGTAACAAAACCTACACATAAAACATGTGTCAAAACATCACCAACGTCAGAAACGTCAAAAACGTCACGTTTTTCACGCTTCTGACGAATCAACGTTCAAATGGCTTGTCAAAACATCAAAGACGTACGTCAAACACATCAGATACGTCACGTTTTTCACGCAGCTACGATAGGTTAGACCTATTTTTGTTTGGTGGCGTGTTTGTATGTTTATCAGACGAGCGGAGCGAGTCTGATAATCACAATTGAATGTGCTATTCAGAGAGATTCGTGAGTATTAATCTTTTCTTAATGTTTTTTTCTTATCTGTTTATTGTTTATTCATTTATTTTTACTTATCTCAGATCCATAATTGAAGAGGATTTGGAAATTATTGATTTGTAAGTAGTTTCAGTGAGTCACCATGTTGAATTTGTGATTTTTTTTTTTTCTGCTAGAACGAAACATGACAAAGATGATGAGGATAGATGGCTCATTCTAAATGATCCGTTAGTATAATTTTAATCATTCTAAATACATATAATAAATTGCTCTGGTTTTTGTTCATCTGTTTCCACTTATTTATTTATTTTTTTATTTTTGTTTAGTTCACTGATTGAAGAGTATGAAATGGAGATTATTGATCTGTAAGTTCCACTATGTTCGATATGATCAACTGTCATTCAATTATTTTTTTTATATATAGAACAGAAAATGATGATGTTGATGAGGAGGAGGCGGCATTAGTGATGATTCTGGAGGATCCGTGAGTATGATTCTCATCATCTAAAAAAATTCCATGTTTATCATTTCCAGATCATTCATCGATGCATGATATAATGGAGTGCCTTGATCAAGATAGCGGGTAGCAGGTTCCAAATGTATATATATGTATATAGTTGTAGAAAGAGTAATGTAGAATAGTGAATAGATTGTAAGTGAGAAAATTTGTTCCTGTTTTTTTTTCTTCATTTCATTTCATATATTATGTAATCACGAGAGGAGAAGTATGAGCTGATATTTTTCCATTTTTGCTTCATACTTATACCTATTTCATTCATTTCATTGAGTGTGTGTGTATGAGAATGTATGCACATGAATACAAAAATGCTCAAAGTCATTTTCCACAAATGATGTTCGTAAAAAGAATAACAATGGTATATAAATGACAGGAGGAAAACAACTACTTTCCTGGCTAATGCCACGCAAAACATTGAAATACATCCTCGCAGAATCTATGCATCGATACGTGAAACGAATACTGATGCAAGTATTCCTTTTCCTATGATGCTGATTGAATTCAATTTAGCCAGGTTTAGCCATGTTTGCACATTATCATGTTTATCCAATGATTTCTATAATACTTACCTATGTGATTGTAGCTTTCACTTTTTGCTATGAAAGAGAGATCATTCCACTTTTATATATTTCATTGTCAACCCTATATAGTCGTAAATACAAATTTTGTATAGGTCCCTCTATGGAATTATATAATTGAAAATTTCGTTATTTTCACCCTTGTTCAACCACTTCTTGACTAGTCATCTTATTCTTTTTCCTGATATCATTTCATACATGTGTTCTCGCGTTTTCAACTACATGAACTAATAAATATGTATCAATTCACTTCAGAGTCACCTTGTATATTTATATATGAAAACAAAAAATACATCTTCGCATAGGAACTCGCTACCTTGAAAATATCAATAGTATCAAATGTGATAAAAGGAAGATCAAATTATACACATGAACAGAGAATCTTTCATTCATTCTTGATAAAATGCACTATTTTCTCGTGAATCAATTCTGCCTACGTCCACATTCATGTGATGACCTTGATGACTCATGTCATTTTCAGCGTCTTGTATCGACAGAAATGTACAAAGTGTTGAAATATAGATGGTACATATTTCAGGTCTTTGATTGCTTCGTAATGGATGTAGATTTCATCTTGGTACAGATAACAACGTTTGAATTCACCAATATGCTTGGTTCTATAATGAATATTCACGACTGATAGGTTGAGGTGATAGGTTGGGTTGTTTCTGTTATAATATGTTTGAATGATAAAATCGTTCAATCCGTCACCTCATGTTTACATAAACGAATGAAGATGTATTTTGTTTGTAGATATCTCCATGAGAACACCGTTCCATCAGCCCCCTATCTCACATCTCGAAAATATCCATAATCAAGTTCACACGTCAATCAATAAACTTCTATATTCAATTATTTTCTACGCAATTATATCTCATCTCTTATAAAATGTATAGGTATCTCTGGACCGTTTTATGAATAGTTTTGCTATCAATAATTGTGTCAAGAAGTACAAATGCCTATGAAATAACTTTCGTTCATTTCTAGATCTTCATTCATGAATTAACTTTTCCAAATTAAAACATCTTGTACAACGTTTCGATCAGGTCAAAGCGGAGTTCATAGACTCTAGTTCCGGTAAAATTTGCATGAAACCGCTTAGCTTGCGACGCGGGCTAAGCCCGGTATCGAGCATTGCCATTGCGGAAAATTGCAATGTTAGCATCGATTCCAAATATAAATAGATGCCGAATCGATAAGCCATTCATTACTGATCATTACTGATTTTTCATTATTATTGATTCATTATTACTGAAGTCATTACTGATTACTATTTCGTTACTATTATAATGCATTTCGATAACACTTTACTTTATTCCGTAATTGAGTTACTTGTTCACGAGTTGTTGCCAAAATGTGTACCGTCTTCCCGACTTTGATCCTGCTGGTCAACCCCATGTTAGATGTCATAATGTAAGTACTGTTTTTTTTTCCAATGTTGTTTTGCGTTGATCTTATTTTTCCTTTTTGTTAACCTGCCATGTGGCAGCATCTATTCATAAAACTTTTCATTCAATTAATAAATGTTACTTTTCTATGAAAACTGTCCGGTCTCTTTATTTGAGGGTGAATAGGGTTGGATGGTGAAATGATCAAAATCCTCTCATTACGCCAAGCGAGTAGCCAAGTTGCGATCCATAAGAGGGCAACATCTGAGTTGCGACATGTGGTGGACACGCCGTTTGCCAAATAATCTACCAAAACCATCTGAGTTGCGACACGTGGTGGAGGCGCCTTGCTCCTTCCTATAGATTAACTCTCCATAGGTAATCTATTAAGTTCGTTCTGATTTGTGATCAATTTTCGTTATTCCAGTCAATTTTGTGATTTATAAAGCTATTATACCCATCCAACCACGATTCATCTCAAAATATGAAGTTTGCGTAAATTCAATGATCTATTTCAATAATTACTTTTTTAATACTTGCTTTCAATTCACTTTCAACTCAACTTTTTTCCTATTATCAGACCATAGATTCTCTAGAATTTTCTGAATAAGTAATTTTCTTTTTTTATCCATTGATGCGTAACTTGAAAGGCAAAATAATAATGATATAATTCATACAACCATGCACCATTGTTTCAAAAAATTCTGGGAAATTCTGGTATTATGGTATAATAAGTGATTTAGAAAAGTATTCTCTGGTGATAATTTGTGTATTTTATTTCATTTTACGGGGTGTGTTTCTACGAAGTTTCTGGAAAACATTAAATATTTCAATTTTGGTTTCAGATAAGTAAGTTATATAAAGCAATTTTTCTTATTAAGTGGGGTATTTGAGAAACTCATTCGATTTTCATGCAGAGATACAGAGCGTTTAGTTTCAGCTATCCATTTATCAGTATAGGTGATATATCATATATGATTTTTTCAAATATCATATTACGTTGAGAATTTTTTTTTCAACCAAAATGGAGCACAACCCAATTTTTTTCTCTTGTTTTTTTTGGTACATATATATATTTTAAGTTGTTTGCGCACTATCAACCCTTATCAACAGAGCATCCAAGTGTACCTAATTATTCAGATTTTTTACTTTTTTCAAAGATACAGGGCGTCCTTGACAATATTCAGTTATGAACATGCATAAATTCAACTTCTTATTTTCAATTTTGACATTTTATTTTATCTATTTTCTCTCATCACGTCACAATTCTTGAATTATGAATGATTCTGCCCAATACCTGTCTTACTTCAGCTTGGAAAGATATCATTGATATTGTATAATCGTGAACAATACCTGTATCGCCAGTACCAGCTTCTGAGCGATTGCCAATAACATATTTTGAGAATTGTGTACAATTAGAGCCACCCTGAATCAAACCTACTGATTTGTTAATGGTACATACATTCCAATACCTGTCTCGTCAGTATCAGCTTGGGGTTGTGTATCATAAATAAGTCAATGATTACCTTATTGGAGGATAACTGTCCACTTTCAGCTCACTCTGATTTGTAATCATACAGTTGGCACGATACTCAGTCATAGATTTTCTATTCACTTTCCCTGAAATTTCTTTGAATGGCTCGTTATAATCTAAGTCGTCGACAATATTTATTGACTAAGGCAAGAAAAATAAGACTAGACTTGTAAAAAACCCAAAAATCACGTTTATTTCAAACTTTTAAAACTAACTATACATTCTACGCCACTGCCAGTACGCCCTGTACAACCCACAGTTCAACTAACCCATGAAGAAATAGCACAGCAAAAATTGAGAAGATTATTTCGTGAATTTTGAAGTTAAAAATAGGTACATTAGGAAAAACAGGTTGAGAAATATCTGACAAACGTGTAGGCTCAGTAATTTTTATTTAAACTTTTGATTTTTGATTTTCAGAATTCGGATTCAATTCCGAACAATTTTTTGAAATCACTCATAATCTTGATAGAGTTTTTTCAAAATAGCGAGTTCTCAGTATTCCTTTAGTATTAATATATTTTCAGAATTCAAGATAAGATTTTTTTTGTTTGGGCAATGAATTAGTGTCTTCAAGAATAATTTTTCCAGCTCGTAGGGAAAAGGATCGTAATATTACATATTTGCTAACAAATTTTACCAGTTGATATTATGTTAAGATAACATTTTAGTGAATGCTTTATTCAAAAAATCATATTTTTTTTCTTCGTTAAGGGCACAACACATAGGTAACATTAGGTTTTATTAACGATCTATAATATAATCGTACATTTGAAAATCATTTCAGGTGTTTTTTAATACTTTTTTGCGTTAATAATGTTATTTACTGTATTTCCTACAAAAAGTACTCTCAATTCTAATTATTAAACTATATACTTCATTTTGAATCATACCTACTTTTTAATACAAATACTTATTGAATATTTTGAAGGTAAAAAATATAGGTATCTTCAGCTTTGTTTAATAAATACACTGGATGATAATTATGCATGATACCTACTAGACTCTTAATTTGATTCAACAACATCTTTAGAGATCTTCAGTTAGGTGAACGTAGATATTTTTTATTCATCTATCAAGAACAAAATCGAAGTCAATATTGATTGAAACATTATAGGTTTTTTTTTCTTCTACGATTCAATGAATAAGTGCAAGTCCGTAGCATAATGGCTTTAGTAGGCATATACCTCTACTTGCGAAATTCAACTTTGCTGACAACAGTTTTGCATTCTATGAGTTCATAGACCTTGCTTACTTTCAACTAAATAGAAAAATAACAGGCGCTCACTTCTATGATGTGTATAGTATTTAATAAAGATACTAGATCTGGGATTTTAATAATGACATCTCGACAGAATGAGCATAGGTGGTTTTTTTTTTTCGAACAATTATATTTATCAGAGATTTTATGCATACTTTCTTAGAGATTTCAATGATTTTTTCAGACTGCTATATAATGGTTAGCCACCAGTCCTTAAGACTATATAAGAATAATTTTGAAGAGTTCGTAATTTCAACAAGTAGGCATGTACTCAAATATTGAATAATCATATTGGTCGAGTTGTTTTCAGGTGAAATTACTCGAATTTAGCTATCAACTTTCTTTCCTTGAGAATAAATAATTATCAACAAAGTGTTGATGAATACACAGGTTATTCAGTTGAGAAATTTGTGAATGAAACTTTGATATAAACTTGAGATTGAAATATCTCCCGGCATTTTTTGAATGGTTTTTTAGTTTTTCTAAGTGTCTAATGCATTTTTTAGATATATTAGTTGCATTTCTGCTCTTGTGTATATCTAATACATATAATTTTTGAAACATTTCGTACTACCAGAATATAACAAATGATATGCTCTCATTTTTATCGGGTTATTTGAGCTAGCTAGTTCTATAATCACGTGTGCTTGGCTACTAGACAAATAATTCAATAAATATTCGAAGTTCCGTGAAGTTGAATATTGTTGATAGAATGAACAATGAGAATGAAGAATTGTATTGATTTTATATTGAGAGTTTTCCCATAGACGAGTAATTACACAGGCAGACGTGGCAGATGACCTAAAGTACAGGTTGAACGTCCACCCGTGTATAGTTTTGTCTATTAATGAGTTGATAATGATGAATAATGAGTATAATTGGTTGATTATACTTTCGGAGAAGCGCGGTATATCAGAGATTGGTCGTGGAAGAATATCCTGATGACTGGATTGAACGACTGCCTCTGATTTGCGTTTTATTATGATGATTTGAGATGAGATGATATGATATGAGATGATATATAATTTTTTGAGAAGAATATGATATATATGTTTATGAGATGAATATGATTGATATTGAAGCATTGCGGTTTTTGTAGGAATGATCTGATGAAATCAGGTCCTACGAGATATTTGGGAAAAGTTGATATATGAGGAATACAGACAGATGAAAAAGTAATGAGCATGTTGTTTTTTATTGAAGAGTGATAGGTATAGATTTTTTTCTGGTGTACGTATTTTGGTAGTATTGTTAATATGAAGTTTTTTTTCATGATTCTATAACGAACAAAACATTTTCAAGAGCAGAAAGTTTTATAAAAGTATTTATACATATATCAAATGAGAAATAAAAACCGAAGTTGATAATTCAGTGTGAATGATGAAATGTTTTGTACATGTGGTGAATGGTATAGGTATAGTTCGAGAAAAAATAGAGGATTCGAAAAGTAGAAGATTAAGAATAATAATTATACTGAGTTCAGCGCTGAAAGGCCTATTTTTCGAATCGCCTATGGATGATAGAATACAGGATTGAATGAGGTATGCTATGTCAAAAAAAAGTGTTTAAAAGTGTTTTTAACCGCCAGCTTAGTTGCAAAGCAACCCTCGAAAGTCAGAGACTTGTGTGAGTTAAGAAGACGGGGACCTTAGCTTTTTAAGTGTCATCCGAAGCACTACTCGGCTGGTAACCGTGGACAGTCCAAAGGATTGATATCTAGGTACCAAGAATGTTGGGTTGGCCACCTATCTCCTCCCGCCCAACGAAACTACCGAAAATTAATTCAGTGCTCGCGCCGGGGATCGAACCCGGACCGCCTGGGCAACAGCCAGCGACTCTACGCTCACGGCCACCAACCCAGCAAAAGAATGATAACATGAAGAATGAATGAATCGGAATCTTCGAAAAACTGAATAAAACAAAAATGTGCAAGATATTTTGTGAAAGAAAACAAGATTTAGGAAATTTCAATTTGTATAATGAAGAACCGCATTATAATAATAACTTTTGTGTTAACTGACATCTGAATAACCTGTAGAATAATAAAATAAGCCATGAACTAAATTCACAGAAGGAGTATTTTTCGCGAGGCACTAGCTAGAATTTGCTCACAATTCGGCATGCCAAAACCGAATTGCTTCTATATGGAATTTTTTTCCGTATAAGGCATTTCTGTTGGTGTATTTCAGTTCGGAATGCTAAAACCAACTGAACTCGGATCAACACAATTTCTGTATTGAGTTTAATTCTTCAAAATTAACATATGTTTTTCTTTTACATATCCAGTAGAAAAAATAAATAAGAGTACCAATTATTTCAAAATAAAACTAAGAGATTTTTATTGTTTGATAATACTTCCAAGAGGTGCCTAACTATAGCCAGATCAGAATCGAGTAGTCAACTTATATGAAAATATCGTAACTAGTAGGAGGTGTATGTACATTCAGAATCAATAAATTCATAAATTACAATGAAAATTATTGGCAATCATTGACAATGCATGTCATGCAATTTGCATGAGTATGGAAATTTCGATTCAAGAGCGACGCAATTTTAAGAAATGAAAAATTAACAATCAACCAGTTACTGAATAATAAAAAAATATACCTACTGTATATAGCTGAATAGTATATTGCACTTAGCAATAAAAAGTCCTATTGAATGACAACTAGTAATCATAATTAAATTTGGAGATAAAACATATAGAAGTGTAAAAAATAATGGAGAATTTCGTCTTTCTCCAAATATTGAACATATTGCGAATATGGACATGACACACCCACACTACCACCTAACTATTCCTGTATGCGTACCTATACTTTTTGTCAATATAGTTTGTTTTATGTTTATGTATTGTTATGTCCAAGACAAGATCTCAATTTTTTATGTAAGTGATTAAATATGTATATGTACTTGGAAATAGAATCTCGGGAAAAATACTGAATATGCGAATTACTAGAACATAACAGAAAGTTGTATCTGATGAAGTAAGATTTATTATGGAGAAGTATGTTGAAATATGATACGCTTATGACAGATGATAATGCAAGATAAGAGGGACGCCTCGAAGATGAATAACAACAATAGTTGCAAATCAGCTGTCAAGCCATGGTGTATGAATAAGTATAAAGATGTTATTTTGTTATTGTCACGTAGTAAATGTGATGCGTGAAGAGAGAGAGATATAATGACGTGAAGGCACTCGAAAGTGCAAATTGATGTATTCGTTTCAAAGTGAGACGATAGATTTATGAAATAATATGTTTTTCTCGCGATATGAAGAGAAATAGGGACAAAGTAAATTGTCAGATTAGAGGAAATAATGGCAGATACAAGGTTAATGATATTCGGGATGTACGAGATGAAGTTTCCACAAAATACCTAGATATTCATCATATGTAATTCAATGCTCGTCGTAGGTATTAGCCAGGAGTGTAGTTGTTTTATGATGAATATCATACAGGAAGATTTGTTTTTTTTCGGTGACAAACCATTTATATTATTGGAAAACAAAAAAATTAGTAACATTGAGATAACATAGGAATGAGAATTAATTGAATAAATGAAACATTGAAATGAAAATCAAGGATACGGGTGTGTCATTCCTATTTCAAATCGAGGAAGAATCAATTTCCTACAATTCAAGGAGAAATTTAAGATAAAACAAACAATTCCATATATCTATAGTAGAAAAGAGATTCTTGGAAAAGTGATAGCAGCATATAGGTACATCTTTTTCATGAACTAACTTAGGTAGTTTTGTTTTTAGAGATCGCTAATCGATAAAGTTATATCACCAATATTCAATTATTTTATAACTAGTTAGGTAGTTTTATATGTATTCTTTTGTATGAACTTACTGCCGATATTTTTTCTCTCTTGTTACATGTGTACAAACGAAGAACCACACTTGATGGCACCACTCAGATGCAGCCCAAGAAGTCGACCTGAACCACAAACAGTCATAGGCCCATATACCACGTCAAAGGTGTTTTGGTCCATGGGAAGTTCCATCGTTCCTGGAGTCATCTAGTAGATGAAATTCGAATGGTAGAGAGCCCTGGAAAATTGGAAAATGCAGTTATCACGGAATGAATAAGCCGAGTCGATATATCGCAACTATAGGATGCATGCCCCAAGCAACTTACTTTGTATCCCGCCTGATGTGCCTCGAAATGGTAGATACGCCGCCCCGTGAAGAGCTGCCCAATTCGCATGACGATATGCTTTTCCGACGCTACAGGAGCCCGAAAGGCAGCCAAAATCCACGAAACCTAGACGAAATTTCCACGAGGTTGAGATGGAAAGGTGCAGAATAGACAAAACTTACCAGAGCCCCGACTACAGGAAGTCAATACAGTAACCAAATTAATGTCTATATTCCCAAGCAATTAAGTTCGCACTACCACTCACTATACGAAAATCACGCCGATTATAAGTGTAGATAGTACCGAACTACCGAAATCATTGCGAAAACTAAGCACTAGTAGCAATGGACGACAAACTACTTATTCAGCAATTCCCGTTATCTGCATATAAAGAGACAGAGATACTCTCCTAAATCTCTTCCCGATTTTTCTCCAGAGACGATAGAGCGCAGCATCCAAAGAACGCAGCAATTGCAGTCTATAAGCTGAACCGTACACTGCCACAGAAAACGTCTCATCAGAGAGCTAGTGTCCCCTCCCAGGCGAGATTGGACGCCATCAGACCATCTCACAGATCTCTCGTGCATCAATCCTACCATGTAATGATATCGATGTTATGGATGTATCAAGTTACGAGTAAAACAAAACATCGCTGACCTACATTACGAACATATGGAAAATGGAACTGCAACCTCAGATGACTGGAAGGACAGAGTTCAGTGTCAACAAACAATTGAAGTGTAGTGCCAGACCAAGTGATTTTCAGTGTGGTCCTCTTCGAAACTCTCACATACGCGAAGAAAATAGACTTATCTAATGGACAGTTATCACAAGTTCTTTTCATTTGTACATCTCTTTTAACTAACGATTTTTTTTCATGTAATGTTTTTATTTATCATTGATGTAGGTATGATTTTTACACAATTTTACATTTTTTATTTCATTCGATCACTTGGGTAATTCATTTGATTGGCTTATTATTCGATTTGATTATTGTTTTGTATCATGTATATAGGTAGTTATATATTATTATACACTTGAAGCTGTGGGGCCAGCTTCGTCAAACAGGGGAGATGTGTCAAGAAGTACAAATGCCTATGAAATAACTTTCGTTCATTTCTAGATCTTCATTCATGAATTAACTTTTCCAAATTAAAACATCTTGTACAACGTTTCGATCAGGTCAAAGCGGAGTTCATAGACTCTAGTTCCGGTAAAATTTGCATGAAACCGCTTAGCTTGCGACGCGGGCTAAGCCCGGTATCGAGCATTGCCATTGCGGAAAATTGCAATGTTAGCATCGATTCCAAATATAAATAGATGCCGAATCGATAAGCCATTCATTACTGATCATTACTGATTTTTCATTATTATTGATTCATTATTACTGAAGTCATTACTGATTACTATTTCGTTACTATTATAATGCATTTCGATAACACTTTACTTTATTCCGTAATTGAGTTACTTGTTCACGAGTTGTTGCCAAAATGTGTACCGTCTTCCCGACTTTGATCCTGCTGGTCAACCCCATGTTAGATGTCATAATGTAAGTACTGTTTTTTTTTCCAATGTTGTTTTGCGTTGATCTTTTTTTTCCTTTTTGTTAACCTGCCATGTGGCAGCATCTATTCATAAAACTTTTCATTCAATTAATAAATGTTACTTTTCTATGAAAACTGTCCGGTCTCTTTATTTGAGGGTGAATAGGGTTGGATGGTGAAATGATCAAAATCCTCTCATTACGCCAAGCGAGTAGCCAAGTTGCGATCCATAAGAGGGCAACATCTGAGTTGCGACATGTGGTGGACACGCCGTTTGCCAAATAATCTACCAAAACCATCTGAGTTGCGACAATATCTTCATCTGTCGTTTGACCATCACTACCCATAACCGATTTTTCAACGCCTAGACACGTGTTTCACTCACAATGTTTGCATTTCAAAGAGGAAATTCGAAACCAAATATCTTATTCTAGGAAGCTACTTTTATACTAGGTCTGTCACTGTTCAATTTACATGCTAATCCTAACATTTTTAAACTCCAAGAGGGCTATATCGAATAGGTTTATTATCCTTATTATTGATTCTTTATTACTATTCTTGACTAATTCCAGGTTTCCATATGCAGCAATTTTTTCGACAGTAGATATCAACTTGTTTGACCATTTTAAGGTTTTTTGATGTCTGTGTTCTGATGGTGGTTTGTCAATTTCCTGATATTCCCTATATTGAAATCTGCTGAATGCTAGTAGGCAGATCACTGATGTCGGTTGGTAAGTTTTTGTTGTCACGTATGTGTCATGTTATCTGTAACATGTCAAACGTTATTCGTTATGAGTGCACATCGTATATCTCTGATTAGGTGTTTCCTCTCCACCCTGTATTTTATATTGATCAACTCAAAAGATTTTTTTCAATGCTTACTGTAGGTATAATATATGATATTGTATGTATACGTCAAGGTCTGTTCTACTGGAAGTGAATCATGCATATGACTATTATGTTAGTTGTTACATGTAATTTTCATCCTTAGATCCGTTCTGTACATATTTTTCTCATCAAACTCGCTCACTGGCTAATACGTATACATAGTTGTGCATGGTATGTTACTTGTATATTCCAGTAGAACAACACTCTGTTATTGGTCGGTGAAAGGTGGATCGGTGCCTGATTTTGATTTTCTGTTATCAGAAAACGAGCATCTTGGGTAGAAATTGTGTGGTATATTTCGATATGAGACTGGCATCATTCAGTTAGACGTAGACCTGCTGCTTCAATAATAAGCATATAATATATTATATTAATCTACTAGTACGAATAGATACCTCTGAGTTACCTTAACAATCTTCGTGATGATATGGAGGGTATTTTTTTCATTTATTTATTTTTCATCTCTTGGTGTGCACGAAAGGGAATTCCTATGATGTTCGTCACGTGCGTACCTAAGGTGAATAGGGAGGGAAGGTAGGTGTTGTTCGACATATTTCAAGGTTAACGACGAAAGGATGTGCTGACTCGGTCTGTCCAGGTCGTCTGATTGGTATTGCTAGTGATGGAATTATAGCAGAGATTCCTGAGGAACATTTCTGACTGAAACTGAGAATTCTACACCACCCTGTATTTGTTTCAATTACATACGAGTAAATAGTAAATCAAAAGTTAAGACATGAACATGTAAGCCGTTTTGACCAATAATGAATAGTTTTGACACAAAAAATTCCCAAAAATGAAAAATCTCGATTTTCCACACCCGCCTATATCTCGGAAATCATTCCCGCTAGACCCCAAGTGTGCTAGGTCGTTGAATTCAGCTCTTCAAGGAGGATATGAAAATGCAATGAAATACAGGGTGTTCCATTTGAAAAAAATGATGTTCGATTTTGTGAGCCTTTCTTGCGGCCCTCGTATAAAATATAGTCATTCCTGAAGTTAGCCCTCATAATGCGATATGATGTGAAATTATAATATTTTTAAAATTCCTATTGGTTCAGGAGATATTCAACTGTCCCACTGGTCTAGGGACACCCTGTATATACCTTTTCTGGTTATTTTCTGTACTGCAGACATGGAATCTGTAATTATTAAAAAATGTTCAACCTCCATTTCTAATATTCTCTCTATGGCCATGTGTATGGCTACCATTTGACCATTTCTGCTGTACATATATTTGTATTGTTTAGGAGTCTCCCCATCTTGGACATATTCAAGCCCTTGGAGTATATTCTCACCACTCTCACTCCTGTTCTCCCTTATTCTTCATCCGTTGACCCGTCCGTGAATACTCTTTGCATTCCTTCGAAGTATTTATGGCATACGTTGTTAAATTCCTGTTCATTTGAGTGATGTATTTTGTCAAGTTTTTTGATTTCGTGTATGTTTGTCATGCAACGGTTCATTGATCCAAGTATTGGTGGGGTGCAATGATTGTCCCAGTATTTATTATCTTCTTGGTACATTATGTGGAGTTTTAGTATATACTTTCATAAATGATGTTATCATATCTCATTATGTTTGATATATAATTCACTCCTATTGTTAGTCTTCTTTCACGTAGTGGTAGCTGTGCGGTTTCTGCCAATAGAACATTTGTGGGGGTAGATTTCATACACCATGTTATGACCCTGAGTGCCTGGGTACTGTATTTTTTCCAGTATATTATACTGTTTTTGGAGTGCCTTCATGACTACTAGCATTCCATATAGTCCAAATGTGATCTTACTATTACATTGTAGATATTTTTATCAGACAATTTGGATCTGCTCCCCACCATGTTTGAGATATTGATCTCATGATATTAATACCTTTTATGCTTTAACTGCCAATTTATCAATGTGAGGTTCCCACTTCAAGTTCTTATCAAAAGTTACTCCCAAGTATATTTGACTGTTTACCCACAGTATTTTTTCGATATTGTGAATTATGTGATCTTTTTGTCTCCGGTCACTCCCCTTTGAGTGTTTGTAAGTTACAAAGTGACATTATCATTTTAGTTACAATAGCAATATTACATCAACTATATTTTTTCATCAAAATTGCAACAATACATTGACTAACTACGAATAATATCAGTTCAACGTACCTAACACATGGAACAATCAGTTAATTTTCAATTGCAATGTTACGTTAAAATTGATACTTCATTAAGTTTGTAAATAACATAAGCTAACTACAAACAATATAGCTACAACTTAGGAGATGCAACACATATTCGATTATAAATTGTAATATAGCTGGAATATACAAAATGCTGCATTGTGTATCGATCAAGAGACGCCATTTCATGAAATGGCTTTGCGTAGTCGCAAACTTGCATTCGACTAACGCCGCCAGCATCTCAGTCGCCATATTTGTTGGTGTTTGGCTTCGGTAACAGGTATTTTGTTGTTGTACACGTACGAATGGCAAATAAAAACCAATAAATATACTTTGAAACAAAAATTAAAGTATAGTGGTGATCTGGCGATATGAGATATTATGCAGTTTATGCAGGTTTTGTATTGCAGTTGGCAGTTGATGGTTAAATCATGAGTTTCAGATATTCTAGGTTTTAGATATATATTTTACAAATTTGTAATGCCCCCAACTTTCTTCGTTCGTTGGCCTACTACAGGGGGTCGTTACAAAGTAAGTTTTCCTCGATCAATGGGTTCGTTGATTATTGAGGCAGGAGGCAGACTGAGATTGTAGACAATAAGACAACATATAGATAGTTACAGAGACATATATTCAGGCAGAATGGTCAGGCAGAGGTTACAGGCAACAAAATCAAAGTTTGCTTACATTTTAGATTGCACATTATTGTTACACTGTTCACTTGTTTTTTCAATTGGCGAGAGATTCACTTCACTTTTACGTCTTAGTCACCAAAGTTGCAGATTACAATAAATCTACCTGAGTGGTCACTTACACAGGTATTATTAACGAAGTTCACTGGTACTGTTCGAACGTAGCATGTTTGATAGACAGATACAAAGTCGGCTGGATACGTTTTGTATTGAGTCACGTTTAAGACTCAACATATTACATTCTGCTCAATAGATTCAATGATTGAAATTCAATCACTCCCGAGGCTCACTAACAAAACTTTCAACTAACACAACGGAGATCGAGACATCGTATTGGAGACTGATCAAGACTGCTTCAAGAATAACTTCAGACTGTCTTATTTTATTCGGATTGTTCCTGCTTTTATACAGAATTTAGCAATAAATTTTGGGAGAATCAATTAAATATAAGACA
This sequence comes from Phaedon cochleariae, assembly GCA_918026855.4. Taxonomy (NCBI): domain Eukaryota; kingdom Metazoa; phylum Arthropoda; class Insecta; order Coleoptera; family Chrysomelidae; genus Phaedon; species Phaedon cochleariae. Next base: position 18,469,375 of record OU896710.1, on the reverse strand, counting down.
AGCTCCATGTTGTGTTTATATAAGGCATGATTTTCCGTAGATTTTTGAGCGATAAATTACAGATGTTAGGATTAATTTGCGAAACTAAAAAGATTTCGTTGTAGTTCTGAATTGTTATGACGATAAATAATTTTAAGCTTCAACTATCATACTCTTAATGTTAACAAAACTGTCACTTACGATGGTTTTCCATTAACCCTTTTTCAAGCAATAATTCAATGTGGTTTATGATTCTCATTAATTTGTCTTGACTTCAATTTGCACCAGTGAGATGATTTCGATGTAACTCTCTAATGTTATGATAATAATTCACTTTATGATTATTAACAAAATTGACAATTACATGCTTTTTCCTTTACGTATTTGGGCTAAATAATAATTTATTGATCTTTCGAGCCAATCAGATTAAAGTCACTCCCTCTTTACTGAACTTATAAATTCTCTGCAAATTCTCATCAACGTCATTTTTGTCTCTCAATTCGGTCCTGTGATATTAACCTGCTTCGTTCTCAAGTGACCAGTGAATTCGTTTTACAAAGGTAACGTACCTACTTATTCTATACATTTATTTATACTAATGATGCTGCACTCAATTCAAAATAAACATTCGTCCGTTCACGTAATAATATTGCCTAGTATAGACGCCTGATAAAAGTTATTCTTGTTCAAGACAATTATTTTTCACTGTACTTAGTTCAAAGGAATTCAGTGCTCCATACCATTTTCTCTAAGATACCCGTTCATTACATACCATCCATCCCTCGTAGACGAAATTGTATATCCAAATATATCAATTTCGTTCCTGGACTATAATCTTCATATTTCAGCAGGCGCCAGTATTACGTGAACATGACTCGTGAACCATTATATTGAACATCTTATAGAATCTTCTGCTGTTCACATAAGCTCGTGACCCAAATAGTTAAACACTCATGGAATAAACAAATAAATATCCCGGAATGATTTTTTTTTAACTGCCGACCTTACAATAAATAGATCATTGCAATGCCTACTAAATTTAGGTACCGCACTATTCAAATAAAATTACTATATAAGATTCCAAGCAATTATTTTCGATGAAATGAACTATCCTAACTCTATCTTCAAGTTTTATCATAATTATTTGCATAAAGTGAGTATATAGTCACTGTCACTAAACAAAAAATCCTAACTCAATAAGTGTAAACCAAATAGACATAACTTGAAATCCAACTCACATACTTCTGAAGGATCTATCTCAATTTGTCATATCAGCAATACCTAACGTTTTTCCTATGGTGGGAGAAGTTGCTGGAAGAAGATCTCCATGAGGAAGGTTGGGTCGTCCCTCGGGTCGTCCATAATGATGTTATCCTTTGAAAATTCTGCTGTTGCTAGGAGTTTGTGCCTCTTGGACTGGCTGCTGTTGATCGTCATATTGAAGTAACCATACCAGCGAAGACGGTATTTTCCTTGGGGTACTAGTCGGAATTTTTTCCTGGGATACTAGTCCAACGACTTGTGTGGAAAAAGTACTTGGAGAAGATGACCTATCAACGGAGCTGTTTTTTTTTCAAGGCAATGTTATATATACACTGGAATGTTACTTCATGTCTGTGTTTTACAAATTGTTCATTTATCGAAAACTTTTTAATCCCGCACTTCGACAAGAGGTGAATATCAATAAAACTATAAAGTAAATTATTGGTTTTTTTCTTTTAATCTACCGTATATGTTACTACTCTGCATTAATCAGTTAACAATTGAACATAATATCTACCATACTGATGTTTTATTTCTCATGCTACCGAATTAATTTTTCATTGAACTGCACTGTACAACAATTGGTTTTGAAACTTCAACGGCATACTAGATCTCTTTACGTGATGCAAGTGGCGAAGATATAAATTGATTTTTCTTGTCAAATATTGGCTCGCTCTCCTCTGCTTGTCGGTCGATTTTCGTGAGTTTATTATCTCTTCTCTTTCTCTCTTTCTTCTTCTGTTGATAATATTGAAGTGTTTCGACGTTGTACTATTGATAAACAAAATATTTTTCTTCAATGACCTTGACCAGCACAGTAATAAACAGTCGAATAGCAAGTGCATTCTGAAGGTCGTCGAAGGCCACTTTGGAAATTCGATTACACCATTAGGAGCAAAGTTTATATTTTTCAATCTGTCAATTTTTTTTTTTATGACTTAGTTCAAGGTTGATATCCATTGTCTCATTCTCATATGTATATTCTCGCCGTTACTCATATGTCCTTTAGACATCGACGTGCATCACGGTGCCACGTCCTCTTTCGCTAAACAACCTATAACTCTGTATTCTACCATCCTCTTACTTTCCAATTATATTTTCATTTGAATTTTCTTCTATTGAATACACAATTTTTCCGTTTCTGCTCTAATCTGCGGACTTTGAAGTGCATCCTTGTGCCATGGCTTCTTGTATCCGAGAAAATAAAGCTTTCTTCGAAATTATAATGACATTCTTGCTTTGCTCTTCAGCTACACTTCACACTCTTCTAGACTTTATTTTTCATCTCTTCTGGGAACATATTTCTTTCACAGTTTTCATTTTTTTGAACTCAACTATTCCACTTTTTCTGAATCCGTGTTTCAGATGCCCGCCTCCTTATTGGTTTCGGCAATACTGTTGTCTCCAGACATTGAGGTGCATCTTGTGCCCTATCCTACTGTGCCTGAGTAACAGTTGCATTCCCGAGGCTACTCTCTCGACTTTCGATTGTCTCTTCTCTAACATGTGATCATGTATCACTACGTTTACCTTTGGACGCTGCAGTCCTCCTTTTCCTTTGACTTCTTTCTATACCTTGGAGTATCTGGGATAGATATTGCTGTTTGGTGAACCAGAGAACTGGAATTCCCCTGTTCACCGGAATTCGCTGCCAATTCCAGTGGCATCGAACTCATATCTTCCTTGAGTACGGTTGAAGTAAAGGCTTTCAAGGTATTCCTGATTTCAACCAGATTATTTTCCATTTCAGCTAACCTCACTTTTATCTCTTTTTCCCAATCGTTATTTTCTTCTAATAACTCAATAACTTCATCTAGAATATACATTTTCCCTGTTCCCCAGTCTATTTTCGCTCCAAATCTTTGTGAAAAATCCAACCCCAGCAGCATATCAGCTCTGAAGTTTGCTGTTTCTATGAGAATAAATTCGTGTTCTATAGTTTTTCTCAGGTTTAAATTAATCGGAATAATAACCTTCCCTCTATCGCTAATTTTCCTCCCTTGGATATCAACCAAACTAATCTCATTATTTTCTTCAATATTAAACCCCTGCACGATACTTGGCTTAATGAGAGATACTTGTGCACCCGAATCAATTAAAGCTGTCATGTACTGACCTTTTACTTCAATTCTCGCTATGTTTCGGGGTTCCTCCATCTCCCGGGTGCAACTCAGTATCTCAGCCGTCCTATGGTTTATTGTCGCGCTTCCTCTCCAGCAGCTACATGGCGGGGTTGGAATGCAGCTGCGTTTCTTTTTAAAGTCCTGGTGGGCTGATCTTGACGTGGATTTCTCCAGTTCCTATTCGCATGACCTTGACCTCGTTGGGATGATCCTCTAGGACAAAATCTGATCACATGTCCAGGCTTGTTGCAACCATAACATATCAAGGTCCTATTACCACTTGTTTTTTCTTTGCAGTCCCTAGCAGAATGTCCGGGCTTTTGACATCTGTAACATTTTGAGATCCTAGGAGTTGATGTTTGGTGTCTATTGTTCATAATTTCCACTGCTCTGCATTCTCTCTCTTGTATCTTGGTTAGATTTCCTATTGTTTCTTCCTTTTCCGCAACTCTGACTGCGTCTTCTAAGGTTAGGGGCTCTGCTGATAGTACTCTCTTCCTGATCGGGTTCAGCAAGCCTAATACAAACTGCGTGGTGGTGTCTGCTGCTAATTTCTGTTTAATCAGCCGATTGTCGTCTGGACGAGCATTGTAGGTCACAGTCTTATTTGCAGCAACCTTCAATCGAGTCAAAAATTGTCTGCACGACTCACCGTTGCGTTGTCTACATTCGATGAATGCCTTCAGGGCTTGCCCAGGTAGTTGCACTATTCCAAACTGCTTACGTAGGGCCTCTTCAAGGATGTCCCAGGTGGCTGTAGTTCGTAGATCAGGCTCTGAATCGATCAACTGTTTGGCTACCCCTCGTAATTTCAATCGAGTAATGGCTGTTTGCTGCCTCTCGGTCCATCCTGCTAATATAGCTGTTTCTTCAATGATATGGAGAAAATCGTGAATACTTGTTGATCCATTGTACTCTGGTATTGCATCCAAGTTCATGGGCATGGAAACAATGATGTTTTTCTGTTCGTCGTCGTCTCCGGTTTGTGACATTTTTCAGTCTTATGCCTACAAGTCTTTCCCCTGCCGCTGAGGGTAGAACAGCTTCTGAATAATTCAACTCCACACAACTGACACCAATTGTTATGCCCCCAACTTTCTTCGTTCGTTGGCCTACTACAGGGGGTTGTTACAAAGTAAGTTTTCCTCGATCAATGGGTTCGTTGATTATTGAGGCAGGAGGCAGACTGAGATTGTAGACAATAAGACAACATATAGATAGTTACAGAGACATATATTCAGGCAGAATGGTCAGGCAGAGGTTACAGGCAACAAAATCAAAGTTTGCTTACATTTTAGATTGCACATTATTGTTACACTGTTCACTTGTTTTTTCAATTGGCGAGAGATTCACTTCACTTTTACGTCTTAGTCACCAAAGTTGCAGATTACAATAAATCTACCTGAGTGGTCACTTACACAGGTATTATTAACGAAGTTCACTGGTACTGTTCGAACGTAGCATGTTTGATAGACAGATACAAAGTCGGCTGGATACGTTTTGTATTGAGTCACGTTTAAGACTCAACATATTACATTCTGCTCAATAGATTCAATGATTGAAATTCAATCACTCCCGAGGCTCACTAACAAAACTTTCAACTAACACAACGGAGATCGAGACATCGTATTGGAGACTGATCAAGACTGCTTCAAGAATAACTTCAGACTGTCTTATTTTATTCGGATTGTTCCTGCTTTTATACAGAATTTAGCAATAAATTTTGGGAGAATCAATTAAATATAAGACAAGCTCCATGTTGTGTTTATATAAGGCATGATTTTCCGTAGATTTTTGAGCGATAAATTACAGATGTTAGGATTAATTTGCGAAACTAAAAAGATTTCGTTGTAGTTCTGAATTGTTATGACGATAAATAATTTTAAGCTTCAACTATCATACTCTTAATGTTAACAAAACTGTCACTTACGATGGTTTTCCATTAACCCTTTTTCAAGCAATAATTCAATGTGGTTTATGATTCTCATTAATTTGTCTTGACTTCAATTTGCACCAGTGAGATGATTTCGATGTAACTCTCTAATGTTATGATAATAATTCACTTTATGATTATTAACAAAATTGACAATTACATGCTTTTTCCTTTACGTATTTGGGCTAAATAATAATTTATTGATCTTTCGAGCCAATCAGATTAAAGTCACTCCCTCTTTACTGAACTTATAAATTCTCTGCAAATTCTCATCAACGTCATTTTTGTCTCTCAATTCGGTCCTGTGATATTAACCTGCTTCGTTCTCAAGTGACCAGTGAATTCGTTTTACAAAGGTAACGTACCTACTTATTCTATACATTTATTTATACTAATGATGCTGCACTCAATTCAAAATAAACATTCGTCCGTTCACGTAATAATATTGCCTAGTATAGACGCCTGATAAAAGTTATTCTTGTTCAAGACAATTATTTTTCACTGTACTTAGTTCAAAGGAATTCAGTGCTCCATACCATTTTCTCTAAGATACCCGTTCATTACAAATTCATACACCGTTCATACTGATCTAAGCGGATCGTTCGATCGACAATAAATAAAATAGAATGATTTTGATTATTCGTATACCTACTTATAGTTATAGGACAGACTAGTGAATTCCTTGGAGCTTGCAGTCGAAGTAACACAAAGTGTACCTACTCTCTTATTGTTTCTGTTTGAGCTTTCGAGTCTTCATCAATATTTGAAATGCTATGGAATCAATCCTTTTGATTACTAGAATATTCACGGAAATCATAAAAATCTTCATTAGCTGCTGTAGAGATAACTTTGGACTCGCACTCACAATTCATTCAAAAAACAACCTCAAATATCTTTCTTCAGAATATTCTTTGGATCCCATGAGATATTCATATTCATATTATTTAGTGAATATTCTATGAATATCTCTTCAGTGTATATTATAAGGATACCTACTGTCAGCATACCTTATTGAATATTTATGCGAGGTATTAATGGATTATTGTAAAAATGATTATTCTCATGGTCCCCAGCAGAATATTCAGAAAAACATAGATATTCAATTGGGGTCCAGAGAATGTTTGAATATTTCAAAATGTATATTTCCAGTATCAAGTATACAATCATCAACTCTCAAGTTTAACCGATAGATGAACTAACAGAGGTAGATTCCTATATAATTGTTTTATTTTATTATTATTTCCTTTGTTCCAGGTTCTTATGTAGTGCAGTGTCTCAATTGAATTATAAATATAGTCGACACGATTATTCGATTATTAGAAAGAGAGCATGTTTGAATGCCTTCGACGAATGCTTTGCTCAGTGATCAATGACACCCCGAAGTGAAGAATTCCAACCTACACAAACGTGATCAAACGAAACAGAAATGTTTTCAAACATATATATGTTTTTCTCCGATTGGCAGCAAAATTAATAATCCATAAATCGTTTATAATTTCCTTCATATTTCATCCGAGACTTCTCCGGCAACAAATTCAACTCAATATTTTTTTCCACCATCCTTATTTCTGAAGGTGTAAGTACTTCCAGGTCGCTATCACTGTCCATTATATAATAATTCGAATATACCGATATTTTTTCGCACAACTGTCAGAAATTCCATGAATTTTCAAACTATAATTATTATGGACATTTCCATAGCAACCAACCATTCCAACAACTGCGATTTCTATCAAATTTTATTTTAATTAAACACTACAGGAAAAATGAAGAGATATATATCATTATGAACAATCGGAGAAAAAATTATATGTTCAACTCGGCAGCAAAGTAGATTGACTGCCTTAGCTGGATTCCTAGCCTCGCTACGCTCGGCTATGAATTCAGCCTCGGCAGTCAATCTACTACTTTGCTGCCTAGTTAAACAAATAACTATTCTTAAACATGAATCGACAGATTATTTATTGTATATAGACACGACACGACTATTTTCAACAAAAGTTTATTGGACCTAATCGCGTAATGTGCAAGAGCACAACTGAATCCAGTTTGCGAAATGGCAGAATAAGGTTTCAGGCAGCGTTACCACCTGACCCCCACCAAAAATTGAAGGTCGTCCAAGAAATAAACGCTAGAGAGCCACATATCTGTAAATTCCTTGTTCTGATCAATCACGCCCCTTATGTTCATAGTCAGCCCGGTTTACATTATCTTACCTTTCCATCGTCTTTTTCACGGAATTAGAGTTAGTATAATATACGTTTCTCTGCAACGTGAAGCTTTATTTGCAAACTTTCGGTATTGCAATCAAGCTTCTTTTATTCATCTCCAACTTTCAAACTTCTTCGGTACCTTTCTCATAATTTCAGGATGTCTTCAGGTACGGCAGACTCCACTAGAGGAAATAACATTGAGGCACATTTGTTACTTGTTACTCTCAATGACTTCAGTGCTCTCAACTGAGTTTCTAATTTGTCGTATAAAACTGTTAAAGACATACCTGAAGATTTGCTGAGTGTTGCTTGTTTCAATACCTAACGTAGGAGCTCTCGTACGTGAACCTTGAAACCTCATCCGTAGCGAATCTAACCTTCAGTTGGTCTATTGCCTTTCCATAATTGATTCCAAACGACGGGGAACTCTCGACCAATGATCTTTCTGGTGATCATGGTTCCATGGCTTGAAGTAAATACTGGAATCTGTCTTCACCGTCGATATCATCGTCTTCCAGGCCCCAAAATCCTATCCAGTTTCTGACGTATCCATTAAATTTCAGTAGTTCTAACTCCGGTAACTGGAATCTGCTCTCGCTATTCGATCCGCTTTCAATACTCCTGGCATTTCCAGCTCCACCTCTTCATTTCATATGCCAAATCACATCTAGTACGGTATTTGATGATATCATTTCGGTACTGCTCTATTTTATTGAACTCCTCTTTTATCTCGGTATCATCATCTTCTGAAGAAAGGATGGATTGACGCAGTTGACCATCAAGCTCAAATATTTGTTCGGCTTTGTCTTCTAACTGACCCGATGAAGCGACGATATTCTGTCTTCTGACTCTCATATCACAGACCACAAATTCCAAATCTCGGCATGTCTGACTAAAGCACACCTCACTCAACCACGGGCAGAACACCATCGAAATTATTCTTCCGAACCAAACTATCGAGGATGATGAGATGAATAATAGAGAAAGAATAGAGGAAGAAGAAGGAAAACAGTACACTGATAAAAACATGACAGCAAAAGGAAGTGATATACAAATGAGAGACATAATCTACGTCGAAAACATGGTTAGACAATATGACACCAACATTTTTCAACACACCACACGTGGCTGACGCTGCAGATCCAATATTATAAAGGGACCCTGCCTGGCAACCTTCGTAATAGTATTGTTGGAATGAGTTTAGCAGTAGTATGGCAGTAGTCCATCAGTAAGTCAAGTAATAATATGTCTTTTGAATAACCTAACTTGTTTGAGTAGAAAAGTGTTACTTCAAAACTGAAATCCAGAGTAGAGATATATAACACATGTGTTCGGCTTCACATGATTCATCTAACCTGCCATATTTCAAATGTGCTAGGTGTTCTTTGAACCTTGTTTTCATGGGTCGCCTGGTTTGGCCTATACATGTTTTATCACAATCATTACAACTAATTTCGTATATTCCTGACTTTTCAAGTGTGCCCACCTTATCTTTTGAATTATACCTAATAAATTGCCTAGACGTAGACTGATAAACGCTTCCAAAAACCTAAGTCTTCGAAAACCTTATCAAGTCCCTTCGTGTACTTGGGATTGAACGGGATTGGGAACCTTCTCGAATTGTTTTTATCCACTTGAAAAGTCGTAGAATTCCGAAGTGTTAACTTTAATTTATGTGTCTACGTAATAATTTATCCACTATTTTGATATCATAACAGATATGTATAGAAAGTCAAGAATCATAACCATTGACGACAACACTTCTTTCAACATCGAATCTTTTTTTTTGCTCAGAAATGAAGGTACAGCTATGGGTAATTGTTTATCACCTTTTTTGACTGAACTTTTCATGAATCGGTCTGAAACGAATGCAAAAGAAATACTCGAAGTACTTCGTGCCAGCTACTTTACTTGCTACTGCTTCCGTTCAACTCGTGACTTCGCATCCTGTTTCGTTGTTTCATTATTAAATTTGGATATTAATTTTCAATGAAATCATGCTATGCTATAAAAAGACTTTCCTCGAGTAGAAGAGAAGATAATGGAGTGAATCTAAAAAAAAATTTGAAAAAAGATAATGCTTGGGTGCGATTCCAATTCTAACTCGATAGTGTTACTATTACACTCTACAGAGGATTTTGAATTTCATGAAAAAACACGCTGTAATTGCTACAACCGGTATGTATAAAGAGGTTTTTATGCGAATGCAGTTTGCACAACAATGTTCAGAAGGAAATAACCTGTCATTCAAAATGAAAAAACGTCCTAATCGGACAAGTACTTTCGACGAAAATTTTTCTAAACTTTTGGCTACTTTTTGGTGGTGCGTCAATTTATTGGAGAAGTGTATAGTATGTATACGCGTTATGATTTTTTGATTATCGCGTTGAAATCTCCTCCAATGATCGCCTTATTGCCAGCAATAACCAGCGCCTTTAGGTCTTGTTCTGTAAATCTGTTTCTGGGCCTGTTGTACGCTGTAAAAATAATTTCCCCACTCCGCAGTCTCACTCCTGCATGCTCGTTTGAGCTTTAATTTGGCGGGACCACGGTGTGGGGAATATTATTCTTGATTAAAATGGCTACCCCCCCCCCATCCATCTTTCTGCATTAGGCCGATCGACCCTGACCGGGGAAAAGCCTTGTAGCAGATCAAATGGAGATTTCCCGCTTCATGGTAAATGATCGAGGATCGTTATTAAAATATTTTTCATTTGGTTGTAAGTGTTTTCAGATTTACTCTTTTCACCTACTTGGTCTCGGACAAAAGTACAATGTCCAACCTGCGGCGATATATAAAATTAAGAAGCGACGGCATTCTGTTATTATTGCCGTTGATGTTAATAATACATACCTTAAGGCCGGTTTCAACCAAAGATTGACCTTCTGCTCCAGGAGGTCGACCTATGAGGCTATGCTCGTTATTACCTCAATTCCTTGGCCTGCACCTGGTCCTCTCTGCGCACTCGGGGACATCTGGAATTCGTTTCTAGTCTCTCCTGGGGACCTTGGTGTTCCTCTGAGCTTCTTTGCTCGGGCTCCCTGGCCTCTCGCGCCTGTCTTCTTCTGTCTCACACATTCGTGCTGGGGGGCGGGGCTGGGGCATAAGCCTATCTATCTGGTCGTTTTCTTTTATTTTTACTGATATAGCTTATGCACGAACTGTAGTTTGTCGGATGGGCTTCACCACAGTTCGCGCATTTCAACGGTTCTTGATTAGGTAGCTAGCAGTCAGCCGTGGGTTGGCCTCCTGCACATTTTAAGCACTTAAAATCTCTGTTACAATTGCTGGTGGCATGACTCCACAGCTGACAGTGCTTGCACTGAGTGACTGCCCGATTGTTCCTCCTCAGCCCCCAAGTGATTCTGACAGACAATAATGTCTTTACTTCATCACTCAGCAGTCGGAGAGTAACAACCGGGTCTACTACGACGAGAGGACTAAACCGCGTGTTGAGCCTGTAGACCTCCTTGACCATGATGTTTTAGTCTTCTTTCATTTATTGCATGATCTCCGAGGGCTCAGGCTCAAAGTCCAAGCCCCTCAGCAAGAATGCGTGGGTTTTTCCCTTCTTGAGGGAATAGGAGTAGCAGGATACTTCGACCTCCTTCAGTTTCTTCCTCACGTTTTCGAAGTCCTCCACTGTTACCGTACTTGAAGAAGAAGGGTTTCGTAGTGAGGGACTTGATTAGAGGCATAATCTCCCTTCTATCCTTCAGGACTCCATCGAACACTATTGGTGGTGATTTCTCTCCTTTTTTGGTTGCTTTGAGTTGTTCCTTGGTTGTTATGTGCTTGGGTTGCATTGGTCTTTCTGGTGTCTTTGTGTAGGAGTTTTTACTCTTACTGTTAATGGGTTCTTCATCAGTAGACTGATCTGATGGAAGAGGTATATCTTGGGGCAGTAGCTGGTTTGTGGTTTCTCCTCAGTATTGCGCAGAACCTCGAATCTGTTGTTGGTGGATGTTGCAGTGTTGGGGCGTTTTTGAAACGCCTTTGTCCACTTTGTGGTTTTCTTCTTTCTGGGTCTTATGTAACCGTCTGTTTCGAGGTTTTTGATTTTCTTGCTGCGCGTGTTGCCTGCTGGTGCGCTATGAGGGTCTCGAGGTCTTTTTTCTTGCCTCCTTGGTGGGGGAGGGTGTGAGGTGTCTATCTTTTCCGGTGTGGTTTTGGCTACCCGGTTCAAAAAATTTTCTTCTGTCGCCTGCAGTCTACTGGCTACTCGTTGTTCATGAGTGTCATGGTTATCTATTTGATAGTTCCTGTATCTTTCTGGTAATGCTGGTATCTCGTCTGGCTCCCTAAACTCGTATCCAGATGCAAAGTTTAAAGGGCCTTTACTGGTATTTGGCTTTTCTATGTATCCTCTGGATGGCTTAATATTGTCTATTTTTTCTGTGTAATGCTTTCCAGCGACCAATGTATTTGGTTTGTATTTGTTCATTCGCCGATGCAATTTCCCTTTCGGTTTCTGAGCAGGTTGATGAAGGGGTGAAGGGTCGGCTGGGGTGACCTTTATGGCCTTTGCCACTGCCCTCAACCTCGCCGTTCTTTTCTCCTGCTCTAGCTCCTCCGCAGTTGATTGCTTCGGCGATGTGCTTACCCGTGTGGTTGAGGAAAGAGAGATGGCATCCCAGTCATCATTGCATTTGTCCTTATCTATATCGATAAAAGCGTTTTCTATTTCATCTTTGTTGGTGTTGTGACTTTGCATGATTTCTATTATTCTTATTGCTCTTTCCTAGAGTGACTCTCTGGGGTGGGTGTGATGCGCCAATTCCCAGAGGTTGCTAGGGCAGTCCTCGGGTTTGACCTCCATGCTCATGAGTTTGTTTATCTGCTGCACTATGTTCCTGATTTCCGGGTTCGGCTTTCTTCTTCTGGAGTATCTTGGGGCTCTGCCGGAGGCAAAGTCCCTCCAGGAGTCGAAGTCGTCGACTCTGATCTCCATTTGTTCATAGAACAGCAGAAAAGCACGCCTCTCTCGGCATGATGTTTGTCCCAGCATGATGGGTGGGGGTCTCTCCCTCTGTCGGACCTACTCCATCCAGCCCTTCCTCTGGGAGAGATTCCCCACCCTGCTGGGTTTCGTTTTTAGTATTAAAATTAGGTTGAAAATCATGGTTGAAATAATTAGTTATTTTTGAGGGGGGTTTTTATGTTTTTCACTTAAATTACTATTAATGAATTAGAACGAACACTGGTTGAAATTATTATTAAAATTATTATTAAAATCTACAAATTGAAATACACTAAGATTACTTGACTAGCTTAATTTTCACTATCAAGCAGGTACGCTACTCCACTGGCTATTATGCTTCTTACGTACTTATGTTCAGTTCATAGAGGAAGAGTAATCCTCATGGAAAATGAAATTATATATCAGTCTAATAATAATTTCAGAAACTTATTTATTTTTATGGAACCACTGAATGCTGGGCCGTATTCACTACTCCGAATAGACATTTCATTCAAGTGGGCATATTCCGCAGTTCCTCTGCCAATAAGATAGGTACACTCGTCTTCAGCGAACATGTCCCGGTTGGACGGTATGAGCGCTCTTATTGCAGCGGTGATCAAGGGAGCTGACACCGTCCATGTGCGACATGATCTCTGAAGACGAGTGTACCTACCGCTCCAAAACTATTGCTGCCTTCAAATTTGTTTTTTCTTTATATCACAAGAAATTAGGAAGGAATATGATAAACTCACTATTCGAATGTAAAGAATTAATCGATTGACAAATGGTATATATCGTGGTATATTTCGATTCGACCAACGGAAATTCAATTGAATCTTCACGTCCAGTGAATGTCCCTGAATGGATGTCCATTCAGTGTCCATGTCCATATGGACCAAGCATGGACATCATATGGATATCCTGTGTTTACTGAGTTATTACCAATCAATCAGACCAAATCATCTAGTAGAATTTGGTTTCTAGCTATTCCGATATGGCTGACAAGAATAACGCAACCGCAACATTGAATTACTGTAAGGTAGGTACTTGGTAAACATTTAACAATCTGAACAATACCATAATTATATCACCTTTTTTCATCTCTTAGGGCACATATAGTCGAAACACAGAATAAAACAACCATTTCGAACGCCAAGTATCTCAAGAGCCAAGACGTTGAGGACTCATGTTCACAGCGTGTCTCACATTGAACGCCCCCCCTCCTTTATATCTCAGGTAGTAGTCGATCGTGCGATTCGTACCAAATTTTGACCGTTATGAATAACCAAAGATGAGAAAATATTTCATGGAATAATATTAGGTATTTTTTGCAGAAGAAATATCTTCATATTTTCCCCCGCGCTTTCGAACTCCCATATGCATAAAATCACCTCATACCGGATTAGCAGGAATGGCTTCATTTTCTTAATTTTCTGCCTCGCAAAACTAGTGAATTCAGATAAACTGCGAATTTGGAACGTTCGATAGCTGGATGGATTATGATTAAAAAACATACCGGTTTAGTAAATACTTATTTACGTTGGTAAAAATGCTGTTTTCTTCAAACCCTCCATAGAAATCGTATGGAAATTTATAAATGGAGGTTTGAAACCATGAAGAACAATATTATAGGGTCAGTTTTTCCGTAAAAATGCCTTATATGATTTCATGAAAAAATAATCCTATTCATTTATCAATGAAAAACTGATCATATTGATGATTATTCATACTGGTCCAAATTTGGTTACAATAGCACGACTATTAGTTGAGTTATCGAGGCCGTTTGAAGCGAGACACGTTGTATATGCACTTTTTTTTAAATCACCGAGATTCACTTTCAAAAGTATCTGATAAGCAACCTGTATAATCAGGCATCAGGTGGGCTACTATATTATTCATTTAAAAGGTTGATTACTGATTCCATTATTCAATCTCACTCACTTCAGCTTTTGAACTGCCTTCTATTTAAGGCAATATATTAGCAATATTCTTTTTACCTTGTAAAAACTTCACAAACGATACCTTGTTACATTCTCACTACTGAGATCAATTGAGTTAGAAGGAGGTGAGTCGGATCTGAGTTGTCGATTGAATAAAAAGAACACTTTTTATCTGTCAGGAAGGGCAAGGGAAGAAAACATAACCCAACATAATTCAACAAAAATGTAAAATGGCTGAGGAAATTAATGAGGAGCATAGAAATATCATTGTAGTGAGTATTCAAAGGATTTAACCTGTGGACTGAAAGCAAGTCAATATAAAAATATAACCTCACAATTTTCAACACAGAACCACAGAATTACTAGAATCAATCCAATCTCACCTTTTTCTCACTACAACACCAGATGAATAGCATGCTCAATTAGGGTGAGGGGGAAGAAATAGTCTCAATAAATTCTTAAGACAACTCACATCAGACTAAGATAAATGAAACATGTAATACAACTGAGCTATTGAGCTGCACTGAGAATCTTGGTTAATCTCAGTCAAATTTGGTGAAGAGAAAATTACTATCAGTAAAGTAGCTGAATCAATCAGTACCTACGTCTTCATAACTCAAATTGCTGAGAATAAGCAAACTATTTTTTCACTCAGACCATTATGGAAAGTCTCACGTCATAATTTATCTTCGAGTATAATATACTACAAACAACAATCACACTAGCCACATTCTATAACTCATTTAATGTTTTCAGAATAGGTTTATTTATAATCATATAACAATTCAAACATAATCATATAACAATGTAAACAATACCATAATTATATCACCTATTACTTCAATAAATCACTCAACGGGTCTTCTGAGGTTTCTAAATTGTCCAACTTCTTGGTGATGATTGTTTTTTTAATTTTGTTTTCAAGAGGTGGATCTAAAACAACATTCAAAGTATAAAATACTTACTTTAAGCGTTTGCTGAATAAAACTAGTATCATACTAAGTTTTGCGCACAAGATTTGAATGGGGTCAATCATGTAGTAGTAGTAGTAGGGAATTCATAATAAGATCGAACACTCCCAATGATCTACTATTTTTGAATCTGGCAATGAATATCACAATCTAATTTCTTTCGGATTTATTTATTGTGCTGCTAATTTCTCGATTAACGCAATTTGCGAATTTAGTTCGGAACATAATGAATCAAGGTACGACTTCTAGAAACAAAAAAAACAAATAGATCTCAAAGATTAAATCTCGTTGGATCCAGGTTAATTATTGCTCTAGCCCCTAACAATTGCTCGAGAGTTGAAAATCTTTATATTCGCTTTTGGGGATCATGAATAACGGGTATATGAGTTTGCGACGTTTCCTAGGTTGTGCTTCAGATCTGAGAAACCAAATACTGCGAAATGCTCGCGGTTTTTCAGCTTTTCACCTTATTGAGCATTTTTTCCAAAATTGTTGAGAAGATTTTAAAAAAACGCATTGTAGATTTCATAAATAGAAAATATAGCTTTGACATAAATCAATTTGGTTTTCAAGAAAATAGTGGCACACAAGCGGCAATATTACAAGTAATACAAGCAATACAAAAAGGACTTGATACCGGAAATTATGTGATAGCAATTTTTGTTGATCTCAAGAAAGCTTTCGATACAGTAGACCACATAACACTTTTGGAAAATTTAGAATCAATGGGACTCAGAGGCATGATAAGGAACCTTTTAGATTCGTATCTTCAAAATAGGACAATCAGTACCAAATCTACCAACTCAGAGTCTCATAGACTACCGATGACTAAAGGTGTCCCTCAAGGATCTGTTTTAGGACCAATTTTATATTTATTATATATTCAAAATATCACGAAAATTGATACAGAATGTAATTACACTATTTATGCAGACGATACGGTACTTTTATATGAAAATAAAAATCCTATCATTTTAGAAAATATAATAAACAGAGACTTGATGAAATTTGAAAATTGGCTGCATTCAAACCTCTTATCAATAAATACTGATAAAACTGAATATATGATTTTTCAACAAAAAAATAAACAAAATATAAATTTAAATCTCAGAATCAAAAATGAATCTTTGAAACAAACTAATGAGAAAAAGTATCTTGGGATTTGGTTTGATGATAAATTGAAGTGGGACAAACATATAAATGTTTTGAAGAAAAAAATATCTCCTATTATTGGAGCCCTGAGAAGATGTCCCAAGCTGAATAAAAAAGTTGCAAATATAATTCTATATTCTCATATACTCAGTCGTATTAACTATTTGATAAATGTTTGGGGATACTGTTCAAAAAACAATTTTAATAAAATATCTGCATTATATAAAAAGACATTGAAAGTACTGTATCGTTTACCATATGATACACCAACAAATCAATTATATAAAATAACTGAATCATTCTCATTAGAAGAAATGTTCAAAATCGAAAGACTGAAAATTACATACAATATCATAAATAAAAGATTGAAATCTAATTTTATTTTAACACGAAACAATGAAATTCATAATTATCAAACTAGACAACATGGTTTATTTCATCTTGATATCGCTAATACTTCTATAGGCCAAAAAAGATTCACCCACGCTGCTCTCTTGGAATATAACAAATTACCAGATTATAAAAAATTGCAGAAATACAATAAAATTCGAATACCATCTTAAAAAATTTATCATTTCTGAACGAAATAGATGACTTACTTTTGATTCATATTTAAATTGATTTTTGCTCAGCAATATGAAATGATTTGTCAAAATTTAATAATTAATGTTTTCAAATATTTTATTATTCATCAGTTTATTATAATTGTATAGTTTTAGGTATTATTGTTAACTATACTTCCTTATACCAGAACTTGATTCTGACTGGAAGTAACATTTTCAATAAATAAATAAATAAATGAAAATAAATAACTAGAAAATTACCATTGAATTCCGCGCCGAATGGCGTTCAGAACATACAAATCGGTTCAGCCGTTCAGCCGCTATCGACCGTCAGATAGACAATCTTTACCAACTTAGCTAAAAAGTTTACAACGCTCAACTTCTAACGCATGTAGAACAAAAACGACTGCTTGAATTACAAAATGTCAAGGGGCCGAAGTTGTACGGAATTAAATTCTAAATCATATGCTCCTTGAAATTTAGAATTTGCTTGCTCCAGACCTGAGATATGAATTTTAAACCAAAATAGGTTGTGCGCCAAATTACCGCTAAAGCAGCCCAATGCAGGAAACTTCGTTTGAACTCAAAACTATTCACTTCCTTGCATTTTTCGATTAAATATAATCAACTCAGTTTCAACTCGAAATCCTTTCGTCAAGATCTGATTACGAAGGTAACTATAGAACCCGATCAATCATTGATCAGGTACCAGACGATCACAGAACAACAGTACAGGGGAGAGAAAATGAGAAAAATAGTTGTTCGTTTATTCTCCGGTAGACAAAAGAATCTAGTTTTGTATCATTACATTATGAGGAAAAACAGTACTACAATCCATATCACATCTTGCGTCTTGCGATGCACTCCCTTCGGACTGGAGTTCAGAGGACTCGACGGTGATTTCATGCTGTTTCCCCACAGAATTGACACGTGCGTGCCCCTTGCACAAATAGCTAAGCACTTGAACCCGACTTTTCTACAGGAGCATCCATCCTCGCACCCTTTTTGCAGACGCAGGAAATGGAATTTAGCAATTCCTCGGGTGCTGGAGGCTGAATAGTTTGGATGGGTATAAAACCATCTGGGGCGGATTTACATCCCCATTCATCTGCATTGACCTGTCGGTTCCTCCACATCTGCACCTGCAAGAACGCCCTGAAAGAACGTTGGCGAGCAGCCAGTTCACTTGAGTGTTACGATGCCAGGTTGACAGAGTTTTTTGAGAGCTCTTTGGATGAGTTGGAATCTCAGTTGGTTGAGAGATTGTCCTCTACTGCCTGAGTAAACTGCTGCAATGAACTTCCCTCTAGCCTCAGCAACCTGGTCAGGAAGGCAGCATGATCGATAAAAATCGAGACAACATTCAGAAGGTCAGGATTTCTGGATAAGGTGTTGATACATTACACTTCGCCTTGTCGGGAAAATGAAGAGGTTGTGTCACAGCCGCCTAAGGCATGTAGAAACAAGATAAGTCGTTTTGCATCTTCGGATAGCTTGCTGTTTTAAGGACTGTAGGTCACAGTTTGCTGATTGCCCTTCCCAGGTTTCATTATAAATATGATGTCAATTAACTGTGATTGATCTTCGCTGTTAAGTAATATTTGGACAGTCAGCAAAACAATTAAATCTGTATCCTTCCTTTCCCTCCATGCCTCGATATTTCCACTGCAGTAGCCACATTCATGGTATATGCAACCTCTGACTTGTATGCGTGCACCTACGAGATTTTCAATGAGTATCGTAATTAGGAGTTTCTTGTTGTTTTCGTTAGCAAGGAATCGTTCATGCGGCATTGTTGCTGTCATCGATTCATCAAACATCACTGAAGCAAATGACATGGTTTGAGCTCTAAAGGCTCTTTCAGCTGACTTGGTACTTCCTTCGAAAGACTCAGGGTACCCATCAAACACGATGAAAAAGTGAAAATAAAGTGAAAAGTTTCGAGTTCATACGAAGTTTCCTGCGTTAGGGTGCCTTAGCGGATATATGGCGCAGACCTTTCTGGTTTAAATACATATCTCAGCACTAGAGTGAGCAAATTCCAAATTTCAATATGCATCCCATTCGAAATTGTATTCCCTATAATTTCGGTCTTTTGAAATTTTTTTATCGGAGCAGTCATTTTCCACCTACAGGTATTAGAAGTTGAGGCTTGTCAACTTGTTAGCGAAGGTGGTGAAAATGGTCTATTTTTAACGGAAGATTGCAGCTGAACGGCTAAACTGATTTCGATGTTTTCAATAACAATCGACGGGCAATTTGATGTTCTTGGAAAATATATAGATTAGCATTTTTTGTAGGATGCGCACTTTCCGCACAATCTAGAAATACCTGATATTCAGTACCCCCAAGAGGAATCAAAACGATTTCCAGCTCTCGAGCCTTTTTTTGGGGTTAGAGCTCTTTTTGTACTAACTATGCTGGGCTGTATGTCCACTTTGCAGGTTTTTTCAAGTTCGAACTCTCCTTACTACCGTGTAGGTACCTATTGATGAATAGATGAATACTTGCAAATATCGACTACCTACCCTTCATCTCTGTTGAAGTCATTGACCGGATATTAAAAAGTCGTCACTCACCCGTTTTATTTGTATTGTCTCTTTTACGAACACTTTTGAATAGATCATCATCACTGGAAGAATCTTCAAATAAAGATTTCTTTGGAGCATTCATTACGGGATTGGAGTTTTTCTGGTTCCTTCCAGACTTCTTGGAAGTGAATAAATCATCGTCAGATTCGCTTTCAGATCCGAACAATTTCTTTGAATCATCCACTAATTCCACTGTAGATGTGAACGGAATTTCTAATGGTTCATCTTTATTGTCTTCACTCACTTGTATATTATTATTTTCAGTTGTTGAAATAGTAGTTGATAATGATTCTGGAAAAAAAATTCAAGTAAAACATAGTATGTTATGGGTACCTATTTTCAAAAACATGTCTCTATAGAAAGGGTGATCGATTGTACCATGAAATGAAAAGACAATGGGCTAGCGACTAGAGGACCAATTATTTTTATTTCTTATTCTTGATCTTCCTAAGCAAAGATACACACCCTAGCAGGGGCGCCGATAATGTATTTTCTGGGGGGAAGTGGCTTTTTGGTTTAGGTAATGAAGAAAAATCATGTAGAAAGTCATACATAATAAAAAGTTAGAATTAGCAACAAAACTTGATTTGTTTTTGGATGAGAAATTCATATTCATCATACAGGACGTGGAAAGAAATTATTAATTGAAAAAAAAACTAATCACGAATCTGCGATTAAAGGTCTATGGAAATAACAAGTTTCCATCGTTCAAGTTTGAACCCCTTGATTGAGTGAAAGTATTGAAAAAGAATATTCTCAGATGAATTATCAACATGAAAAAATGGAAAGATATATAAAGAAATACATTGAGAATTCGCATTCTCTATGTGATGAAAATATCAATTCTTCATCGGTTTATTCAACAAGAAACAACTACTTTCCTGGCTATATGCCACGACGAACGTTGAGTTATATACAGGGTGTTTCATAATTGAATTCTGATCCTCAAGGGCGATAATCCTTGGTTGATTTCAAAGAGAAAAGTTCATATCAACATTTGTCCTAAACCTCTTAGTTATTGATCTACAGGGTGATGAAATTTCAAGAAAAAAATGAGTTTTTCATCATAATTTTTTATCACTCTTAGATATTGTTATGATATTTTGTATACACCTTTTTATTATTATGGAGCATTTTTTTACGTTAAAGATATTTAAAAATTCTCACCAGTGGCGTCCGTACGGGGTTTGAACTGACAATTTTTGAAGAAAAAAATAGTACGTCACTGATTTTTCGGAGAACCAGATTTTTTTTTCAATTCTTATTCATTTTGGAGCAAATTTGGTTCTTAGACTTACTTTCATACAACGTACCGTTTTCGCGTAAAAAAATAAAAACCAAAGAATTTTGTTCCTTCAGTTCTTGGATATTGTTTTTGGTAATTCAGTAGACACCCACTATAAGTGGAAACACATTTTGTTTTGGGACGAAAATAAAACTTTTACTTTTACCAGTGATGTCCTCGTAGACCTGATATTGAATGTTTCGTTTAAATTAACGCTGTACGCTTCTGATTTCAACACCCTGTAGCTCAAAAACTAAGAGGTTCAGGACATATGTTGAAATGAACTTCTCTCCTTAAAATCATCCAAGGATCATCGCCCTTTAGGATCAGCATTCAATTATGAAACACCCTGTATATTCAACAAACACGACAAGAATTTGAAAACAAAATCTTCTGAAGTTGAGAATTTGCATTCTCCTTCAGATAAAAATATGTATATGCACCTAATATCATCCTGAATATTCAACAGACAACAACTACTTTCCTGGCTATTTGCCACGTCGAAAATTGAATTATATCTGTTGAATATCCAAATAAAGGAAAGCATGAAAAATAAAACTCCTCTGAAATTGAGAATTGACATTATCTCTCAAATCGGATAAATAATATGATGCATTATGATATAAAAATAGAACTTACCAATATGTTCAGTTCATAAACAAGACACACAAAGTCATCTCCACAAATTTATTAACTGAATAATCAGTATCTGAACATGTTTCGAACTATCAATAGTCCATCATCAGCAGAAGCATTATTAATTGACAATTTTGTGGAAGTGAAAAAAGGAGAAGATAATAAAATTATTATGGATGAACAAGTGTTGGGATCCCCCATAAAGTCCCCTTTGGGCCATGGGCAATTTGCCCTTCATTATTGTAAGAATTTAAATCGTATCATGTAATAATTTTATTATCTTCTCCTTTTTTCACTTCCACAAAATTGTCAATTAAAATATGCTTCTGCTGATGATGGCCTATTGATAGTACGAAACATGTTCAGATACTGATTATTCAGTTAATAAATTTGTGGAGATTACTTTGTGTGTCTTTGTTTATGAATCTATTCACTCCACTTTGAGATACCATGGACTTACCATAGAATATGTTCAGTATTGAAATGAAAATTGAAATGTATAGGAGAAGTATACTTGTATAAACTCGGATCTTGATGAGCTTGAAACTTCCAAAAAAATTATTCGCATCAGTGATATGGGAATTATATCTCTCATAAACAGGTTATATGACTTTATTCGAATGAACTCATTTCGGATTTCAAACCCTCCTCAGCAACCTGAAGTCCAGTTATTCTTTATAATAATGTTCATATCTCTATAATATAACTAAAACTATAACGAACTGACATCTGAGAATTATTTTTTGTTTACATCCAATCCCTGTCATCTGGTCGTTTTTGTTTTTGGATGTATGACAAATTGAAATTCATCATACAGGACGTGGGAAGAATAGAATAGAATAGCCAGGAAAGTTGTGGTTTTCTGTTGAATATTCAGAATGATATTATGTGCATATACATATTTTTATCTGAAGGAGAATGCAAATTCTCAACAAGATTTTGTTTTCGAAATCTTATCGTGTGTGTTCAATAGATATACATTGTACGGATGATACAAAAAAAAACTTTTCATCACATACGGATGAATCAAAATTTACCAGAGAGATAATAAATAGGAGAAACCTACATTTCTGGGGAGAACAGAATCCAAGTATTGCCAGGATTGCTAATATTCAAGATAAATTCAGATTACAATTTTTGTCGATACGGACCTGAATTAATTTCTGCAACACTTCTTACGCATTTTTTATGAAAATAAGGTGTCTATGCGTTGTTTGAAATACTTGGATTTCAAAGCTCATTTTAAAGGTGCCGTCATGGCGGTCATCTAACCATGTTCTGAAATACGTCGGATATATGATGACGTCAGTTCTTATGCTGTTTCATTATTGGTCAGATAATCTTCATTCCCACTCATGCAGCAAGGTTGACAGATCACCAATTATAATCGAGAATTAAAAATATGTTAAAGCCCTTTCGTTGAATGAGACTACATCCAAATAAAATATTCCATTTGACCTAATTTATTTATTGAAGTAATACATCCAACAGACTAAAAGTCCAATTACAGGACTATATAACAAGAGGAGAATGTGCATCACACACTTATCTAAGCATAGTATAACACTATGACTATAACATAAATATCTATGAGTATGATAATGAACAGAAAATAAGAACACTATTTCAACCAATGATTATGTTAGTTTGATATGAGCCTATACAGAGCTTTTTTGAAGTGACCAGAACTCAAAAAAAAAAAAAATCTACTGAGGGTAAATTATTGAAACATCTACACATATAATTAATACCATTTTGAAAATAATGCAGCGAATTAGGTACATCAATATGGAAAGTTAGGCTAGTTCTAGAGACTGAGCGAGGTACATTGAAATTTAAGAAAGACAACAAAGTTGATGAATCGATTTCATTGTGGATAAGTTTATGGATGAAGGAGAGAGCAGCAATTTCACGACGTTTTTTTAAAGAGACAATATTGAATTCATTCAAAAGTAGGTGATAATCATAGTGTCTGACAGGATATGAGCCGTGCACTTTGAAATAAATAAATTTTAAAAATTTACGTTGAATGTTCTCAAGTTTGTCAATATACTTATTATGATAGGGATTCCATATTTTTTGGCTGGCGTATTCCATTTTCGTCCTAACCAAAGAGAAGTATACACATTTCATTGCTTCGACTGATTGAAATTCTTTGCAATTACGTATAACGAATCCGAGTAGGCGTGTTGATTTATTAACAATATTTTCTATGTGGGAAGAGAATGTCAACTTCGTGTCGAACGTTATTCCCAAATCCTTACATTCATGCACCCTCATAACAATGTTATCGTTCAGCATATAGTTGTGTACAATAGGAGACTTACGTGAATATGTCATCACTTTACATTTACTGATATTGAGTGGTAAGTTATTGGAGTTACACCATTTCACAAGGTTAGACAGATCATGCTGTGAAGAAATGCAGTCCGTTATGTCATGAATTTCACTATATATTTTCATGTCATCAGCAAAAAGGAGCTTATTCGATTTAATGGAATCACATATGTCATTAATGAACATGAGGAACAGTAGCGGCCCTAGATTGGATCCCTGTGGTACTCCAGAACATGCGGTGAACTCAAAACTTCTTTCTCCTTCATACTCAACATAAAGATTTCTATCCGACAGGTAACATTTCAGAAGGCTCTGAAGTTTAGTGGAAATTCCAAATTGGTCCAGCTTCCTCAACAGTAATTGATGAGACACTTTGTCAAAAGCCTTACTGAAGTCGGTGTAAACCACGTCCACCTGTTTCCTACTATCCAATGCATTTGAAACATATTGAGTGAAAGTACAGAGGTTTGAAATCGTATTACGAGCTTTTACAAATCCATGTTGGAATTCTGATATGGACCCAACTAATAGGAGAAAGCCATGATATTGTAGTTATTATTCTGACTTTTTCGAGCAACCAGCTTGTCAAAATATTCCTTATACTTCATAACAAAACATCATGCAAATATTAAATATTGATTTGGCAATGCTGTGCTGAATGATGAGAACTGACAAGACTACGCCCACAATACTGTGTTGTCATGTTTACCGGACCAAATATCCTCTAGTATGAATTAATATGATTATTAACACAAATTCATCATGAGCAATAAGACACAACATATAAGAGGGACTATTTTGAGACAATGGATTTTTATAGCTATTTTACTAATACATTTTGCAATTGAGAATTTATGGTCTGCCCCGACTTACGAAATCGTGACGTTAGTTTTTACTTGCGGTGAATTTCTATCCGCTTGAAAATTACCGTGACAATATTGATGATTTTAGCACCTTGAAATCGACCGAAAAAAATCTAAAAAATATGGATTAACGATTCCAGGGAGTTAATTCAAAATTTTAACTTCCTGATAGGAACCCATACAGAAAACAGTAAATCAGAATTCAGATTGCGAACGTTCCAGAAGACAAT
Organism: Phaedon cochleariae; assembly: GCA_918026855.4. Taxonomy (NCBI): domain Eukaryota; kingdom Metazoa; phylum Arthropoda; class Insecta; order Coleoptera; family Chrysomelidae; genus Phaedon; species Phaedon cochleariae. The sequence goes on along the minus strand of OU896710.1, from coordinate 18,444,335 downwards.
ATATCCAATTAGTATAAACGACTTTCCGAGTAATTGTGGGAAAGTAACGCCTGTGCTGTATGCAGACGATGCTCTTTTCATTGTTGAGAGTCGCGACAGAGCCTCTTCAGAGGATACAATCACTGTCTGTTTGAACAATATTGTTGGATGGTGTGCAACAAATAAAATTAAAATAAATTTTGGAAAAACTTTTTGTATGCCTTTCGCGAATAGAAATGTGGATAACCTAACTTTACCATTTGAAATTAAATCAGTCAAAATGATAGAATGTCTGGGGTTTAAACTCGATCGATACTTCTCATGGAAGGAACACATCAGTCACAAATACTAAGCTGAGCAGATCATGTTATTGCTTACGTGCCCTATCTAATAGACAAGTGAGCGAAAAAGTTTTAAAAACAGTTTATTATGCAAACTTCGTGTCACATATGTCATATGGCCTAATTCATTGAAGAGTAAGCTCCGATTGGCAGTCAGCTTTCGTGTTGCAAAAAACAGCAATCAGAATAATGAAAAAACTGAAAAGAAGAGAGCCTTGTAAAGAACATTTTGTACAAATGGAAATTCTCACTTTACCAAGTTTATATATATATATAATCTCTTAGTGTTTGTACATAATAATAAAAGGAACTATCAGTTTGCCAGCTCACAAACTCGACAATCTTCCAGTCTAATCATCCTACCCCCACACAACTCAACATTATTCCAAAAGAGCGCTCATTACATGGGTGCTAAATTATATAATGTGCTTCCAAACGATATAAAGAACTACAATTCTAGAATATTCAAGATAAGAATAAAAGAAATTTTAATTACTAAGGCTTACTATACAATTAGTGAATACCTTATGGATGATAATTTCGCCCTAACAAATAATGTTTGAGGATTTTTTCTCTCTCTTTTTTGAACCAAAAATATTCATTATGCACAACGTCGTATGTCCTGTTCTATCTAAATAGGTATGTCTACTCCTGTTAGCGATTTTTCTATTTTGTCATAAATTATTATTTTTTGTACTTGGTCAAGTTTACATTTGTTAACTCTCGAACTTATTCCTACACATGTGTATTACCATGTTTTTTTTGGAAATAAATCTATTCTATTCTATTCTAGTCTGCATATCTGGTATGTGTATTTTTTAACAATACAGTATTTAATAAACTGTCCAGCAAATAAAAATGGCACTTGAAATCTTTCATCTGATATTGATGGTAGTTCTTCCAAGCTATCGATTGAATCACCAATAGACATTTCCTGCAGTCAGATTTTAATTTGAGCATATCAGTACAGGGTGCAAGCATGTGACCGTTTTTTAAAGGGCAGTTTGAAGTTCGATGTAACTTTCCAACTAATAAGTTTTATGCAAGTTAAATATTGAAGAATCTTAAATTACTGCAACTTGAATTATACAACTTTAAGTTGAAAGTTGCAGAATTTCAAATTATTCCAAATTATTAAGAAAGAAAAATTCTGATTACTACAGCTTATATCTTGCAGTTTTTGAAGTTATGCAACTTATAACTACTGATAACTGCAAGTTATAACTTTTACATACGACCACTATAGAAAGTAGGCAAGAACACACGAGATACAGCCTCAGTAAGTAGCTCTTTACACACAGTAAGCATATCGCACAGTTTTCATTTATTCCGCCAGTAAAGGTATGTCATGATCGCGTAATCGCCGTCAACAGCGGATGATATAACTGTCAAGAATAATAATCCAGACTGTTTGTTCTAACTTTTTTGATGTACGATATGGCATTAGGTGAGGTATAGTACGTAATGCGTGTTGTAAAGCAATTACGCACTCGCCGCTCTGCGGCTACGTGCGTAACTTTTCCATTCGTGCGTAATATGCTTCTTACAACACATATTACGTAATATACTAATATGATTTTGAATTAATGCAGTTTGTAAGACTCTTGAATTCAATATTGTTTTATATAGTATTGAGCATTTCAGACATGATATATCGATATGGTCATAGCAGTAAATAAGTTTCCATTTATACCTACTCAATAATACAAGTTTATAGGATACAAAAATTCTTCACTGGCAAACAAACAAAATACTCAATACCATAAAAATAACATTTTTGAAATATAGTGAAATATGTATAATATAAAATGAAAACTAAATGATGAATATTAAGAGTTGCCAATTAAGGACAGTTAATTGGGATAAGCTTGTATATATTATTATTCGTATTGAATGCGGTTAATCTGTTCACAAACAGTAACCACTACTCAACCCCTGCATTACTGTTATTATTATCATCACAGAAGTTTTCCTTCGATCATGGACAGAGTTTTTTTTTTTCAAACTGCTCGCACAGAAAAAAACTGAATTCTTGAGAATTTCTAAAGTTACAAAACATACATATATACAGGGTGTTTCATTAGTCATGAATCAAAAGAAGTGGGGCGGTAGGGAGGGTCATTTCCAATCAAACTAACTATATACGTGGTTATCCAATTGTTGATGATTCAAAAGTTATTAATTTTCTTCATTTATATAAAAAATAATAATTGCAATAAAGCTATGTCACATTTGTGATTTTATCTTCTACAAATTGTTTCCACGTGAATGCACCTTTTCCCAGAAATAATTTCATGACATGTGTTACTCTTCTTATCAATAATCTGAGGAATATTTCGTTTTTCTTGAGTTTTGTCATTCAATGAAATATTTAAGTTGATTTTTGAATGCAGCAGGCAGATTTAAGAACTACCTCACAAAGATAACTTATTATTAGAATAAATTAAATGTGAAAAAAAAATGAATAAAAAACTTTTATTTAAATGCTCTAAAAAGAATAAAATGAAATGTTCCTTTATAATTTCGACTATCAACTTATAACCTCATTATACACAATTTATATGATCATGTCTCTTTGTGAGGACTATGTCCATTATTTTCTTCCCAGTTGTTTAAAACAGTCCCCTTGATATTCCTTTCATCATGTCCTCAATTGCTTCAGATAATTTACTAAATTCTTGGAAAATTAGGAAAAACAATTGTATTATAATGAGTACTCACCCTTAGCAGATTCTTTCTCTTCAAAGTCACTCGAAACATTATCATGAGCTGATACATTCTCAATAACAGATTGTCGAATTGCTTCTTTGCGCCCTCTTCTTGTTGAAGGTCTCCTTTTTATTGGAATTTTAGCTCTATCCTTGAAGAAATAAATTGAGTTGAGATTGATATAAGAAAATACCAAAAATAAAAATATCTTAACAGGAATGTATGAATCCCTAAATTGATATTTTGCTGAAATTACAGCCTGGGGAACCAACAACAACCTAGTTGAATTCAACCCCACCACTTTTCTCTACAAAGGTGGAATTCAGTATGCCTGCGTTATATCAATGTCTGGTAATACCATTCCCACAAAAGTCCACTATATATCTGTTCGGTATTTCCATCAGCAATACTCTTTCATGGGAAAATCATGTCAGATCCATCGAGAAATAAGCTGCTTTACAAAAACTCGGATTTTTATTCCGTACGCACAGATACTGTCTATTATAGAATAATGTTCCCAAACATACGCTGGTGATGCTCTTTCAGATTCCATCCAGAGAAAATCCATTTGTCTGGTGGGTGATGCCACATTCACTGAATTTTTGAAATCATTGGAACACCGTAGGAAAGTCGGCGACCTGTCACTTTTCTATAGATACTTCCACGAAAAACGTTCTTGCAAAAGTCCAAGAAAAAACCCAATAGCCACCTTCTCTCTCTATCTTTTGTAGGTACGCACGATGTTCTTCGAACATTATTATAGGGATTCCCTTTCGTGCATTCCAAGAGATAAAAAAATTAATCAAGTCCAGATAATATTTTTATCAAAGATGTAATTGTAGTTATAAAATCTGGATTGAAAATATAAAGCTTGAAAAACAAAAAGTAATAATAATAGTACATCCAATAACTATATATACATACCATATAACCTCTACCTCTGTTTTTAACCTTAATTGTTTCACCCATGTTTTAGTGGCCCTGTTTGTTTGTTTTATCGAAAATGCCTTGACGGGTCCCTAGGCGAGAAGCGAGTGTCCCATGTATTTCCCTTCCACAAACCATAAATAAACATGATGAAACCTATGATGATACAATATTGAGTCTGGCTGATGGGACCATGTCCACAAAGCCATTGAAAAAAGAAAAAAAAATCTCTAGCGATTGAGGAAGGAAGAACTCACTGCGCTGTCTAAAAATATATACACTGTCCTATTTGCTGACATATGGTGCAGAGGCTTATAAAATACTGAACCTAAGAGGGCAAGATGTAGCATAGTAGGTATACATCTTGTATTATCTTAGATTGAGTAATTTTGGTATCTAGTGTCAATGTGTCATGTAACAAAAGGTGGAAATTGACAGAGATGTCGTGGGGCCGTCTTGGTAAGTAAGACTTTTTCCTCCCAACTCCACTTTTGTAGAAAACGTCGTGACCCAGCTGGCCAATTAGCGGCCACCATACAAATAGAGGCCCCGCCCACTTTTGAATGTCGAGTAATTCAAACGCCAGGCCGCTCAAATATTATGTCGTCATTTTCGATCCTATTCAGTTGGCTTGTCAGAATCACTAGAATAGTATTATTATAGCTTACAAGATATCATATCATATCATATAACATGTTGGATGATTTAGATTTAGACCACATAACCCTGTACAACTTGAATTTCCGGACTCAATACAATATCTTGACCTTACCTTAGTGATACTAGGCAGCACTTCAATATTTTCTGCATTTTCTAAACTAACAGACTTATATATATTTCCATTCGCCGAATCCTCATTTGAAGTAATGTTTGATTTCAAAATGCATTTAGTTTCATCATCTGTTGGGGAATCTAAACTTTGCGATCTTGTAAATTCTCTAGTTTTTGGTGGTATATACCCAGGTACCAATGCATTAACATTTATATTCAAATTATGTTTCAGTTTACCGGGCGAACCTACAAGAAATAATCATATAGACATCTTAAGCATCCTCACCCACTTATAGTAAATGTCATACCTTTAATTTTTTCAGAAATATTCGCATCACTTTTTGCAAAATCATCAATTGACAAGATTTTACTTTTATTTGCTTCCCCATCAACTTCCGTTCTGTCAGTGATCAACAATTCTTTTTCATTATGATTTTGCCCTTTGTCGAAGCTCAATGGAACATTTGTACTGTCATCATATAGAAGAATATCTGACAACGTAGGATTTCGTAAAGAATGGAAGGGATTGCTATGACCCAAAACATCTATAGTAGCTGAAATACATTTGTAATAACAGATCATCAGATAACAATGAATATAAAATGCTCGATGAGCACATTCGTATACTATTTCTTCAACCACATGATAAAAATACCAGAATACACGAAGATGATACTATATGTAAGAGATGAGTGTGTAATGTGCTTAATTGATCTTCTCTGTTGATGTTGAAATAGTCTTATCAATGTAATACCTGCATCACAGGAACTTAAAAAATAATATATATAGTCGCATAAAGGTAGAAGTCTGTTTCATGCTTCTACAAATGGCCAGTAGATGTGGCTACTTGTTTGAGGAACATTGTCGTGCTGTATATTATGGGACAATACTTATTTGTTTTACTAGGCAGGAAACCAGCCGCATTGAATCTGCTTTTCTGCCATGTGAAACATATAATGTTTACTCCAAATTTGTTCCAATTGTACGCGAAGTCCAAATGATCATTTTGTGTTCATCCAATGTCATTGCCAACTTTGATTAACAATTTGATTTGAATTATTACTTGGAACCTTGGAACGTTGCATAGCAACAAACTTTTTCTGCCAAGGCAGTACTTTCTCTGCCTAGACAGAGAAAGTACAGTTTTTCTGCCTGTTGAGTGTCATTGAAAATACACATTCAATGTCAGTTGGAGAAATAAGTTATTTAATTTATTTTGTTTTATCCAGATTCTGATCTAAGATGAGTCCCAACAATTTCAATGTATGTGTTTTATGACCTAATAACTTTATATCAGTGCAGACGAAGAAGGCTCAACACTCTATGTCTCTGATTATGTCTCTTCGCTGAAAAAAATGGCTGAACGTTACCCCCGAGGTTACCACTCAATTTAGTAGGAAAGCCGGCTGCAAATTTCGACCGTCATCTTATAACGAAATGAGGTATGTCTCAAAGGAATGTAAAAACATTGTATTTTATCGAATGGCCAACTGTGCCAATCACTATCCTGAGCAAAATGATTGAAAAATTGCACATTTCTGTGGCGGTAAATTTAATAATAATAATAATAGGGGCTTTATTTTTAATATCCTCGGCGAAGTCCAGCAAAGCTGTTCTACTTAACCGAGTACCATATTACATTAGAATTAAATAACAACCTACATAGTAGCTTGAATATAAAACTAACTTATCTATTAAATATAACTATAACATTATTATCGATTCTAAAATACGGTCTATTAACGAAAGAAAAATAATTTTGTTGAATTTTTGAAGTGAAACATTGATTTATTCTTGAGCTCTTGTGGGAGAGAATTGTATATTTTAACTGCATTATAGGATAAGCATCTCTCATATAAAGCTGTTCTATGCATAGGCATCACGAGAAGACCTGTATTTCGAGTGGAACGATTATGAATTTCCGAAGTGAATGTTAATCGATGATGAATGTAAATAGGATTTTTTTCTTTTAATACTTTGTGAACCATGCAGGCAATATGCAATTTACGCCTATTGAACATATTGAGCCATCCCAATTCTCTAAGTTTATGAGAAATGTGGTCTCTGGTTCTTAGTGAGTAAATGAATCTGATACAGGAATTCTGAATCCTTTGAATTCTCGCTGATGAAACTGCATCCAAGCATGGACCATTTACTAAATCAGCATAATTAGTATGACTCAATACTAGTGATTCACATAGTTGCTTTCTCAAGGGTACATTGATGAAAGACCTACTGCGATATAGATTCTTCAATGAAGAGTAACACTTACTAACAATAACCTGTGCCTTGAATCTCAGCTTACAATCGATAAGAATTCCTAGACTTTCCAGTACATCACAGGGCTCTACTCTAACAGTAGCAATTTCAATTTTCAAATCAGATTTCACCTCTACTGATACATTACCAAAACATATAGCTTGGGTCTTCTTTGGGTTAATCTTCAGCCCATGCTTATTAGAGTATGCAACTATGTTCTCCAAAGTTTGATTTATATCTAAACATGCAGTATTCAACTCATCAGCAAGGAAACTTTTATAAACTTGGGTGTCGTCAGCAAACTGATCAATTGTACAATTTACAGAATTCCTATTGAGGTCCATAGTATATATTAAAAATAGAAGAGGTCCGAGTATTGTATTTCGCGAAGAGATAACGAGATACCGATCCCAATTGAATAGTAGTTCTCAAAAACCTACCTGTACCATCACTTAATCTGAGTCAAATCATCGGCATAACGATTTTTTTGCTACCGTTATTCCGGATATACTTCCGTTACGTGTTAACGAGTTGAAACAACATGCAAAAAAAGTTGATAATGTCCCCTTCGCAAATCTCCAAACGTGCTGCGATTTAAACTAATAATAATATCATTTATTCGTGAATAACAAAAAAAAAACAGATATGAAATATACATAAATATAGAAAAAGTAATGAGTATAAATAACATGAATGAATGACAAAACTCGATAAATGATCAAAACACTTGTTTAGAGAAACATATTCTTTTCTATATATAAATCTTGAAGACCATAAATAACTCATCGCCATTAGTAACCCCGGAATATGTTGAAATATGTTTATTGATGATCATGTATAATATGTTGATAATACTGATACATTTAATGATATCAATCTAAGTTAGTGCCAGAACATCAGTATTTCCGAGATCATTTCGCACTTGTTCGGTTCGATAAACTGGTTCATCGGATATTATCCTTGGACAAAGGCGAAATATTCCAGGGAATCGCGGAACGTATGAATATTCGTGGAGGGGGCATTATCCTCTTTTAAGTGAATTTTCATCCAACTCGTTAACACGAGACGGAAGTATACAGGGTATTGCGAAATTCGACCGGCAACGCTTGATAGGTGGTAGCCCTCATAATTTCATAATCACTGAGATAGGGTCTTCAAGTGTTCAGTTCTCGAGGCGTTGAAGTTAAAAAATTAAAATAAATTTTTCGCAATATCTGAAGAAAAATTGCATATAATGCATTCAAATTCGGTATATGGTTCCATCTTTCAATGGTTCATTTTTTGACCAGAAAGACATTGCGAGAATTTTATCCAGATGGGCGCTACAGGGGGTTGTGATAACTTCTCCTCCCATATTTTCTACGCCACTGATGAAATTTCGATTAATATCAATTTCTCGAATTGATTGTTCAATTATGTTGAAAAAATGCATCACCTTCAACTGAGCTAAAATAAACAGTTATCGAGATATTCGACCCAAAATAGGAGTTCCCATAGTAATTTTTCATCTTCCTCAGTAGTAGAAAATTACAAAAAGTTTGTTTTCTCTTTATGCGTGGAATAACTATTTTTGTTCAGCTACAGAATGACATCTGAATAGTATCTAATCTACTCAACACCAGAAAAATATGTTTGCAATTTTCTACTACTGAAAATGATGAAATATTACGGAGTGTATGATGTTCTACAAATAGCAATGAACTCCTCCCAGATGTCACGAATGGGTGCGAATGTGTCAATTCTGGTTTGTTTATCATCCAAACGAAAACAATCTAATAGAAACAAGAAGCGATCACAGCTCATTGTGGCCCTATATAAATTTCCTAGGATCAAACATCTTCTTCGCATTCAGGTGATTGTTTTCCATCACTCCCGTAAAAATGAGAAGTCCAATGAGTGCTAGTACTTCTTCCTTGCACGTTTTCGAGATTGTCGAAGTTTTTGAAGCATACGAGACCGCTTTCAGTGTGATTTGCTCATTTGTATGAAGAACGATTGCATCTAATATATTGTCCGTACAAAAATGCCTGAAGCAACTAACCGGTGTCAACAACTATGAAGCAGGACCTTTGCTTCCAGATACAAAATGAATGATGTTGTGAGCAAGAACTCTTCTTTGCCGACGTGGTTCAATTATGGACCATCTGTGATGATTTTTGCCCTTCAGTGAAGAATTTTTGGAAGAAATCACATGCTTCAGGGTATCAACAATTGTAGATAATGGTACATTATCATCCAAATCGTCATCACTATACAACATAGACGTAGCAGAACTAGTATGATGATTTGCTTCTTGATTCAGTGAACGTTGTGAAGCTCCAATATCCTCGTCTTCTGAATTCTCCTCGTCAGAATCGACCTCTTGGGTTTCTACAAAATCTCCTTCATTTTCGCTACCTGAAGTTTGTATTTGTTCCTCATCACTAACTGTTCCTTCCATGATTTTGTTTGCCTCATATTTTAAGTCGGCTGGAATTTAAAAACTTGCATGAATACTAAACTTTCGTAATATGAACGAAGTTAAAAGTAACGTAAATAACAAACATTCCTAAAATTGACGACGAACATACAGTAACTTCGATAAAAACGATCTCACTGCGAATTCCTCACGAGTGCAACTGGCTCAGGATAAAAGACGCAGCTACTGAGAATCAGGCGTAGATTGTACTTGCGGAAATATCCGAACTAGGCGAATCGCGCACGAGTCGTAAAATTTACGAAAGTTTAGTGTTCTGGGGTCAACAGGTTGAGTGCCGTGACAGTCCAACATGGTCTCGCATATATCCACAACTGATTTGGCTGCATATCTCCACAGCGGCCTCTCGCAGCATTGTGAACTAAATGGCGTTCGAAACAGCGCGGCCTGGTGGTCCAGAGACATATTTTGGCCTGTGGATGTGAGAGACCAAATTGGTAGTACGTGGCTAGGAAATGTTAGTAATATTTTTTTTCTCACGCAAATATATAGGTACTTTTATTAGTTTTCTTCATTTATACATCATGAACATGTAAAAAGATCATTCAGAATATTCTAAGAATGAAATAAATATCATTCATTGAACAATATACCTACTGTAAGAAACTGCACTAGTCGACGGTATATCATTTCTGAATGTTTGAGTTCTTCTAGCACCGACTCTCTTTTTGAATTTGGGACGTTTTCTCGGTTGTTTGGAAGATGCATTCTTCAACGATGACGATGAATCTACTGATGACTCACATTGATATTCATCAGAAAGATACACGTCCCCAAACAGTGATTCTCCATCTTGATTGCTTCAGGTTTCGTCTTCATCGGACACCTTCTGACATAACTTCGTCAATTGCTTTTGTTCTTTCTCGTACGAGGCCATGATGTGACTCTTGCAGTATCACGAGACAAGTTGAGCAGGTCTGCCGGTTCCCCGCTACAATTCTCAATATGCAGACATGCGCATAGCGTAGTGACACGTTGGTCTCGCGCAGCCGCCTGAACAAAATGGTCGTATGAGGGGCCGTGTGAGACCAATGTGGTCTCCAAAAATGAAGCGCCATTTTCAACCTTCCCCAAAAATTCCGGCACATCAAAAATAAAAGTAAATATCAACAGTACGTTAGTATCTGATGTTTTGGCAAAAATAATGTATCGGCCTCTGGAACCGATATTTTTTTATACATGGTGGCACTCATCCTGTTAAATTGGCATCGGATGGCATAATTCTTATCTCGTTATCAAATCGCGAAATTTAGGCAAATCACCGCACAATCAAGTGCAATTTTTCAATCACATTGCTCAGGATAGTGATTGGCACAGGTGCCGTTCGTTGAAATGCAATTTCTTACATGCCTTTGGGATATATGTCATTTAGTTATCAGATGACGGTCGAAATTTGTAGTTGGCTCTTGGACTAACTGTGGCAATGGCGACAGTCTAGACCGACAGAATACAAACTAGAGAAGTATGGGTATTGAATGCATTGCCTTCAGTGTATCTAGTGGGTTCATGAAGTGTGCAGGTGTTCAGGTAAATTAAGAAAATTATACTCACAAATCTTGAATATTTAGCAATTAACATTACAAAAACAACCCAACCAAGTATCTATTGAGCTATATTTTTTCCATTGAAAATTCACAAAGTTTCTTAAAGTTTTTTTTCCTTGTCTTTGCGGCATTAATTAGTTTTACCTGGTGATACTTTCTGCGGTTCAACACGAATCCCATAATTTATGTGGTTGAGAAATACTATTTTTTATTCTATGTTATTTAATGGAAATGATTTCTTCCATGCAACTTACCATTTGTACTTTCCAGCAAATTATCTGAATTACTACCTGTACTGTCCGTGGTTTCTGTTATGATTCCAAGATTTGACGAAGCTGTTGCTGAATCCATTCTACTCTTAGTTATGAAAAAACTATCTTGTGACTGCTGATCACTAAAAATATCAGAAGAGAGCCTTCTAGAAGAAGATGCATGAGGACAAAAAGAAGAATCATCTGTGTCTGCCCTACGAATAAAAATTGTAAATTGTACTATTAATGTGAAAAATGTACAAGCAATCAAAATTGTGACAATTTTTTACGAACATGTTTTTTAATAAATCTAATATTACCCATATGCAACATAACTGAAAAAGAAAATTCGAATACCAGCGAAAACTTCCATGACCTATTATCTCACGGATGAAAATTGATATCAGGATGATTCGAAACAATACTTTGATAGTGTAATATATACCAGTTGTTGTTGTCATGACATCTATCAAATTATTATCAACAAATATCATTGATATCTTCACATGGTGGCAGCTTATAAAAACCTACGCTTCTGAACGAAGATAAACAAAGATGAAACATTCAGCAAAATCTATTGAAAGACATATTCAAATTGTAAAGCAATTATTCACCAAAATAATTGAAGAGAGAACTACAGAAACTGGGGACCTATACTGTTGGCTATTGTGTATTACAATAATACATCGAAAGCCGATATTTCAACGCCATCTGAAATATTTTATTGAAAAAAAAAACTAGACCTTTGTTACCAGTTCATATGGATCACTTGAAAATCAATACTTATAGTAGAAATTCGCAAGAAGTTAGTCGCTCATCAACGTACTAAAAAACCATATTATGACAGAGGAAAATAACTTCTTCGTGATTTAGTACGAATGCAAAAAGTATTGATTCAGATTAATGGGAATTGGGAACCCGCTTCTGTTAAGCAGAAGAACATGTTTGAAGATTATATAGTGGAAGATGCCAGAGGAAAACCTGCGCATATGGAAAGTGTGGGAGATTCAAAAATATTCCTATTTCTGAAAATCATACTTCGGATGAACATAAACTGACTTCAGTCGTAGAGTTGGCAAAGCCTGATGGTTGCAATCTTCGTCGATCTACAAGAATTCCAAGAGTTCTGATGATTATGAATTTATGAAGAAGGGGCATGTGATATATACTAGTTGTTGTCATGACTTTTATAAAAAATAACTTTCAGAACAAACTTCACTCAACATTCTACCATTCTATCAAACTATTATCTACAAATATCATTGATATCTTTACAGATAGAAAAGAGAAACATCTCAAAATTGTAACCCTTTCTGTCCAACTCCCCCACCCTATTTGTAAATAAAACCAAAATAAAATTTCAGTGAAAAATTTGTGCTAACGAAAATGTCTAGATAGAAACTACTACCTCAAGAACGAAAAGAGATCTTTTGGATCACACCAATGCCTAACTCAAGTCAGTGATTGGGAAAGCAACCACCAAGTGTCCATACTTGGGTTAGGTAAACGAACGTAGAGGTTAGGGATCGTGTCAACCCGAGGAGGTTCCCGAAAAGTCCTTATAGAGTCGCAAAGGGTAGGAATGAATATACAAGATATCGGGAGAAGATATTCGAAAAAAATGCTTTTATTCAACTTTGAACCCTAAAACAAAACTTTAGACATAGGTATTCAAGGAAATTGAAAATAACTGATATCTGCTGAAGCCAAGATTTACAGCATAGGCAGAAGACCCTTCAAGCATTACATTAATATGCCTTGAACAGCATCAGGGATTCATTCATTATTTTCAATTCAAAATATTCCGAATACGGTACACATCAATCATATCAGTATCGAGATTTACCAAGAGTAACTTTTTGGTGTAAAATTAAATAATGTTCGAGTTCACTCGGACACCGCAGCTGTATGTATTGGTATGTATTGTTAACTCAAAAAGTTTTGTTTGCAACTATTCAGTACGAACCGTGTAACTGTAGCGCACCTTACGAGAGAAAACCAATTCATGTGGAATGTCAGCTTCCAAAATACAGGGTATGTCACGACGAACTGACACTATCTCTATATCGAGAATCAGTCGGGAGAAATACATGAAAATATGCATGCTTATATTTTACAATACGTTCTCTTCATTTAAAATAATTTCAGCAATGCAGTGTTGCCGCTTCTATCAAAAATTAGCAACAACTTTGTTATTTCAAGTAGATTACCCTGTATTTTATTCCATTTTTGGATTCTTCCTGAAGAGCTGATTTCATCGATGTATCACACTTAAGGTATATCGGAAATGATTACAGAGATATAGGGTGTTCATGATCGAGATTTTTCAACTTTAGTTTTTGTTTGTGTCGAAACTATTTATTATCTGCCAAAACGGCTCACATGTCCCTATCTCAACTTCTGATTCACTATTTACGGATATTTAATCGTAACAGATACAGGGTGATCAGAAGTTAGCAAAGGAAACATTTTACAGTTATAGAATCAATGGAGCTACTAATAAGATGAAGGAGACCTGGACGATTATAAACGATATTAGAGAAAAAACAAAAAAGAAAAATGACATTCCATTGAGCCCTAATACAATAAATGAATATTATTGTTCCATTGCGAATAGTCTTGGTGAAGGAATTGTTGTCCCATATGATCCATTAGTCAATCTCGAACATTTGAGAGTTGAAAGAAATCTAATTCTATATGATACCAACATTCATGAGTTGATTGAAATTTTGAAGGAAATAAAAAACAAGAATTCAACTGGCTATGACGAAATTTCCCTGAAAATTGTTGAAAACCTTCCATTGAATGCCCTCTCTGTGTTGGTTGCGCATACCAATGTTTCATTCCAGTCCGGCACTTTCCCAGATTTTCTGAAAACTTCTGTTGTCATCCCTTTGCATAAGGGCGGAGACATAGATAATCCATTCAATCTTCGGCCGATCTCTTTAATTCCAACTATTGCCAAAATCATTGAAAAACTGGTAAAAAAACGACTCGTCGAATTTTTGAAATCCCACAATGTTATCAGTGACAATCAGTTTGGTTTTCAAAAAAACAAAAACACGCACGATGCAATATTCTCATTTCTGTATGAAGTTTATTCGGAAATAAATGCAGGTGAGATTTCCGCGGCGGTGTTCTGTGACATATCAAAAGCATTCGACTGTGTTGATCATGGAATACTGCTGAGAAAGCTTCATCAGTATGGATGCAGAGGAATGACATACAGATGGTTCGAATCATATTTATCAGGAAGAAATCAAGTGGTCAAAACGACAGAACTCTCCAAGAAGAGAAATATTGATCATGGTGTTCCACAGGGATCTGTGTTAGGACCTGTACTTTTCTTATTGTATGTCAACGACCTCACGAAAATTGATATAACTGGAAAGTTCACTCTATTCGCAGATGATACTACTATATTATGGAATAGTAGGAATCCTCGAGATCTGCATCAAATGATATCATCTGATTTGAAAAAGGTGAAAGATTGGTGTGACGCCAATATTCTGTCGTTCAATATATCTAAAACTAGTATAATATCATTCAGATCCTCCCTTGATGAAATCACATTTGGTGATAATTTTATTGAAAGTAGAAATGATACTAAGTTTCTGGGATTGTTGATCGACAAAAATCTGAAATTTGGTAACCACGTCAAGATACTCACTGGTAAGATCTCTTCTGGATGTTATGCAGTGAGAGTGATTTCTAGGGAATTAGGATTCCATACTGCCAAGATGGTATATTATTCACTAATAGATTCCCAATTACGATATGGAATACCTTTCTGGGGAGTGTGCAGTCCAACGTCTTTAAAAACTCTGTTAATTCTACAGAAACGAGCGATAAGGTATTTGTGTAATGTCAAACCCCGAGATTCTTGCAGAATTTTATTTTCCAATAATAAAATATTGACAGTGATTGCGCTATTCATTCTGGAATCTGTTTGCCTGATAAATAAACACAAGTTGAAATTCACTACAACTCCCATCCATCATAACACGCGTAACAGAAATTTCAGTTTGAAACTTCCTCTACCCACAAGAGAGTTCATTAAAGATTCCATATACTATAATGGTGGAAAAATGTACAACCACTTGCCAGTTGATATTAGATCAGCAAGTCTGAATGACTGTCAATTCAGGAAGAAAGTCAAAAAGTTCCTCTCTGATAGACCCTATTACAGTTTGCAGGAATATTATAGTGATACGTTTGAATTGTGATATTTTAGTATTTTAATGTGGTATTTATTTTGACTATATTTTGTCATTTATTTTTATGTCGTTATATTTTAACCTGTTTTTACAATATTATCTGACCTAGCTTTGTCAACAAGATTCTTCTTCAGACAATAAAGCATATTATTATTATTATTATTATTATTATTATTATTATTAATTCTGAATCTTGAACCACCCTGTATCTGTTCCGATTGAATATAAATAAATAGTGAATCAAAAGTTGAGGTAGGGACATGTGAGCCTTTTCGACCAATAATGAATAGTTTCGACACAAAAAAACCGACACAAAAAGTTGAAAAATCTCGATTTTGAACACCCTATATCTCTGTTATCTTTTTCGATAGACCCAAAGTGTGATGCATCGATGAAATCAGCTCTTCAGGAAGAATCTGCAAATGCGATAAAATACAGGGTGTTCCATTTGAAATATCAATGTTGCTACTACTTTCTAGTAGTAGTACAAGGGAAAAAAGTAGTACATTCTAGCTCCAGGTTGTGTCTCCCGACGCATAGCGGAGGATGGCAAAAAACCGTGAGCTTATCTGTCAGTCTAATTCTGCGATTTGATTTTAAAAAATGCGAATTAAGTGGTTGTTTAGTAAAAAATAAAAGGATTTGCAGTTTTTTCTCGGAGACGGTGTTATTTGCTCATTTTTCGGAACAAAAGCCATCAACAGTATATGATATATATATGGGAAAAAAGTAATTTATGAAAAGTGACATTTTATATCCTGTCAACAGAGATGAAATTTCGAACTTCTTTCCCGTCACAAAAATGAAATATTTTGAAAGAAATTAAATCACTACTATCGGTTGCACATTCAGATGAAAGAAATTAAATCACTACTATCGGTTGCACATTCAGATGCAAATAACTGCAATTCTGCAATAAGAGCACTAGCACCACCAAGTTCATACATTTGACTGTACAGCGCATTCTTCAATTTGTTCATGAAAATATAATTTCTGGTCGAAAAAACATTGTTATCCAAACAATTATAAAATTTCATGCACAGTGGGAAATTAGACAAAAAATGTCGCACAATTAAGATATTGGTTACAATTCATATCAGGAGTAATACATTTATACACCAAACATCAGCAGGCCACAATTTGGTATTGTTTTTATTCAGACAGAAACCCTTTTCAAGGGAATTCCTGTAGTCAATATTCAGACTTGACATTATATGTATCTACAGCTACCTTGAATGGCGTCTTTGCAGAAATTATGAACACAGTATAATACACCTTCTCTCTATGATTGGGTGTGAACTTCCACTTTCGATATCAATTTTGTTCATGAGCGCTTCATCCTCAAAATGCAAATTTCTGATCCACTAGGTGTTTTGGCCAAAATGAGAGAGGTCTCTCAAAAAACAATACGGCATATCATTTGATAGTAATTTTGGTGGTGGCATCGAGTCTTTCTCCTCTTTAGTGAAATCGATTTATCTAGCATTTATCCCTAACAAAAATTTTCAGGTTTATCGATATCAAACTAGATATCCCTTCGAGAATGAAGATAATCAAAATGTTTGGGAAGTAATAGCTTGCCCGTCTTTGCTCTCATAAAGGAGTTTAATCAAAATCAGCAGGTGAATTTCATATAATAACGTTGACAAAAAACCTCATCCTGATGTTGGGGACATTCCCATGTCCAAAATTTGATTCGAACTTCCAGTATTATTTTGACCTGTACCACACGCATCTCAGTTTTGATCGTATACTTATGGGACAACCTGTATAGCAACACTTCTCATACGTCTAACGAACGATTTCAATCAATCACTTCCATTCATGATTATAAAAATGAACATTCCTTCTACGACCTCCTACGATAATCGTCTTCAAATCAAACTGGAAATGCTTCAAAATTTCTTACCTCGTAGTGTTCTGATCTCTGACTATACCACTAGACTCATTGGCATCCAATGAAGGAGGTTCATTGTCAAACAGACTCGATCTGTCCAAATTCCCTTCAATCTGATAGGGGGTGAAATCTTCGGTATAGGAAAAATTGTCAGATTTCGAATCCCAATCTCCATCGTCATCCGGAGGTGGAGTGGAATCGAATAGTCTGATTGTAGGTGTCATATTTGCCTCCAGCTTGGAGTCTGGTTTGAGAGTCCTTTCACAATGATCTGTATCTTCAGAAAAGGGTTTTGGGAACAGGTCTATAAAATGATTGATTTATATGAACTTTTGTTTGTTATACTTATAGCTCAGTAAAACGGTAACGATGAAAATCCTCTCGTGGAAAAAAATCAAGTAGTCGGTTTCTGTAGGCAGAAAACTGAAAAAAGTGCGAAAATTTCGCTGTTTTTGGGAATATCTCGGAACGCTCCAGGAAATTTGGTTTACAAATTTAGATTTGGATTCAGCAGCAAGAAAAAACTTATTGAACCGCAGAGAAACCGACTACTTGAAATGTTTCCTCGTGAAAATACCATTTTATTGGACTCTTAACTGAAAGTGCCTACAAGAATTCTCAGAGCGTACATAATATGCAAGATGTCATCGAAATACATACATTAAATTCAAACCATAGGAAGGCTCAAAGTGTACTATCATGTGGCATTGAAAAAAAAGTATCAAAATAACACCTCTTTTTCCACCCAAAATTCTACTCATCGGGAGGTAGTCGCTCATGCCCAGTGAACACAAACATCCCTGGGATGTCACATTCATGTGTCGCTAGGTAATATTGCGAATCACAAGAAAACATCATTGGTATTAACAGGGGACTCTTTATTTCAAAAAACATTTGCAATATTCGTCTCATTTCAATGGATGTGATACTTGAAATGTTGGTGAATTCGTGAGGCTGCCTAACAACCAAGAGACCCACCGAATCAATAAATTTGTATGTTGAATGCGGAGTTGCTCGATACATTACTGCGAGTTTCATTTCGCATCGTACTGTGGATCATAAAATGATCAAAAGGGTCCAGAATAGCAGTCACTGTGATATATAAGAGGGACTCTCAATTCAAGTCACGGATGTGATTTGTGGCATGAATGTGGTGCCCTCTGATATCTCTGGAATCAATATGTGTTAACTGGGTGGAAGGCATATAGAATAAGGAGAATTGCGGAAAGCGAAACGACGTTGCCCCAGTTCATAAAAATGGTGAGATAGCAATTAATCTTTAGTATTGGCTAGTGAGTGGATGTTTCTTAGATCTGAGATGAATCACGTTGAATGAGTTTTGAATTGAATCTCATCACTAACGAGATCACTAATATTCAGAAGAAAATATTTCGAGAAAACTCGAATATCTGTGACAAAGTGATTGGGAAAATACGAAAATGAAATATCATCGTTAAGCATGGAATGTGAGTAATATGACACGGTACATAGGAGTACGTTAAAAACGGTAAAAAATAATGAAATAATAAAAAAATTCCAAAATTACTACTAACTACTGAAAAACAACTGCTAGTCTCCACTACAATGGTTTGCATCACACACAAGCTCGAAAGCTCAACAAAAAGGCTAGACACAAACACTATTCAGTAATATAATCTAAGAATTCAAAATACCAGTATCATAAAACTTCCATGTGGACGGCAGTCACTAGGATTTCAATAGCCATGAAGTGGCATAATCGATTTCTTTTCACTTTCTGTTCAATTTTTGAGATCGAATTTCTCTTTTATTCGAAGACTCACGAAAAATCAAATATTTTGGGAACTTTTGTGAGACATAGGTCCATAGCTTCTCATCTATGTTTCTTCTTCAATATCACCCTATATGATACATTATCCACTTACCAGCTTTTCCTGGAGGTGAAGTTTCGTCTATTTTAGCATCGTTTTCAAATCCGTTTTGATTATCATCATCGAATGACGGTGCAATCAATATATATTTGGATTCACTTTTTTCGTTCTCAGCTGCTTCCACAAGTTGCTGTCCTGAAGGATCATTACTATTCGATATACTCATGTTTTTTATTACATTATTCGTAACTGAATCATCATGCTTTTCAATTTCTTCTGATATTTTTTGTTGATTAATGGTCTCTTCAGACTTTGGGACGGTTCTTTGTTTTTTATTACCATCACCAAATATTATATTACTACTTTTGTCGGAATTTATGTGCTTCCTGTTTTCATACTTTCCCCCTTCATTTTTTGTATTACCAAGGTTGTCAGATTTTGGAGTGAATGATATGGTAGAGTTGTCTAGGTCATCAAATAAATTAAATGCTGGTTTCTTTGGTGTAACATCTGAGAATAAATCATCTTTGAATAACTCGTCGTCGTCATCATCGAAAAGGCTTATTTTTAGTTTTGAAGCCTTTGCATTCATATTATCATCGAAGTCATCCTCGAATAAACCAACTTTATTCCTTGTATTCGATATTTTGATATCAGATTTATTTTTTTCAACATCACCAACAGTTCTTGTTTCCTGAATATGAATGTTATCCTGTGATCGGAATAAATTCGGAATATTTTCTGTTTGTTTGCTCTGGAATTCATCAGTATCATCAAACAGATTAGATTTTTTGTCAGAAAAATCCCTCTTTGATGTATTTTCTTGTGTATTCTTCAATTGGTTCCCTTTGGAGATATTAGGTTTTACAGAAAGATCCCTCTTTGATGTATTTTCTTGTGTATTCTTCAATCTGTTATCTTTGGAAATATCATTTTCTTTATCTCGTTGTTGCTCTTTGAGAATATTCTTGGATACTTCAGTTCCAAAAAGATCGGCTACAGGATTCTAATTAGAAAAAAAACAGTATAATTGTAGATGTAGAAACAGTGAAAAAATCGTATATAAGTGAGGAAAGTGATGTACAGGGTGCGCCTCTTAAAATGGAGCCCCCCTTAACTCTATTGTTTTTAGAGATTTGAATAAATGTTGAATCAAAAAGTTATTTGAAACGACCCAAACTTTCATTTCGTGAAGTTGCTTCATATACAGGGTCATTCGTTTTTCGACATTAACTTTGATTATTCCAATAGAACACCCTATATATTTTCTGATATATCGATATAGCCTTTTTTCTGAATTCAAAAACATATATTAGTTGCATATTTGGATGCAAAATAATTGAGTTCTTGATTATCAAAGTTTCCATGGAGCTTGAACAATATATAAACGTTATTTCAAAGCCCACTATATCCATCTTACATTAGATGATATGTAGTGAAGGTTCATAATGCGGTATTTTGGTGAATTTTGATCATCAATAACCCAACTATTTTTCATCTAAATATGCAACGCATATACATATATCTCGAAATCAGAAAAAGAGGGGCTATCGACATGTCGTAAATTATATAGGATGTTCCATTGAAAAAATTAAAGTTGATGTCCTTACTGGAAAAACGAATGACGCTGTATATGAAACAACTTCACGAAATAAAAGTTTGGGTCGTTTGACACAACTTTTTCATTAAACATTTTTTCATATCTCTGAAAACGGAAGAGTTTAGGGAGGATTCCATTTCAAGAGGCGCACCCTGTACAGCAATCCTATTTATCTAATAACAGAGAAAGTTACAGGAGATTCTGATACATATGATCACTAGCTTAATTAATGCCGAACAACTTCTTATTTTTGACAAGCAATATTTTTTTCAACATGATATGAAATACTATATGTATAATTCTTTCATCCGATTTCAGTCACTAGGTGTGCTCAAAAAACGGCTAGAGCTGTAACTTCTGAATCATTCGAGATCGAAATATGAAATTTGGTGGGTAGCAACTATACCATATTGTTCATTTATTGACGAAAAAAAATTATTCCATCACTTCCGGTCTAACCGGAAGTGACCCCCACTTTTGATTTTCAAATGGAACCCCCTGTATATTTTTCCATTTTTAGATTCAGGGTATCATTTTACATACACCAGTAGTTTTTCCGGATCATTTTGTGTGAAACAGAAAGAACAACAAAATGAACTCAACATCAATCTTTATTATTTTCGGTAGCATTGAAAGAGGGTCGATAAAAAATTAATTACAACAAATACTCAAATTGACCCCCATTTTGTGCAATGCATTGCTGACACCTTCTAGCTACACTCTAATATTCGATGCCTAAGGATTTCTATATTCTCTGGCTGATATAGATAAACTTGATCCTTCAAGTAACCCCAAAGGGAGAAATCCATGACTGTCAAATCTGGACTGCGAGCTGGCCACCGAATCTTGTTGGAAAGTGACTTCATAACGATTGGCGAGGGGGAGTTGGTCCAGAAAATCTTCTATATAACCAGTAAGCAATTCAAAATACTTATACTGGTCTAAAGAACCGTCGATGAAAAACGGGCCTACCAACATATCATCAAGAATTCCGCACCATACATTCAAGCTAAATCTTGTTTGGAAGTTGGTTTCTACATTACAATGGGGATTTTCTTGTGACCAACATCTGTGATTTCGTCTTTTTTTTTTTTTTTTCTTTTTTTTTTTCTTTTTTTTTTAATCGCTTGGAGCGCACGAAAGGGAATCCCTATAATGTTCGAAGAACATCGTGCGTTCCTAGGGAGGATAGGGACAGGAGGTAGGTATTGGAATTTTCTTTGAACTTTTGGAGATTATATGTTGTTTGTTGGGAATACTTCCACAGGCAATGAATTCCAGAGCATAGCCGTTCTATGGATGAAGGAGTCTTGAAGATGCCATTTCACCCGAATGTACATTCATCTGACCACATTATTTTTCTATAAAATGCAGGATCTTGATTAAATCTATTCAAAAAAATATTGCAGAAATGTGTCCTACGTTCTCTGTCATTATCGTGCTCCAAGGCGTGAATTTTGCGGGGAACGTATGGCGTGTACTTATGTTTTTTCAAAATAGAAAGAACTGTTCTTCGTGACGTACCAAAATCATTTGCAATCTTAATTGTACATGTCCTGGGCGTTTCTTGTACACTGAGTAAAACATTCAATTCCAAATCTGCATCAAACTCTCGCTGTTGTTTCTTTGGTTTTTTGAAACTACCAAATTGACGTAGATAAGCTTCCAATCTGCCAAATTTTTGATGGCTAGTATGATTTCTATTCGGATATATGTTTCTATAAACACGAGCAGCATCGTACGAATTTTTCAAACATTCAAAATAAACTTGTAACATATCGGTTAACTCATTATTATTCATGTTTATAAAATAGAAAAAATATCATCACCCGTATTGAAACTTATTATTGGATGTTACTGTCACATTGAAATTGACTTACAAGGCTACCTAGATCTTGATTACTATTACCAATTAATGGGCAATGTTTAAAGATAAAAACGAATTGAAAAAATTCCTCTTGACATTTTGATCCGGAAAAACTACTGGTGTATATGTAAAATGATACCCTTAATCTAAAAATGGAAAAGTATACAGGGGGTTCCATTTGAAAATCAAAAGTTGGGGACACTTCCGGTCAGACCGGAAGTGATGGAATATATTTTTTTGTCGTCAATAAATGGACAATATGGTATAGTTGCTACCCACCAAATTTCAAATTTCGATCTTGAATGATTCAGAAGTTACAGCTCTAGCCGTTTTTTGTGCACACCTCTGTATGTATTTTTTAATGATTTTGGATCCTGATCGGAAGAGGAAACCCAACTCAAGGAAAAATCACGATTTATTCCACCGACTTGTAAACATAATTATTTTACAGTGGTGTGATAAAATTTACTTTTCTTCGGCCTCGTTTTTGTATTACAACCCTGTATCTTGGTGAATTTCGAAAAGAGGCTACGTTCTTCAAAAATGTTTGTATCTCAAGTCACAAAATAGGTTATAATGCCCAAACATATTTTTTTAAAGTTTTAGGTTTACCGAAAATGGTATTAACTTTCAAAACTTAAATTAAACACCCTGTATTTCCCAATCCAGTTTTGAAAGTCAATCAATTGACTATATTTCAGATGGAAAATTTAAGATATATTGTGCTATTTGTTGAAAGCAGTTACTGCCGAGTTTATTGTCATTAGTCGAATGCATTTGACATTTGACACCCTGATAGTCAACCTCACAATACGAAATGACTAATCCTTGAAAATATGGTCAATTCTGAACAAATCGAACCATTTCGAAATTCTCAAATCAATCAGTCATGTTGAAGATACAAAGTGATTCATATTGTAATATCTTTCGTTCTAAGAGATGGGTTCAAGACCAGAAATTATTATTACTGTTAGAAAAACAGTAATCACTCTTGCCATTCATCAATAATAATATTTGAGTGCCTTTTCCTGGTATATAAAGTGATTTATAGTTTGATTATTTTTATTATTCCATTTTCTTAATTTTTATAATTTTCACTCTTCGTTTTTGTATACAAAAATAATAGTATCATTTCAACAAACATAATTTTTGTCTATTGACTTTTCTCAGTAAGAGACGTTGATAGAAAATCACAAGTTACTGGGTAACCACGTTCATATTCAG